>CAMZMU010000119.1:29608819-30052646 GCA_947311845.1 Poa pratensis
GCAGCCACTTTATTTCCAAAGTAGAAACTCCCTCTTTCAATAGTGGTAACCCCTTCTCATTTAAAAGGTGGTAACCCCCTCTTTCAAGAGTGGTAACATCCCTTTTAAAGGGCTACCCATTGAATGGCTGCATGGACCAAGTAGGACTGGTCAAATGGACCAGTGGGCCACCCTTGGTCGTTGGGGACAGGTGGGCCCCACTATGGGACCCTCCGGAACCTTCTAGAACATTCCGACACTCTGCCGAAAAATCCCGAACTTTTCCGGAACCCTGAAATCAACTTGCCATATATAAATCTTTACCTCCGGACTCTTCCGGAGCTCCTCGTGATGTCTAGGATCTCATCCGAGACTCCGAACAATATTCGGACACCATTAACAAAATTATCCCAGAGCTACTCTAGCGTTACCGAACGTTAAGTGTGTGACCCTACGGGTTCGAGAACGTGCAGACATGATGGAGACACCTCTCCGATCAATAACCATTAGAGGGACCAGGATATCCATAATGACTCCCACACATTCAACGAAGATCTTTATCGGTTGAACCACTATGTCGTGGACTACTATAATCCGTATACAATTTCCTTTGTCACGCGATATTTTACTTACCCAAGATTTGATCGTCGGTATCACTATACCTAGTTAAATCTTGTTACTGGTAAGTACTCTTTACTCGTTCCGTAATACAACATTCTCTGTGACTAACTCATTAGTCACGTGCTTGCAAGCTTTACCGAATGTGCACTACCGAGTGGGCCCAGAGTATATCTCTCCGAAACACGGAGGGACAAATCCCAGTCTTGATTCATGTAATTCAACAAGCACTTTCTGAGATACCCGTAAGACACCTTTATGATCACCCTGTCACGAAGCGATGGTTGATGTCCCCAAAGTATTCTTCCAGTACCCGGGAATAACATGATCTCATGGTCTAAGAAATAGGATACTTGACAATAAAAGGCATGACAATAAAAACTTAATGAAACGATCAATATTGTTATGCTTAGTTGGGTCTGTCCATCACGTCATTCTTCTAATGACATGATCCCGTTAATTAATTAACAACTCATGTTCATGGTTGGGAAACCATAACCATCATTAATTAACGAGCTAGTCTAGTAGAGGCTTACTAGGGACGCAATGTTGTTTACGCAACCACACATGTATTATGTTTCCGGTTAATACAATTATAGCATGGAAATAAACATATATCATGAACACGGAAATATGATAATAACATTTATTTATTATTGCCTCTAGGGCATATTTCCAACATATCCGTCCAACGACGCCGCCAAACAGAGGCGGTCATGACATTGACCCTTTTTTTATTTATTTTGGCCTATTTTATATATGACCGGCTTTAGTTTTAAAATTGTTTAGCATAAAATAAAAACCATTCAAAACACATGACAAATTGTTTAGTATAAGTTGCATACAATGATACAAATTAAGTCGTGCCGAACATCCACCATGCATAGTCTCAAAACAATCTCAAGAGGTTGCACATAGTTCATACAAACACACAATATGAAAAGAGATCGAGAGAGCAATATTCTCAAGACATGATCAAGGTCTTACTTTTTTTTTTAAACCAAGCCATTGTCATGTCATCCATGATGCTCAAGTCAGCTGTCATAACTGAGCCTCCTAGATCAAAACCTTGATAACCATTTCATTCACGTCTTGAGGGTGGGGAACATTGAAGGTGCGGCGACGAACTCCGAGGTGGGCGGTTCCCAGAGCATCGGAGGCTTCCGAGCCTTGGCTCACCGCTACGGAGGCGGCCAACAAGAGTAGGTTTTTAGCTCAATGCTCGTCGCTTCCCTGTCTTGGCTCACTTGGCATGTGATGTGCTTGCTATACCCATCTCAACTATAGCTTCCGAGTCGGCTTTTAGCACAAGTGGACGCATATTAGATGACTTCCATACCTCACTCACTCCATAAATGTTGGAAGCGTTAGTATGTTCTCAAGATTGGCTAAGAAGGGGTACTCCTATTGACATCCAAGGAAATATGGAGGAACTACTCATTATGGAGAAAGGTAAAATATTCCTTTTCTTTGTGTATTTGATTTTGTTCTATCAAGCCATTATTTCTTGTTCACTATCATGTTTGCTTTTCATTCATATAGAGTTAATTGGAGAATTCGGTGGGCTGCACATTGCAAAAGGAAAAGGTGATAAAAGTAAGACAAACACTTCCAAATCTGGTGTAAGCATGTCCATCTACAAACCTTAAAGGTACAAGTTCATGAAAATTAAGCATGAAGTTTGACATACAAAAAATCTGATTGAAACTAATGAAATTGCACATTTGCACTTATGCAGCTTGGAGTTCATCACGACATCGTGTTGAAGCCATCACACCAAGACTTTGAAGACATGTGTGTGTGGCAAGTGCCACTGGTTGTTTGCTATTTAGCTTTTATCCTGCTGTGGTGTGTTTCGTTTTAAAACCTTTGTCAACTTGTGTGTGGCAAATTGACACTTGTGAACTTGTGTGATGCACTGTTTATGACTTATGTATTGCTATTCGGCTATTCCTGTGATTTTTGTGTGGTTGTGCTGTCCCGAACCTGATTATATATAGCTGCTGTTATTTGTGATAATTTTGCTGTTATAGTTCCGAAATGCTGCTTAATTGCTGCAGAAATCTATAATTTCCTATACCTGTTATTGATTTGTTGTTATATGTTGTTGTGCTGTCAAAATGAGGCTTCAAAATGTCCTGAAATGCTGCTGGAACTCCAGAAATCATGCCCAAAATTGGACATCTTTCTGTCATTTTATTCATGTCTGTCTAGTTCGGGCTTTTCGGGATAACCCAAACCCGAATTTGCGGGTACCCAGATTGTCGGGTAGCAACTTTTCTGAGGAAACTCGGGTGTCACTTTTGGAAATCTGAAATAGTTTTTACCCGAATTACCTCACCAGAAATTTCGGGTACACCCGAGCACCCAACCTGAATCCGAGCCGTGGCTCACCGCTGCGGAGGCGGCCAACAAAAGTAGGGTTTTTAGCTCCTGTGCTAAATATATAAATATTAAATTAGTTGAACTTCTTAGCCTGGTGAGCCTAGCCGAGCAGATTTGCGAGCCAGTTCTTGATATTAGAAGTTAGCTTAGTAAGCCTTGGCGAGCAACTGAGCAAGTTCACAATCGAGCCAGCAGGTGATCTCAGAAGTCTAAGCACTGATCTTTTCATCGGTATCAAATCAATCATCAACAAATCACATCGCACGAACAAACTAAGCGTTGTTGCAGACAGCACACCAGCCATTCCCACTTAGCATCAGGGTTGGTTCTGTCTAATCACATGAGCAGAAATTCGGCCTTTTACCACGGGGCAGTTTCGTGGTAGAAAGGCCATTTTTCGTGCCTAAAGGTTTTTAGCAATGAGGGGGGGGTCTGTGGTGTATACTGCGTGGGTGATTTATTAACCACGGCGGCGGGATTTCGTGGTAGATGGTTCCGTCATCAACCACGAACAGGTTGCCGTGGTAAAAGAATCTAACAGATACGTGGCAAACGGCGTTATCTCTTTTACCACGACGTGGAAACCGTGGTAGATGCCAGGCCCACCCGAGGCCTACTACTGATAGCTGGGCCGGCCCATTAAGACAAGTTGGGCCGGCCCGTTAACTAGGTGGGCTGATATGTTACCATTAGATAGGCCAGCCCATCTAGGCTGGCCTGATAAGTTAGTGGGCTGGTTCGCTACGGTTTGTTGGGCTGATATGATTCTTGGGCCGGCCCACCAAGATTAGATGGGCCGGCCCAGCACGATTAGCTGGGCCGACTCACTAAGATTAATAGGGCCGGCCCACCATGCTTGGATGGGCCGGCCTGCCATTGTTCGTGGGCCGCCATTTTTATCATATTGGGCCGGCCTGCTAATTTTAGACACGATAGTGAGTGACTGACATGGTGGAGCCAGCGGCATGAACAACATAGTAAGGACGGAGCAACGCAATAAAAAAGTGGGAAAGAATCGATCAACAGGCAATAAGTCACTGACAAGGTGGAGTCAGCGGGAAGAACAGTATCGCAAGAACGGAGCAACGGAATAAAAAAGTGGGCGAGAATCGATCAACAGGCAATAAGTCACTGACATGGTGGAGCCAGCAGCAAGAACATCATCGCAAGAGACGAGCAACGGAATAAAAAAGTGGGCAAGAATCGATCAACAGGCAATAAGTCACTGACATGGTGGAGCCAGCGGCAAGAACAGCATCGCAAGAACGGAGCAAGGGAGTTAAAAAGTGGGCAAGAATCGATCAGCATGATCCTGAGTCACTGGCATGGTGGAGCCAGCAGCAAGAACAGTATCGCAAGAACAGAGCAACGGAGTAAAAAAGTGGGCAAGAATCGATCAACAGATCAATGAGTCACTGACATGGTGGAGCCAACGGCAAGAACAACATCGCAAGAACGGAGCAAGGGAGTAAAAAAGTGGGCAAGCATCGATCAACAGATCAATGAGTCACTGACATGGTGGAGCCAACGGCAAGAACAATATCGAAAGAACGGAGCAATGGCATAAAAAAGAGGACAAGAATTGATCAACATGCAATACGTCACTAACATGGTGGAGCCAGCGGCAAGAACAGTATCACAAGAACAGAGCAACGGAATAAAAAGGGGGGCAAAAATCGATCAGCATGATCCTGAGTCACTGACATGGTGGATCCAGTGGCATGAACAACATCGCAAGAACGGAGCAAGGGAGTAAAAAATTGGGCAAGAATTGATCAACAGATTAATGAGTCACTGACATGGTGGAGCCAGCGGCAAGAACAGTATCGGAAGAACGGAGCAACGGGATAAAAAACTGGGCAAAAATCGATCAGTATGATCCTGAGTCACTGACATGGTGGAGCCAGTGGCAAGAACAGTATCGGGAGAATCGGAGCAACAGAGTAAAAACGTGGGCAAGAATCGATCAACAGATCAATGAGTCACGGACATGGTGGAGCCCACGGCAAGAACAGCATCGAACCCAGCTTTGAGTAACGGAGCAACCGAAAAAAGATGTAGCCTGGATCTTGATATGAGCGTCGGGTGTGTGGTACGAGGTTTTTAGAGCGCAAATGGCCTCATTTGACGTTATATGAGCTCGCGGGGTGTGCCGATCCCAGTCAAAAACCGAACGCGCCATCGAAAAACGTAGCTTCTAACAACGAAAATTCAGTGAGATCGTGATCTATAGGTGCCTCGCAACCCGAAACACAACTTTTAACCATGAAAATTCGGAAAGTTCGTGGGCAATGGTGCCATAGACCACGGATTTGGAATTCCGTGGTCGTTCCTACCATCCACCATGGGAAAAAACGCGAAATTTCGTGGCCGAACGCCACTTTACACACGGTCTCGGCGGACATTTGTGGTCTAATCCCGAATTTCTACTAGTGTCAAGCCGTGAATCAAGGAATCAGAACATCAACCACGTGTAATCTCAATTTGGCTCAGACCGACAACATCACCGAGTAGGCGCTGAACTCACTCGTCGTCGCAGCCGAAATCAGGGCCGAAACTTCTCTCCGGCCTCATGGACTCGTGGTTTCACGTTCTTATTTCGTTTTCCTAGCGACTCTAGTCTTCTTCGCTGCAGACAAAGAACTTCGCTCCCTGTTGACTTCCTTCTAATGGTGCTGGCGGATGTCGCAGACGCACGACACGATGCTTCTGTCCTCAGCAATAAAAAACCGACGATCGGTAAGAAAATGCACACATAGTATGCCAGTACGTATTGTGCATAATATGCATGGTTTTCCTTCTTCATGAAATTGGAATCATTGGGTATTGACCTCTTGCTGGTTGAGAGAACTTGCATGTGGCAAGATGGTTAGGAGAGTGGTTGTACCCCCAGCTGTGAGGACCCCTCTGTAGACCGGGTTGGCTGCTCAAGTTTAGTCCCAGCTCGCTTAGGGGAGGAGGCCACACCCAGCTTATAAGGGAGAGATTCCTCCTCCTTTCTGTCCGGGCTTTTGGGATGGAATGAGCTCTTCTCTTGTAGCTGGGCCATGTGCGCATAAACGTCTGAAACTAGACCAAGTGCTGGGCTAAATCTGACTGGACGCTAACACCCACCAGATTTCAAACCCCAGATTTGACACTGATATTTCTCATTTAAGCGGAATATTCTTCTGTGGGAGGCGACGTCCCGTCGACAGCGAGACGCCTATGGTGACTTCGTCAATCTCAAGACTTGACCCGCCGGCTCAGTCTATCGGAGGTGCTCATAGGGATAGGGGCGTGTGTGCGTGCGTTCATAGGTGTGAGTGTATGCATGTATTTGTGAGTGTCTGCGTTTGTACTGTGTTTTGCAAAAACAAAAAAACCTCTTGCTGGTTGACGCACGGCTTATGCGTTCTGATTCGTGGCTGGTCTTTGGTTGTTGAAGGTTAATTAAACATGGAGATTAGAATGGCGGTGGAGAGTACGATAGGGAGTGATGTATTTCTAAATTGATTCCAGACAAACACGCGTGAGAGATATGGATGAAACTTATCCCAATATGATATACGTATGAAACTTATTCCAATATGGTTTAACCGAAACATCAATTTGTTACGATATGGTATCGATATGCTCCGAGTGTATAATAAATGAAGGATGTATGTCCAGCGTATCAACCTCGCCGCCAATTATCTTGTATGCTTTTCTCTTCAGTGTCCAGCGTATCAACCTCGCCGCCATTGAAGGATGTATGTCCAGCGTATCAACCTCCCTAATGCATAATGCATTAGACGTCAAAGACATGGAGGGTTCGTCGCGAGAGCGGGAGATCAGTTATGAACCACGATATGATTCTACACGTGGTCTCGCTGGTCTGGTCACATGGTACATGGATAAACTTATTCAGCCCCGATTATACAACGGCAGGTATACTGCAAAAGTCGCAGCACACAGCCAGCCGAAGACATTCTCCTGGCTGGAACGAGAATGAATGATCGAGTACGTTTGGCTCGCTCCTCTCGTGTATGACAGGTAAAGTGTGGTGGTACAAGGCATTAAGGCTTGTATATATGATCAGCATTAGCGAGAGCCAAAGGCATCGTAATGATGCTCGAGCCAACCATGCACTCATATGTGCATTTGAGGGGGAGTAGATCAAAGATGGTCGTTGGTCCATTTTTAGACATAAGGCACGAGGTGCCCAGCTTTAAATTAATAAATCCACAACACGGCAGAGTACATAGCGAACACTGCTGGGGGTACCAGCTTACAACAACGAGAGATAGGAATAGTTTGCTACAAACGCCAACAGGTTCCAAACACACCGGACAACAGTAACATTAGAGGGTTTAAGCAACATTGCGAGAGTTCGTCCTGTTGAAGATTTCTTTAAGTTTCACCACCAACACGTCCAGTAAGGCGGCGACCTCGGGCTTGAGAAGTGGTTTCCATTGCTGCACAAGAACCAAGATTTTGAAAAAACAGTCAGCTGGCTGGTTAGGGAACTTTGCTTCAATAGTAAACTTGTTTCAAATCAGCCAAAGCCCCCAACACACCGCAGAGAAAAGCACTCGGAGGACAGAGCGTTTCTTGCCCTAATAGGGGGCCAACACCCACATCAGCTCAGCACACGTCGAGGGGTTCCAAGTCACCCGCAGGCTGTCTCTAAGGCCGCTCTAAACAAACTTGGCTAGCGCGCAATTGAAGAAAATGTGGGTTGTGTGTTCGGGTGCATCGCAGAGGGCACACTGCCCATTCGATGGCCCTTGCCTGAAGGCAATCTGGTCGTTAGACGGGAGGTGATCCCGAGCAAGCTGCCAGAAAAAATTCCGATCTTTTGGTGAACGGTGGCCTTCCAGATATCAGTAGCAAAGGGGTTTTCTTGGTCTTGACACAGTTTCAGGTAAGGATTTGGTGGAAAACTTTCCTGGCCTCTCCAGATCCTAGGACACACTGTCCCGTTCCTCCGAGGGTTCATCCTCCTCAACCTCATGACAAAGAAGCAGCCAATGTGCATGTTCTTCTGGACCAAAACGTCTTCTAAATCTAATGCTCCAACCAGTTCCAATGTGCGCCTGGGCAATGAGGGCGTCAGGGTTTACGGCAATGGCAAACATGTTGGGAAATCTTACACTAAAGGGGCTCTCTCCTGACCAGCAATCAGTCCAAAATCTAATGGAGCGCCCATCTCCCAGAGAGAATTTAACACCAGAGCGGAAGATCTCCTTCACCTTATGGACACAATGCCAAAATTGGGACCCTCCCACTGGCATGGAGCCAAAGATATCAATCGCACCCGGGTACTTGGCTCTCAGCAACCTTGCCTAGAGGCTATTTCCATATTCTGGCGAGAAGAAATGCTAGATCCACTTCGCAATCAGGGATTTATCCAATAACTTGGAATTGGCAACACCTAAACCACCCTGGTTTCTAGGTTTGCAAATGACCTCCCAGCACACCATATGATACTTGCGCTTATTCCCTTTACCTTCCCAAAAGAAACGATTTCTGTTTTATCGAACCCATCATGGGTGCCATCTGGGAGGAGAAGAAGCCCGATGGTATGCAAAGGGATGTTAGATAAAAAGAGTCTACCAGCGTTAACCGCGCCGCTGATGACATGAACCTCCCCTGCCATGGCTCCATGCGAAAGCCAAGGTAAACAAAGGGAAAAGCCCCCTCTTGGAAATTCAGGATGTTAGCCACTCTGGCTTGTTCATCCTCGTCCCCTCCCATCACAATCACCTCGCTCCTATGGAAGTTAATCTTCATACCCGACATGAGTTCGAAACAGATCAGCAAGAATTTTAAGTTTGCCAAATGCGTGACACCCCCAGGTATTAAGTGCGAAACCACACCAGCAATGTGTCCCGCCTCCTTGGCTCTAGAAAGCATCAAATCCAGAGCCTCGGCCAAAAATCGAATAACAGAGTTGAGAGTGGGTCACCCTGGTGTGTTATCGAAACCACCGGTGACAACTGCCTTGTGTGATTTTAAACATTAGAGTGTGGCGGCATTCCAATGGAACCTTCCATGCGTAGAGAGAAACATCATCTAATTAACTGCTAAATTGGAAATTCATAAAGATTTATCTGCCAAACCGGAAATTCATAAAGATTTATCTGCTAAGACGTTAATCCGATTAATGACTCATTTCCATATTTCTATGTTTCGTCGATTTTTTTCATTGCAACCTGTTGTCATTTCACTTATTGTGGTTGTCATAAACAACACTTAGATACCAATGCATTATTGCAGATAATTTTTTTGCTGGCAATACGTGCTTTATTGCAGATTATTTAGTGTATGTTTAGTGGCATTGTAATGTTATGCAGAGATATGGAGTGAGTATTCTACACTAGTAATACAAAATAGCAAGCCGCTAGCCGTACCGGTCAGTTTTGGGCTCGTCAAAATGCATCGGTCAGAGATGAAACATGCAATGATTGACGGACGGGGTCGGGTAGCGGTAAACTTCACTGGATTTTAAAGGCACCAGTCAGAATCCGGGACCAGGGACACCGGTTTGGACATGACGGAGATGCCATCTGTTACGTCAGTAGATTCGACGGAAACTAGTCTCCGACTCCTTTCTAAATAGGTCAAGTCACCCAAAAACATGATCCACAAATCTCATCACTGTCCTTTTTTAAGCACGCGTCAGTGTTGTAATAGTAGTAAGAGGCTTTACAGAGCGGTATGCTCTGTCAGCAACTCAAAACTTGTTATGAGCAATGTTGCTAGGTGTTGATTAGATTAGAAGATGATTCAAAAAAAAGTAAGATGCTTTGTGCCCACCTTCGAACCGCGGGAAAGAACTGTAGTTTGATGCTAGAAGTTTCTCTCAAAAGCCCTGCTCACAATGTAACCCCCACCAGCATACTCTCAGCAGCCCCAACTGTTAAGGTAGCACACACCTAAATAAGATAACCAAGAAGCAAGAGATAAATGACAACACTCACAAGTTATATTTCATAATAAGAATAGAGTACATGCAAATTCCATAGAACTGGTTTAAAATCGTAACTTACAAAGGAAGGAGGGAAGGAGTCGACGCCTTTGCAATAAAAAGACAAAGATAATTAACAACATTGTCCTCCCAAGACCCATATTTTCGACGCTTCTACCAACAACATATACCTTGCTGCCACCAGTATTGGTAGCGGTAGCGCCACCACACCAATCCACCATGCACCGACGGCAGGAGTGATGCTGAAAGTGATGACAGTCAACACCATGTCAAGTGGGTATTTTAAGATATTTTGATTTTTGTTGGATATTTTGATTTTTAAATTTTCGAGTACTGGCAGGTGTGACCAAATCCATTGGCCCTGATTGGTGGGACTTTAGGTGTCAATTCGTGCTCAATTCACGTTTAGTATTTTTTTTGCCATTTAAAAAAAAAACTGGTGGATCTCTGTGCCGAAACTGTAAAATGGTACAAATTGGGAAATTTGGCCTTTAAAATTATGGTTTTATACTATTCACTCGGGGCGTTAGTTACTTCTAGTACATCAAGCTTTTTTTTTTTGTTTTTTGAAACGTCTAGTACATCAAGCTTGACACTAGAAGAAAGTGCGCGCTTATAGCAGGTACATCTTTCCAGGTTAAACTAGTAAACATGTGCGTTTTTCCTACTGTACTTCGCAATCTATTATTTTTACATGACTTGAGATCGTAGTATTATTTTGTAGGTACTGCAGACCCATAATTGTTCGGTTAGCTTTTTCCCCAACACCAACTTGTCACGTTCTCCTCAATAATTCGCCACGTACGTCTGCAACCTCCGCGCCCAAATGTTCACTATAAATACTTGTGTCGTGACCACTCCTTCAACGAACATTCGAGCTAGTCTTATCTAGCTCATAGCCGCTAAGGTTCGAGCTAGCTAGAAGAAGCAACTTAAACAGCAGCAATGGCGAAATCTTGCACCTTAGCGCTACTTGGCGCACTGCTGGTGCTCTCACTTCTTGTGAGCCCATTGCTTGCTCACGCAAGCTCGCTAAGGCTCCAGTCAAGGCCACCGCGAGAAACAAAACCGCCACCTATACTAACCCCTCTGCTTCTGCCGCTTACGTCTCCGGTGGCTGGAAAGCCGCCGGCGCGACATATTACGGCAACCCCAACGGCGACGGCGGCGAGGGTTAGTGCTTGCTCTTTTTATGGTCTATCGGTTTTATGCATTGGACCTAGGTCCTACAGCATACCCGCATTCATCGAGCTGAAACTGACAGCGAAACAAAATTGCAGGTGGCGCTTGCGGCTACCAAAACGCTGTCGGGCAACGGCCGTTCTCGTCGATGATCGCCGCCGGAAGCACACCACTGTTCTTGGGAGGCGAGGGCTGCGGCGCCTGCTATGATGTAAGCATAACTCATCACTGTACCCCTTCCATTAATGGCGCAAAGTGGTCGGTTCGATCGGCTGGTCCTGACAAAATCTGCTCATGTGTACGCAGGTCATGTGCTCGAGTAACACGGCGTGCTCTCGCAAGCCTGTGACCGTCGTCATCACTGACTTGAGCCCCGGCAATCTCTACCCCGGCGAGCCGGCCCATTTCGACATGAGCGGCACCGCCTTGGGCGCCATGGCCAAGCCTGGCCAAGCTGACAAACTCCGTGCCGGCGGTGTCATCAGAATCCAGTACAAGAGGGTGCCATGCAAGTATCCTGGCGTGAAGATTACCTTCAGGGTGGACCAAGGCTCGAACCCGTTCTACTTCAAGACCCTGATCGAGTTCGAGGACGACGACGGCGACCTCAGGGCCGTCGCCCTGAAGATGGCCGGCAGCAGCTCCTGGACACCCATGGTGCACGACTGGGGTGCACTGTGGCGCCTCAACAACGGCCAGAGGCTGCGCGCGCCCTTCTCGCTCCGCCTCACTTCTGACTCCGGCAGGAAGCTCGTCGCCAGCAATGTCATCCCGGCCACCTGGAGGGCGGGAGGCACGTACCGCTCCTTGGTCAACTACCCTGAACTGAATTTACAGCTTTATTATTTATCTGTTTCTATTTTCACTGCGCCGTGCTTGAGTGTGTAGTAGTAATTAAGATCGTCCCGTGTGTGAATTTATACCGCGGAAGAAATGCACGTCCGGGTACTGCAAGAGGCGATGCCAGAACAGGAGGAGGAGGTTACCGAAATCGTGTTCTTCCCTCCAGATGGCCTCTGCAGTTCCCTAGCGATGTGTCTGTATTTTATTCTTTCCTCTGTTTTGTAATTTTGTACGTGAGGAGAAGCTTGGCTGCGACTAAAGTTGCAGGGCCGATGTATCAAAGTTGTGTGTATTTTTACCACGCAATCCTTTAGTGAAGTGAATGATTGTCACATGATTGAAATCTGCATCGTCTCTCTGAACTACTGAATCCTGTAGAACTTGCAAATATCAGCTGCTAAACAAATAGAGGTACGCGTTATGACTACACTTGAACCGGTGGCATGTATAAGCAAAACAATTCATTGGACAATGAGATCCATCGAGAAAATTACAAAAGGCGCTTGGTGGTGCAAAAATTGCCCACAGTCTGAATTTATATATCCCTCAATGAAACTTAGTGCTTGCAAATTGCAGGTGCTCTGTAGCAGGCTAGCAGCGATACTCGCATGGACAATAGGGAGCACTTGGCCCCTCCTGGTAGCTGTGCTATTATTTTTGCTCGCCTGTCATGCTGGCTGCTTGCCAACGATCACACATGCAAGATCCCCAAAAAGGCAGACAAAGAAGCAGAGACTTGAATGTTACAAATACTAATGACGCATTGCACTACTCAATTATTAACACAAACATTTTTCGGAAGTATATTAATGGAGAGCTTTTGGTTGTACTTACCAGTAATGCTACTTTACAAATCTACGTAATAGTACAAGAGCTTCGGTTGTATTTACTCGGTATTTCTTATTTTGTGAGCACGCCACTGCCGTTTGTTGACGCTCAAGTGGTTGCTCAAATAAAGTTTGCTCCATTGTGCTTACTGTCACAGGACCACTGTAGTAGATCATGTATGTTGGAGTGTTTTCACATATTAATTTTTATTTGGAGTACTTTTTTCAAGAGTTGTGCCTTTTTAATTAAACCCTGGACATACATCCATTTGTCCCGACTCTATCCTACCCTTCAAGCATCATGAATTTCCCTAGGGTATTTAGCTCAATAAGTAAAAGAAAAATGTTTTGGATCATCATGAATTTCTCGTCTAATAATTTTATGCCATATTTTGAACAGACCTAACCGTCAGTTAGCGACTAGTCTCCGGGTAGGTGGATTTGGAGAATGCGCGCAGATCCCTCGTCATTGGCATGGGTTATACATGCAGTTCTCTAGGGATATGATGAGTGTAAGAAGTTCGTCGCATCGACCAAGATCGCGGTTGGCAGCGAAACCTCGGCTCTCTTCTAGGTGGTTAGTTGGATGGCGAAAAATCCATCTCTGAAATTGCGCTCGACCTAATTCTCTTGGTCTCGGGGCGCATTGAACAGTCCTAAAGTTGGTGGATCGTTGAAATATGTTGGGCACTTAGCTCACTCGCATTGTGGCAATATATCCAAGAGTGTAGGTTGCTCTGGGAGGTTCAGTTGGCCCTTCCGGACGTGATGCCTTGGCGGTGGTCAGCGGATGGTGTCTACTCGCCCGGTCTGGCAGCTCTTTTGCCGGCGGCCTAGGTTTCGAGTGTTGAGTTGTTATCATCGGGCACCACCCCTTGGGGGCTTGTTCTAAACTCCCTATCTATCAATGCATGGAAACGCAAAGCTTTTGCGTTCTCGAAAAATTAACCGATCAAATATGAATACGTGTATCCCGTGCTCATGTACGTAGCAATCTTATATGATTCACACCGTGGCATGCATTAATTCGATCTGCTAAACGAGCGGCTATGGAACACGGTCTTGCTTCCTTTCTCGTGCCGCTGCTGGTGTAGGGTCGAGTGATGTCACTGGGCGGACGGTACCTTGTCGCTGTCGCGACGGCGGCCCTCCATGTGGCGCGCTCACGAGCACGATCGAGCAAATCATACCATTCAGGAAAATGGCAGTGCATTTGGATCGGCGCTCGTGTGCTGCTCTCTCTTTGTCTCCCTCCCTTCCGAGAGAGGAGAAGTAAAGCCCGGCCGGAGGGGCCATCAACTGTCTAGCCAGTAGCTAGCGTTCATGAGTTGGCCTGTATACTACGTGTCGCCCAAGGAGGAGCCACCAACCGGCCGGCGTGAGCGTGGCCCCGCCGGGCGCCACCGCGTCAGCAGTCTGTTCCGGCGTACCCGGCGCATGTGATGAGATTCTCCCGGATGCGGAGCTGATAGGAACTCGATCGCACATGGCGGCCGTGCGTGGTGATTGGCAGCCAGCGTCTACTCTACTCTATCTATCTATCACCTTCCACCTCCGAGCTTTCGCATGAACTATTACTGGCGGGAGGCGTCGTGATCCCACAGGACAATCGTGTGCTTAACAGGCGGCAGGATGTCGGAGTGATTTGCGTCTCCTGATTAATCTATGGAGCAATGATGAACGAGTGGCAGTGTGACTGTGTGGAGCGCTGCAGGTACCAGTGACATATCCAAGCCTCATCACATGGCGGAGTAATTTCTCTTCGGCTCTCCGGTTCAGCGGCGTCGCCATCGCCGACGGTTGCAACTGTCAGTACTAGCGTAGTGGTGAGTCCGCTTCCAGATGGGGCCACCCATAACTGTCGCTGCCTTTCGGTTTTGGCTCCCTGGCCCTACCATCTAGGTGCGCCATGTGAGGCGAGTAAACAAGCGGGGTGGAAAGCTTTTGCGGGAGTGAAGATAATTTCTGCATTTGGTCGCGACTACTGAATTATATTTTCGCCCCGCGAGCAGGCAGTCAGTCAGCCGTGCTACATTTTTCCTGCGGCCTTCTTCCCGGCCCGCGGACAAAAAATCCTCACCTTCTGCTGATTTCCTGCGGGTGGTTGCGGGTTGTGGCTCCCACGCACGCTGCCTGATTTCCTGCATGTGTGTATGATCATGCACTGTGTGCGCTGCTCCGCCGACGGTATTCACCTTGTGATTTGGTAGAGTACTAATTTAGCTTCTGCATTATAATTCGCGGTTGGTGCTTTGAATTGAGAATGGAATTGGGTAGGAAAGTACCACGAACGAATTTGAGGTATCCTGGAATCGATTGGAGTTTCGTGAGAAACAGGGGAGGAGAAAAGGGAGATCCCTAGGGGTCGGACGATGATGGCGCTTTCGAGTCACTTCCTCCTTGGAGGCACCGTGTTTGGAGTCCGCGGCGGCTCCAAAGACAAGTAGAGGGTTTGTGGATGCTAGGGCGGAGGATCTAGATCCGGTGGTGTTGCGATGCACTAGTGCGTGCATCTCAAGTTCTCACGTGGATTTTGTTGGTGCAAGGTGTTCAACTTTATGTTTTCATGCTCATCATCAAAGTCGGAGTTGCCATTTCCTCGACGTTGTGGGTTGACTACTTGACATGCGTCGACCCGCGTTGATTGCAATGAGGGATATGTTGATGGTCGTTAAAGGTGGACTCGGAGTCGGTTGGCTCGTGGAGGTAGATGATATGGCTCCCGATGGCAACCTCGACGGTGGTCTCTCTACTCGACGGCTTGTGTGTGCTTCAGGTGGATGGCCAGGGTGGTCGGATTGCGCAATGTAATCATGTTCAATGACGATATTGGTGCATTTGTAGTAGATTTCCCGCTAATAAAAGCCGTCAATTCTCTTCTACTCCCTTTGTTCCATAATATAAGATGTTTTAGTTATCCAAATACAGACTGCATACAGATGTTTATAGGCATATTTTAGTGTGTAGATTCACTTGTTTTGCTCTCTATCTAATCCGTATAGAAACATCTAAAACATTGCCAGTTATTATGCTTTAAAAACACACACGAATCATGTACTGATGGTCCTTTCTTTCACATGGAAACATTGGCCCGTCAGCAAATCAGTACCAGGTGGTCCACAACTTCACATGCCTCTGCACTCTCTACGGGCTCAACAGTACATGGTTTAGACTGTCTAATTATGCTGTTCAAATGGCTTGTGGCCGATTCGTATAGCCTGCCATGTGATGATAAAGATTGAAATGGGCAATGCGGCCTGATTACCGGATGAATTGGCCCGTCAACCGAGCCATTGGCGGGTCCCTACCAGGCCGGTATTAGCCATCTGAAAGAAGAGCACCTCGCTCAGGCCAACCAAGGGAGTTTCAGATGCGACGCCCATGCGCGGACTGGAGTAGGCCGACCCAGGTGAGCTCTCATTTTCGCCTATTTTTTGCTTCTGTTCCGTTATCTGTTTTCCTTTGTCTAAAAAAAACTGTTTTCCTTTTTGTCCCAGTTTTCTGTTTACTTTCATTTTTATTACTTTATTATTCTTTTAATCATATATTTATATTTTCTGTTTCTTTTAAAACAAAAAACATATGAATTGGATATTTTTGTGTACAGAGTGAATACTTTTTTTACAAGTGAATAATCATTTTAAACTATGTCAATATTTTTAAATGTGAACAATTACTTCGAGCTTTGTGAACATTTTTATGGACACGTGAACAATTATTTTGATTTGTAAGATATTTTTAAAATCCATGAACATTTTTTCTAGCATACGAACATTTTTTCAATGTCGCGAATATATTTGAACTACAAGACGTTTTTTCCTTTCATATATTTTTAAACTCTATAAACATTTATCATATTTTTATAAAAATATATTTAAAACATCGATATTTTAAAATAAAAATAAAACATGAAACCACTGGATTAATGGAAAGGAAAAACTAAAACAAAAGAATGATAGAAAAGATAGGAGAAAAAAAAACACCCACCTTTTTTGGGCCGACTGAGCAGCAACCAGGACGTGGGCGTCGTCTGCACTGTCGACGCTACAGGCGTAGCACAGGAGCTCCCCCCTAGCGATGTTGATTGTTGCGGATCTACGGAAGACGGTGGAGGATCCGGCCGCATGATGAAGGACGGGTTGGCGTTGGCCCCTGATCTTGCGTTGAAAAGGTTCGGAGGGCTCCTCCCATTTTTTTATCGGGTTTGATCCAATTTTATAGGGCTAGTGGTCATCGCTTCTCTTCTCGTTAATGCCTACTGGCTAAAAGTTTTTTTAGCGCCAAGATGTGGACCAACATCGGGTGCTCTTCTTTTCCGGCAACGGCGAAAGATTTGGGTGCTTGATAGTTGCAGCAAGGGCGGCATACAGCAGTACAACCACTTGTATCTTGCTAGTTTAATGTTGCTTGTATGCGAATAAAATCTATATCCTTACTGCTTTTATGAATACAACTAATTTATTCCTACGGGTGTACATCGTCAAAAAAAAAATAACTCGACGTTTTCCCGAAAAATGGAATCAGTTAGTCGTTGTCCAAAAAAAAATACAGTAGCAAAGTCTGAAGTAAAAAAAAAAAAGAGCTAGTCTTTTTTTTGAACAAGCGGAGGCCCCGAAGGACCTAGAGACTGCATTCATTCAGCGGTGGTGCATACATTTTACAAAAAGGACCCCATAAGGAGGAAAACCGCACATAGGTCCCTAAATTTTGCATAAAGCACCCTACAGAAGATTGCCAAATGCGATCAAGTCCATCTTCTCCGCCGACGATCGATGACCTCGCTGCGCAGCCACCTCTGCATCCACCGGGGACAAGACCACTTGGTGAAGCAGCGGTGTAATCCGCCACGCCGAGATCCATAAAGATCCTCCACTGCAGGAGGAAGAACATGCTCAAAGCCGCACAGGCCGAGCGCAGCAGGGCCACTCCTGTGGCCAAGGATAGCAGCGGCGCATCCTCGCCGTCGCTTGGAAGCTGCTGCAGAGGGTGCAGACCCCAGGAACCCTCGATGCCACCGCCGAGCAGCAGCAGCCGCACCAGTCCCACTTTCCTCTCCCTAACCTCCATGGCCAGCCAAGAGGAGATAGGAACTCGCGAGGTCGCCTCGTCGGTGGTGGCAGCGCCCATGGCGACGTCTCGATGGAGATGGCAAGCAGGCCCAGCACCACCCCTTCCCCTCGCCTCCACGGCAGGCCAGAAAGGGGGTGGCCGAGCGAGCCACCGAGCTCCATGAAGGGAAGTAGCCACCGCAGAACCGCTCCTCCTCGCCTCCACGGCCGGCCAGGAGCAGCTTCACGGCGTCGACTTCCTCCACCTCGAAGCGCCTGAGAAGAAGGCCCTTATTTGAGGAAGTAGTGGCCATCGCCACCATCCAGAGCTCCGACCAGAGGAGCAAGAGGATGGCAACGACGAACCCTAGCGCTGAGATCCGGCCTCGATCTCGAGCTTCACTTCTCGGCAAAGCGCCCACTACTGGCAAAAAAACAAAACTACAACTACATAACCCTAAAACTACTCCGGCGCCAGCCCTCCGCCGCCGCCCGCCGGCTACTCCGGCGAGAGGGGCACGGGAGCAGCCCGGCCTTATCCGCACGACTCTCAAAGCAGGAGGTGAGGAGGAAAGGGGAGAATGAGGGGAAAGAGCTAGTCTGAAGTCCTCTAAAACGGCGTACGTAGCGCTACGTGCCAAGGCTTACCAACCGATCAGCGAAAAGTGGATGTGCACCATAGGCACGTCATGTTTCTACTTTGCCAGATAATTTGAACTTGAATTCGAAACATAGCTTGAGGAATCGGACAACGTGGAGCCCCACAGCACGATCCTGGGTGCCACGACAGCCAAATGACACCAGTAATATATGTACTACCTCCGTTTGAAAAATATAAGATGTTCTATCTTTTTTTATTCGATCGGATGACCTAAACGCGTTATAGTGTGTAGATTCAATCATTTTAATCTGTATCTAGTCTCTACTATATAATACAGCTAAGTACTTTTGCACTTTAGTCCGTCTGGATTTGAGAAATCAACCCGCAGTCCACAACCCTATCCACTACCACACCTCGTCTCCCACCTCTCTCGACATGAGAAGGCGGCGACATCTCGAGCGAGTCCGACGGGAGAGGAGAGGAGCCATCGGGAAGCGTTTCACACTGCGTCGCGCCGCCGTACCCAGCACCCCGCCCTTCTCCCTCACGCCCGGCGCCCTTCTTCCCCAAGCCGGCGCGCCGTTGACCTCATCTGCAACATGGTTCTGGGACATCCGATGGAGCTGGAAGATGTGGGTCTCCTCGACGGAGGATATAGCTCGGCGAGCTGCGCCCGGGAGTCGACGGCGCCTGCGCCATGGTATCCTCGGCCTCGCTGCAGGGCACGCTTCTTGGAGTTCTCGCACTCGCGCAACCTGCGCAGAGGCCGCTTCCTTTACCAGCGTGGCTGCGTCGAGGTCGCTGCGGTCCGCTTCTTCAATGCGTCGAGTTTCTCGTCGTCCCGGTGTCGACGTCTTCCTATCCAATACATAGCTGCGTCAAGGTCGCCGCGGTCGTACGAGGCAATCCCTGACGTTACAAAGCGCACTGCGTGTTAAGTTCCACCCATCGAGTCCTCTACAGATGTTCGTCAAAAAAGTCCTCTACAGATTCTACATAGCTCTTCTGAAAGTTCTAACTCGGTGGTCACTGCAATTTTAGTGCAAGAGACATGCTCAGCTAGGATTTTTGACGGAAATGCTCAGCTAGGATATAGAGCGCTTACTAGCACCTGATGTCTTGAGCTCATAATGCAAATTCAGCTGATCAGTGTAGTGGCGCGGTGCACGTGTACATAGGCTTCCCGTGCTCGAGTAACTTGGGGGTAACCAATGAAGCTATTGGTGATTCCTGAAACTCGTCGGTTGTCTACTTCGGTGTCAACTTGAAACTCTAAGGCAGGCTTTGCCTGAAGTGGCATCAGAAATTCAGGTCCTAGCAGACTCTTTTGATATACATGCAGATAGGCCATACTTGGTGGAGAAAGCAGAGTGATGAAGCCTAATGACCATTGAAGGTAACAAGAACCAAATCAGAAGAGTTCTAAAATGTTTGATCATATTTGGTCTATAAGGCTCTCGTACTGTTGCTGTAACAGACAAAACCTTGGTTTCATTTTAATGAAATCAGGGGCCTTTAGGCCCCTTAATTCGAAAAAAAGGCTCTCGGCACTTTGAAAAAAGCTAAATATTATCTAGACTCCACATGAATAAAAGGCGCACCGTGGATAACATAAACAAGTCAAACAATTTATGTGCTGGGTAGTCATTCAACTAGGGAGAAACCAAGAAATAGTCCCCAGATGATACCAAATAAATGTCTCTCAATGAGAACAGAAAGAAACACTCCAAACAGATACAAGACAGATGATTCAAGCAAGGGACATCATGAATAAGTTCCATTTACAGTGGAAACCAAATCTTGCAAGTCATAACAGATACAAGGTTTGACGCTCTCCGCAACCAGGAGGATGGATGCCCCGCTTATCTTCCAGTCACATCAATCCTCTTAACTGAAATAGAAGCATACGATTTACCGGAAACAATATACCTGCATGCACAACCATGTAACTATAAATTAATCAGCCATTTTTCTACATCGATTGGATGTGCATTTTCTTAAGTGCGACCTGTAGAGAAGAGCAATAATTTTTGCCGTGAGTAATTGTTTTTGGTGATTCAACATGACTTAATTTATTTAGTGTTATCCCGTGTAATCTAATGATAAATAACTTTGCATGATATTTTCATACTTTCATATATGTAAAAGGATTAAAATTTGGGTGAAACCCAACATACTTCAAATGGACACAACTATACAACAAAAAGCATAGTATAATTCAAACTTAAAATGTTTGCCAGATTTTACATCTGTTGCAACACACATGCACCATGAAGCGGTGAACTAACGCTAGGTTACACCGGTAGATCTGCTTTAGGGCAAAATTTGGTGGTTTCGACATTTTATTCCAAAAGTTGATTTTTTTCTTTCCCGTTGCAACGCACGGGCACGTTTGCTAGTTTATATTAAAATGTCTAAAACTTCTTGTAATTTGAAACACAAAGAGTAGATAAATTACCACAAAACAAAACACACCTTTATTCGCAGAAACAAAAACACATGTTTGAGCATGGGTTGCAAGCTAGTGCCTACATCATTCTTTCTCTTCCCGCTCCCTCTGCGCGATATAGTTATTTCATAGACACTGTGTAGGGAACAGCCGAGATAATTTCTAAGGCTCTGTTTGGTATCTCACCATTTTTTAAACCGAAATATTTTAAAAGCAAAATTTTCTAGAACCCAGCGAACAAATATCACAGCTTTTCTTATTTTCCAGTTATAGAAAAAAGAAGGTCGTTGGACTTCTTTCTTCAATACTTAAAAAAAATACATCTTTAGAGATAGTTTGATTTTTAAACTGCAATATTTATTAGAGCCAAACACCTAAAAGTAGTCAAACTATAATATTATTAGAAACCATACTATTGTGAGAATACTTTAAAATATTGAGATGCAAAACGCACCCTAAAGTATCATTCAAAGATTTTGTATCTCTCTAGTCCCACTGTGCATCTGTTCTTCTTTTCCAATTATAGAAGAGGGGGTCATCGGACTTGTTTCTCCAATATTTAAAAAAAAACACATCCTTAGAGATATTTTAATTTTTTAAACTGCAATATTTATTAGAGCAACAAGCACGCGGGGGAGAAGGTGGCTTGTGCCGGAGCTTAGGGTGGCCAGGTGTTGCGGTATAATGGGGAGGAGCGCACATAGTCATGTCCTGCAGATGTAGGCGAGTTCACTAAACTGCGTTAATCAACAAATCTCAGTATCATCATCGTGTTGTGATTGCTTAGTTCTCGGTGGATCAATTGTGCGCCTACGACGGTAACAATGACGAAACAAATTTTTTTTAAAACATACATATAGAATTTTTTGTTGTCATTTTATTGACGAGGTAGTTGCACATTCTAAAAAAACGCAGCCATGATGTGTGACCTATATATAACTAACCAGACAAAACAAAAATGACAGAAAACACTCTTTGTGAACCGAGGAGGGAGTACTCCATATCGATCGATCTGTTGCCGACAGAACACGGTCGTTACGCAACAATGGCGCACACAAACACTTGCAACACACGCAAGATATTAATGGTGATTACACACATATCCACGCCCATAGCTCCAAACATAAACCAAAGCTAGCGCTACACCTCCGTATACGGGCGACCGCGCGGGAGTGCTTGCGTGAAACCGCACCAATTTTATTGACTGACGAAGTGACTCCACTACATCAGTAGTTCACGACGGACCGGTATGTGCCGCCGGGCTTCCAGCCTGCCGGGATGACGTTACTGGCGACGAGGGTCTTGCCGGAGCTGGACGTGAGGCGGACCGAGAAGGGCGGCCGCAGCATGGGCCCGGAGTTGTACCTCCACACCGCGCCCCAGGACTGATCCATCCTAGACCACCCGCCGCCGCCGCCCTGCATGAGCTCGACCGACGACAGGTCGCCGTCGCCGGACTCGTACTCGATGAGCATGGCGAGGTAGTAGTTGTTGGAGCCGGCGTCCACCTTGAAGGCTATGTGCACCCCTGCCAGTTGCACGGCACCCTGCAGACAGGACAAAAGCCAAGGCGCAGATGAGACACGGCAGTTAGCTATAGTCGGTCGATCCCAGGAAGAAGAAGGCTAGGCTAGCGTGTGCGCGGCCGGTGCATGCCTACCGTTCTTTTACGTGCGTCCGGACAAGGCGCCTAGCACTATGCATGAAACGTGTGCGTTAAAAAATGCACGTGAAAATGGCTTACCGAGTGTACTGGATTTGGAGGCGGCCGGCGGCGCGGAGCTGGTCGGCCTGGCCGGGCTTCGCCATGCCGCCGAACGCCGTCCCGCTGAGGTCGAAGTGGACAGACTCTTCAAGGCACGGCCCGCCAGGGCATGAGTCGGTGAGGACGACGGTCACCGGGTTGTAGGAGCAAGCGCGTGACCGGTGCATTTCACCTGCAGAATTCACATCAAACGCATGCATGCGCGCGGTTGTAAGCCGAGCAGTTCAGAAGTACGGTGGTTGTATCCATGAGGGGGGGACGAACCTGGTAGCAAGAGCCGCAGCCCTTTCCTCCCTCGTAGATGGACGGCCCCCCCGCGGTGATCATGGAGGAGAACGGAGGCTGGTCGACGGCATCCTGGTACCCGCATGCACCACCTAGATTCACGGAACATGCAGAACTTAGCACCAGTAGTATTTGTGCAAATGTCCATATTCACTGCCATGATTAAGTATGTGACCGTGTATTACCGTCGCTGCCAGCGCCGGTAGGGCCACCGTACCACGTAGCGCCGCCGTAGGACCAGCCGGAGATCTTGCGGTGGAACTCGACGGATGCGCAGGGGTGAACGAGGAAGGCTAGAGCCGTGAGCACGACGAAGGGCGCCGAGATCTTGGTCACCGAGAAAGCCATGTCTCACACTCCCTCAGTGACGATCACTACAGTACAAGGAAGAAGAGAGTGAAGTAGAGGGGTGCTAGCTGTGTGAGGAGTGTATACACTCTTGTCTTCTATTTATAGGCAGCAGATGGCATTGTGCACCGCTTAGAGATACGCGGCGCGATTGAATTCTTGCTATCTTGGGGATGCACGCGCGGGTTCGGCGATGGCAAGTAACCGAAGATCAAGCCACTAGGTCAATTCTTGCTTATCTTGGGGATGCATGCTTACGTACCTTCTGCAGTGCTAGGCCGGTCGGTAAATTGTTTTCTTAATCTCCTACATAATCAGTCTTGCTAGTACGTAGACAGACAAAGGCAGAACGAACATGTCAGTCAGAGCTCAGAACAAGACAGTTGCCGTTATTTCGGTTAGATACGAGACGACCCTACGAGCTATAGTTTCATTTCCGTCTCCCCGAATCCCGATCGGTCAACTGCTCTCACGAGGTCAAAAAATAAACAGCAGATTCTCAAACCATCACTGCACCGTCGAACCCTCACATCGGACGGCCACGAGGTGCAGTCGTTCGTCCTGAGCGCCGCAGCACGAACCGTAATTTTGGGCCGGTTTGCTGGTTCCTCCCCTTGACTTCTGAACGCCCACAACCGTCAGCCCGTAGCTCCGGCCGGTAGTCAGCCTACTCGCCGGATAAAACGCTCGCGGAACGTGCACTCGGCTTTCTGATGACAAATTGTAGTTTCCGTTGTAGTAGTGGCTTATGTCACTCGCGGTTGCATCTACGGGCAGCTTGCACGAGCCATGTCAAATTGGCCGGCGTTACGGATGGTGCAGCGGCCGGCGACCTGAACTCAGCTGCTGTGCCAAAGCGCGCTCGCTGCAACGATGATTTGTGCTTGTTACAAATCTGTAGGAGCATCTCCACTAGCACCCCATAAATGTATCAGGCACCCTCCAAAACGGACCCCTTTGGGGGTGCCGGACACAAAGTTAGGGGCTGCCAAACACTTTTTGTGGGGCGGACAGCCTTTGGAGGCCCCGGTGTGGCTGTTTTTTTGTGTCCGGCACCCCAAATCAGGTTTGGGGGTCGTTTTGGGGGTGCCGGTGGAGATGCCCTAATGCCTCGTTTGGGAGAAGTCTTTTCTTGTATTCCATTGTGATTGTATACACGCTTTGCAGAAAGAATCAAAAAACATGCAAATTATGTGCTTACAAGTTAGACGTCATGAAAGCATATGATAGACTGGACTGGACCTTCTTGGAATCATCTATGAGAAAAATGACTTCGCGGAAAAATAGATTGGATGGATCATGACGTACGTCAAAACTCAAAACTGTTCGATTTTTAGTTCGGTTCAATGGTAAATTGCTTTGGAGGTTCGGCCCTACGAGGGGTTTTCGTCAAGGCGACCTTCTATCCCCATATCTTTTTTTGTTCACTACCTATGGGCTATCCTCCTTAGTACATCACCATATCAATCAAGCTAATATCTAGGACTCGCAAATTTGTAGAAGGACCAAGGAATATCACATCTTCCTTTTTTGCAGATGATTGCCTTCTTTTCTATAATGCTAATAAAGACCAGGCTGACCGAATCAACATGTATTACAGGTTTATGGAAATGGTACTGGCCAGTGCCTAAGCCCAACAAAGTGCTCCCTTATGTTGGGACAACACAGTTCGGTTAAGGACAAAAAGAAAGTAGCAGCTATTCTGGGAGCTGAATCTACTAGCTGATGAGAAATACTCCCAACAAAGTGCTCCCTTATGTTGGGACAACACAGGTCATTTGGGCGTTTTTAGGGGTTTGTCGGAAATCCCTTTAACGTCATATATTTCGGAACGGAGGGAGTAAATGGGACTCCATTCTCGAGGGAAGGATGAAGGATGGAAAATTTCAACCAACAAAAGAGAAATTACTAAGGAAATGCTCTGATTGGTCGAAAAAATACATGTCTTGTGTTGCGAAGGAGATCTTGGTAAAATCAGTAGCTCAGCAATTCCAACATATGCCATGAGTGTCTTTAAATTTTTCTGCAGGGCTTTGTGATGAGCATTCACAAATTATTCAAAACTTTTGGTGGGATGACGAATACGATCACAGAAACATGCACTCGTTAGCATGGGATAAAATGAAAAAAGCCAAGTGTCAAGGTGGCCTAGGGTTTAGAGATATTAGGTTATTTAACCAAGCTTTGTTAGCAAAGCAGGCTTGGAGTATAATTGAATACCCGAATAGTCTTTGTGCTCGTGTCCTTAGAGCCAACTATTACTCGTCAGAAGAGCTTATTGACACGGCGATTATTCAAAATACTTCTCCGTGTTGCCGGCATCTCTTATGGACTGGATCTGCTAAAGAAAGATAACATATAGACAGTTGTTGATTGATCAAAGATCAAGATATGGCGAGACAATTGGGTCCCACGTGGAAATCTGAAAGTACTAGGTCCCAAGGTAAAAATGCTTCAAGAAGTTATTTCTCTTTCATTACTATTAAAACTCTTTTCAGGGAACACGACGAGACCTATCATTTAGATCCAGAACGCTCTTAGAAGATCCACCAGGTCGGCCAGAACTTTGAGAGGTCATTCCTCCAGGTCCACAACACCCAACTCATTAAGTCGGGGGCTTGTCGGAGATTGGTGGATTTAGGCCATAGCACTATATTTATCTTTGTACCATTTTATAGTTGACTAATTATAAGACACGGGTCTATTATTTTGTTATATTCGTGTCCGTTTCGAATTGCGAAAACATCCGATCCACATCCAAGTAGCATCCGCGCCATTTCATATTCGACAACATAACATCCGTATTTGTATTCGTCTTGAAAATATGAAAACAGATGTGTGAATGGTACTATCCGATTTGTTTACACCCCAATCTCAGCATATTTGATTACATGGGCATGTGCTATTAACTTGCAAGTGATGTGAGGTATCTTCACAAACTTTGGATTATGGTTCAAAAACAGTAGCGAGACAGCAAGAAGGTTTTCAAAATTATAAATATCGGGTGGGAAAATGATGGCTCTCGAGATTTCGTAACATCGTCTCATTTTCATTTCCCGTAACAATATATGATGGGATTTCTATACTTGTGTATATACGTTACAAAGATTACACTTTCATACAGGTTTATACAGGATTCCCTCCGAGTAACCGTAAACAATAGCACATCGCAGATCATCCTCCGTTCTTCCATCAGCTCAGTGGTACGTGAACCGATCCCAAAATTCACCACCTGCGGCGCTTCCTGCCATACCAATAACCAAATGCAGAAATGGATACAGCCGCAAAAACCCCTGCCGTTGCATACCATACAAAAGCGGGCTTTTCACCAAGGGTGACCCCTCCGTCAGGTATGTCTTTCTTGCTTTCCTGGATGGCAAACGCCACACCTTGTTTTTCAAGTTCAGACATGCTTGAGACCTTAGTTTTACGCCGAACAATAGTGGATAACGCCTCGTACTCTTCTCGGCTTCCACCTTCCAGAAATGCGCCCGTGATCTGGCCTTTACCGACCCAATATGCACCAAACCTTGGGCTGTTGCTTGTGAAATCACCGTAGTGGACTACTTCTCCAATATTATCCCCGTAGAACTGCCAGGACAATGTGAAGACTCTGGAGTAGAAGAATGGCAGGTAATCGACGTCCCTAGTTTTGGATGGCTCCAAGATGGCCGCAACAGCATGCCTGGCAGTTCTACGAGCTGAGTCAACATGCTCGAGCCGTCTGATATCACCGTCAAAGAGCTTGATAGGGAATGTGGCAACATCACCAACAGCATACACAGAGCTGTCGCTAGTTTGCATTTGCCCGTTTACCTTTATGCCACCTTTCTCCATCAACAGCTGACCTTCAAAAAGGCTGGTATTTGCACGGATCCCAATACCAACAACTACCATATCAGCTGGAAGATGGTTACCATCTTTTAGGATTACCGCAGTCACCTGCAAATACACAGTAACCCTCTCTTACTTTGACAGTCAGTGTCAGCCAATAAAGTCTAGATGATTCCAACTGGATGGACATGGAAAGAAAATTTTAAAATAGTAGAGCTAATAGTGCTTGGCATTAGTTGGTCCGACACGCTATTTTATAACAATATAATAGGAATTGTTGAACCTTGTTAAGCTCAACATGCTCATTGGTGCCCCACAGCATGTTATTGTAAAACCAAGCAATTCTTACTCCAGGGAAGCCTTATATCTAATCATAAGGACTTCCCTTAAGATAAGGGTGCTCAAAGAGGTGTCAAGTTCTTCTATCAAACACTCTTCCTTTCCCTGGGGTCTCAGGTTCGAATGCCTAATCTTAGTTCAAAGGGTTTTTTAGTTCTTGTACCAATAATTCTGCTTTCCCCTGAGCACTCAGGTTCAAGTACCCAGTCATCCTTTTCTTTTGTTTATTTGCTTCATGCAACTCTCAGAACACAACTTTTCTAGAAGCCCCTTGCTCATGTATTTCATCAAAGCATGACAAGACATGATAAACTAGAAACAGATTGGGTCCAAGCGAATTTATGTCAACATTGGACAATAACAGGGCCTACGCAATAATATAGATCTAGAATTGCCTCGGACTTTCATCAATTGCTTGGGAGATGACTTTTAGGTGAATGAATGAGTATGACTGTGACTTCAACAGTTACCCTATACTCCCAACCCAAGACCCTCTACCAGCCACCTGAATATGATTACCGGGAAAGGAAACCCTGGACCTTGACTTGGAGTGTAAGAGAAGAGTTTCGTTACTTTAATACTACAACGTAAAGTTACTAGTCATCAACTGCAAAGCAGTCCCAGTTTCATGGAATACAAACTCACCTTCCCTGTCGAGTCTTTTTCAAAGGATGTAAGCACAGTTCCTTTGGTAAAAGTAACTCCTTTCGAAGTGTAGTAGCTTTCATAATATTCTGCAATTTTTTCTGTAAACAGCCGACCCACTGCACAAAAACACATCAAGGTCATATATGGATGTGCATATCTTCGGTTTCCTAAATCCTTAGACAGTATGTAGAAAAACAAATCAAGCGGTCAAGGATCTAACACTTACTGCAGTGTTTTTCAGGGAAGACCATGGTTACTCTTATCTTATTAGTAACCAATGCTGCTGCACATTCCATTCCTATGTAGCCACCACCGATGACAACAGCATTTCCACCAGAACATGAGTTCATTGCATTTACTAATTTATCTGCATCGTCAAGATTGCGTAAATAACATATGTTTGCAGCATCTGAACCGCTGATTCCAAACTCTTCCAGCTTCAAAGCCTATATCGTGTACAGAGAAACAAAACATAATAATGAATCAAATATATTACAATTAGAAACGAGAGAAGATGGTCCTAAAAATTATAAATAGGTCCATACCCGAGCACCTGTTGCAATTATAAGCGTCTTATAGCTGATAGTTTCTCCAGTGGCTGTCAGCAATGTCTTCCGTCTCACATCAGCAGATATCACCCTTGTTCCAAGAACAAGTTCAATACCTAATCAAGCAAATTTACAGTTAGTAAATATATCATGTCCATGTGGAGACAAACATTACAGACAATACCAATAACTGTATCGTACAACTAACTATATGTATAACTGAGTCAAGAAACAACAAAAATAACATATACATTTACCAGATCCTTTTTCCTTTGCGAGGATATTTTAACAAGATATGATGCTTACTCGGAACTCTAATGAACTATCTCATTTCCCAATATGCTATAGAGAAGATGAAAGCTAGACACAGTAGAAAACCAAAAGCTTAACAAACCTACCTTGTTCCTTATACCATTTAGTCGTCAATAACTCATCATTAGCGCCAACACAAGTATGAAATTTTGGAAGACGAGAAGGACCTGTAAATTGCACAGGGATTAAAAACAATTAGCACGACTAAGAAGCTGGCCATCAAGAATTTCGTGTGTGTGAGAGAAATGCACCTTCTGGGAGTAAATAGCCTTTGCTTAATGCTGGGCGTTCGTAAGGAGCAACCTGGCAAGATAACAAACAAAATCATTACAAGAGAAATATGCGTTCAGGGGTTGAATCACAGAGAAATATGCGGTTTGCCCCCAAAGACCAGCTTTGCACGGCTTCCATCGGAAAAAAAAGAACTTCAAATCTGCTGAATGGCCATATGGACGGTTGTTCCTTCCAGCTGAATTTTAAGTTCACCCGGCGACTTGTGGTATCGCTTTCTAGCCTCTTGAAGGGAAATCCCTGAAGTTGAACTTAACTAGACACAAAATTGCATTCTTGGAACATGCATGTACTCCTTGGAGGTATGGGGATCCAATCTAATCCAATCCTGAAGAGGATTACAGTATATAGTTCACCTTTACTACCTCACTCATCATTTTTCAGTTACCAAGCTGCAGTGCAGACTGCGTACCAATCCGTGTGTCCCTAAATACTACTCCTAAATAGCATCCTGCTTGACCCGTCGTGACAACACTCATCTCCTACTTATCCAGGAAAATCAAGGCTCTACGAAGCCAAAGTACATCATCCCCAAGGCAACAAAATGTTAAGCATTCCTGGCTTGGCAGCTCAAGCAACCAAAACAAATCCTCTTTTCAGGCAAAACCAAAAGCAAACTCTCCCTAATACAGTTGGAAGCACAAGCGAACAAACAATCCGGAGCGCCCATGGCGCGGTTCTACCCACTAACCGACAATTTAAAGGATTTCTCAAAGCTGGCGAACACTCAGAAGAAAGGAAGGGAGGGAGCGCTCACGGCCTCTTCGGAGATGATGCAGAGCTCGCCGCGGGAGTAGCCGCCGCGGCGGGCGAACTCGAGCGCGGCGTAGCCCGCGGCCACGCCGCCGCCGAGGACAACGTAGACGAACGCGCGCCCATCCGGTGGGTTTTCCCGTCGTCCCGTCCCTAGATGCGGGCCATGGCGCTCTGACCTGCTGCTCGAGCCGTGGAGGGAGGGGTGGGGTGGGGGATGACGATCTCCCTCGCGTTGCGTCTCCGCCTCAACCCCGCCACTGCGGGGCCCACTCCGCTCTGTGTGTGTTATCGTCTTCCCCTCGCGTTGAAGCGAGGTGGATGGATATGGGCTTCATTAATGTGGAGGGTGGAATTTCCTGGTGTTTGTTTTCCCGTGGGTTGAGAATTTGTGGAAGGGAAGCAAGTAGTGCTTGTGTGTGTGTGCTGGATTTTAAATATCACCAATTATCAGTTATATGGTAAAGATAGAGTGTATTAGTAATCGTCACACCATTGTCAATTATGTTAAAGATACATTTAAATTTTAAAAAATATAAAAGACTTAATTTTTAGGAGCAAGTCCATATAGTTAACAATATGTACCGCACATATAGGAAAAGCAACATATTCAGCGGCGGTAAGCTTAATTAGGCTGATACAAGCCAATCATGCAAAGTTTATTAAAATAACGTTAACTAGATTTACATAGTTAACCATGTGTATGGATTTTTATTTGAGAAAAAACTGTCAGGAGCACTTGTTTACGACAAATAATGCCAAGTACATTGCTATTGACTTATGAGCATATCAAATAATCAAATCGTATGCATGCAAAAAATAGTATAATTCATTATGATTTTAATTAGTTGGTGATTACTATTAGCGCTTCTATTTCAATACCAAGTAAATAGCATACAACACAATTTCAACTTATATTGAATTCATAATAACTCGTAAAACATATTTGACCATGAAAAATTATAATGAATCTTTCTAACAATTCAACTTCTGCTCTAGAAGTTTCCACAAGAATATATATGCTTAACTACTCATATACTAAAATATTTGTTAATATATTTTCTAGACCATAAGAATGAGAAAAGAATACTAGAAATATTTCTAATAGTATATAGTTTATCCAAATGTAAAAAAAAAATATGAAGGAAATAATGTTGCAACTTTTTTAAAATATAGCACAATGCAAGTGTATATTTTCATCGATATACACTACAATTGTATAACAAACAACACCGAACTAATATTAACTACCTTTATGAGATTAACTATGTCAAATAATTAATAGAAATTATGCACGTTAATACCCTAAACCCTAAAATTATAAAGTTAAGACCATAGCATGTGCTACAAATGAGTTAGAAGTATAAATGCTTAGTACAAAAGGAATATAATTAATTCATTTCAGCCAAGGTGCTTAATTATGTTTGAGCCGGTCTTGCACTAAACAATCATTGATCTAAAGTTGGCATGTCTAACAAATTTTTGATCAGTATATATCCCACGAATATTCTGTAACAAAATATTGCAGCACCTCAACCATCACCACAAAAGGACACATCGAAAACGGATCAAAAACCTCATCGGAAACGGAGAAACGGTCCATGTCCCCGCTTCCGATACTGATGTGAAGAGCTCAATGGCAACAGAGTTGATTCACCGTTGCCCCTAATATGGGCAACGGTCATTATATTACACCGTTACTGATATGTTCCACATTAGACACGTAGTTTTACTAATCACCGTTTCTAATAAGGGCTAAAGGATAACAAAAAAAAGCCCGGTGAGGGGGCTACGCCGTCGATGGAGCCCCACTCCGTGCGACTAGATGGCCGCCCCTTCGTCACCGTATTCCTGTTGGCCCTGCTGTACAAAAGTTCATCGGTGCGCGTGGCTGGAGCTCTGCTCCTATGTCTTCACGGGCGCGGATGATCATCCATTGTCTTCATCGTGTTGCACAAAATGTACTGCTCCTGGTGACGGCACCGTATACGGAGCCCCGCTCCTAGGTCTTCACGGCAGCAGCATCGTCACCAAGCATCCACCAAGCCCTTCACACAACGAATATTCATTGTTAAAAAACAGCAAACAAAGCTAAAAATACAGAGGTAAATAACACTAAATAACACAGCAAACTAGCTACGAATACAAATCAAGTACAGAGCTAAATAACACAGCAAAGTAGCTAGGAATACAGATCAAGTACAGAGCTAAATAACACAGCAAACTAGGTACGAATACAGAGTAAGTACAAAGCTAAATAACACTAAATAACACAGCAAACTAGCTACGAATACAGAGCAAGTTCAGAGTAAACAGAGCAAACTAGCTAACGGAGCAAATACAGAGCTAAATAACACTAAATAACAGAACAAATTAGCTAAGAATATAGAGCAAATACAGAGCTAACAGAGTAAAACTAGCTAAATAGCTAAGAATACAGAGTAAACATAGCAAACAAATCTAAACAGCAGAGCAAACTAGCTAAACAACTAAGAATATAGAGCAAATACCGCCGCTGGATGCTTCGCATGCGCCGGAGCCACTGTCAGAGGACATGTCAGAGGAGACCTCATCCTCCTCGAACACCGGCGGGTCCTCCTCATCCTCGACAAACGCCGCCGCCGCATCTGGCACAGGGCCCTGGCCAGGGAGAAGAGACCGGTGTATTGACGCCCGGAGCTGTGTCTGGAACAATGCCTCCTCGGCGGCTTCTATCGCGTGCTCGGCGGCGGAGATGCGGCCTGCTCTCTGCATCACAAACGTTCGAATGACACCGTCGACGTGCTCGCGCTCAAAGGCGGTGCGAGAGAGGAGGAGATCGACCTCCAGATCCTTGTCCTCTTCGTCCGATGAGGACGAGATCCGGGCGTCGGGGCGGCCGCCGCCGTGGATCCGTTGTCGGGGAGATCTAGCTCCGGTTGGCGCCTCAGAGGGTTGGCGGAGGAAGATGCTCTATCCTGACTTCCGTCGGCACCGGAGGGGTTCGCCATCGAGGGAGTGAAGTGCGTGGAGAGAGTGTGCGGCTAGGGTTAGGACCTGGGGAGAGTGAGAGTGAGATACACTGGAGTGGTTGATATTTATACGGGCACCGCTTAATGGGCCTTCACATGGGAAACAGAGATTGAACGAACTCTGTATCTTTTGTGGGTATATCCGCAACGGAGTTTCCTTTTCCTCCATTGGCAATATATGGGAAACGGAGATATTTTTTCCCTCCGTTACCATTGTGTCGGGCCCATCGAACGACTAGCGCGCGCGCACTCTCACGGAAGCGCGCGGAACTCATTTCTTCCGTCGCCTAACTCGTCCGTTTCCATAGAGGGGTATCCGATGTGTCGTTCTGTACTAATGGAGCATCTAGTCTCATTATGGTGCATTTTTAAAAATATTTTAAAATAGCAAAAAATTCTTAAATAAAATTTCAGGTGTACCTCCAAACAATTTATGTTGGTACAGAAAGTTTCACGAAAAAATAATGTTTTTTTTGCTTTGTATAAAAAGACAAATTCGATGCTACAAAATAAGTTTGTACTAAACTTTTTTTTTTTTGTCTTTTTTACACAAGATGCAAAAAATGTCTTTTTTTTATAAAAAATGTCTATATGTACGATTTTTTGACACATAAGACCACTTGGAGGAATGAAATATCAAAAAGGACCACTTCTGAGTCAAATTGTCAAAAATACCATGGTGGCACGTTGGTCAAGCGACACGTGTCCAAGGCCGAGGGCGGCGGCTACCAAGGCCGCCACAACCGACGGCGGCACGTTGCCATGCAGACGTTACCGTTAGCATCGAGGTGACAGAGAATGGTGGTGGGTCCAGCCGCCATGGCGGCATGTGTACGTGGACGGAGGCCGCCCTGGTCCGTGGCGGCCTTGGGCATGCATCGCTTTTGTCCTTCTCAAAATCAGCTACCGAGACGCTCTGTGTGAAAGAACTAGCTAGCTAGCCAGCTATGTTTGATCGATCAATGGTGTACAAGGTGATCTTTTTTCTTAATGTAAACAAGCATGCAGCCACAGCTCACACGCGAAGGGGACAGGACGCCACAGCTCACACGCGAAGGGGGTTTTTTATGGTGTAGAACGCCGAGTCAGGGTGCCGCCAGTACTGATAAAAGGAGGACACGAGAGATGCCGCCATGGACTACGGCGGCCTCTGTGCTTGACGCTAACGGCAACGTCTGCATGGCAACGTGCCGCCGTCGACTGTGGCGGCATTAGACACGTGTCAATTGGCCAACGTGTCGCCATGGTATTTCTGTCAATTCGACTCAGAAGTGATCTTTTTTGACATTTCATTCGTCCAAGTGGTCTCATGTGTCAAAAATTCTATATGTACACCTGAATGTTTTTTGATTTTTTTGACATTTTTTATATAATTTTTTTATAATAGGAGCATCTAGTCCTACAACCCGAAATGGATTTCCATGTGACAAATCTATAATGTCGATCTCTCCTCTTTTTGCTACACTGAAGTCTACTCGGTTAAGCCGATGGTGAAGAAAGGTGGGCTGATGAAACCTCCAATAGACTCAATAAAAATCAACGTTGATGTGGATTTTTACATTGATACTCCGAGGTAGTATAGGAGCAATTGCATGAAATGACAAGGGTCAATTCATAACTGCATGCAATTTAAAGATTGATTATGTGTATGATCTCCTTTCGGCTAAACGCTGTGGTTTAAAGAAAGGTTTCTAGATGAAACTCTTGGATGCAATATGGGCAAGATGATCTTCAGTTCTGATAATCAAGATGCATGTGACCTTGAGCATGAAGTACAATGGTAATTCGAATGGTGCACCTACTGCAATTTTTTATGACTGCTATCATGGCAAATAAGCTGGTAAAGTTAGATTATGAAGGACTGGAATGTAAGAGCAATTTCTGATTCTGATTATGCTGTGAGGTTCCCGACACATTCGAGTCTCAGAATTTGTATGAGGAGCGGAGATGCAGAAGGCTTTATTGATCTGCCTCTGAACAAATTGTTGGTCAAGATTAAGGAGGGGGGCGCTCGTCCTGGAGCTTCTTCCTTCTTACAATCAACTTGGGTCAGAGTGTTTGATTTGGTTCCTGGAGTTAGGAAAGATGAGGATGCTGTGAGGGAGTTCTCAAAAACATTTGGTAAACCGCAGGTGGTGGATGCGAAATCTCTTGTTGCTAAAGGTCCTGTCAGGGTGAAGGTGTGGTGTAGAGACCCGAAGAAGATTAGAGGCAGGATTGAAAATTTTCTCAACTCCACGGGCTACAAGTTTAGGGTGGAAGCTGAGGGAGTGGTGTGGGACAGATCATTTAAAGATGATAAACCAGATGACAAGGAGTCTGATGGAGATCATGATATGGATGATTATATTGATTCTGATGAACTCAATGAGGAATGGAATACCAAGTTCCACAAAAATGAAAATTCTGGAAAAGACAACACGTCTAAACAGGCTAACAAAGGGGGAGCAGGGCAGAAAAACTATGCTTTAGGTTCAGTTGCTTGCTTCTCGCCTGTTAAGTCAAAAGGGGAGGGGGTTCAGTTGGGAGATTCCTGTAGTTCAATTTTAAAAGGGGGAAATCTGGTGCAGCTCCAACAGTCAGTGTTGCGGGTCTGGGTAAGGAGCCTGAGGCTGGGGCAGCAGTCACTCCATCAGACTCACTGAAGAAGCAGAGGGGTGCCTTTGGGTCTAGTGAGAAATGGGACAGTCAGAAAGCAAAAGCTTTCTCAATTGCTTCGAAAATTGTGGCTGTTCAGGGGGAAAACTTCTTTAAATAGGAGTTGACTGAAAACAATGTCTCTTGTACTCCTGAAGATGCAGTGTTTGATAAGGGGGAGATCTCTAGATCAGATCATGATCAGGAGGACTCTGAGGCGGATGAAAATGAAGATCAGGAAAGGTGGATGCCTCCTAAAAGGAGGAAAACTTGCAGATCTAAAATTATCCCAATTCAAAACAGCAGGCACAGTACCAGGATTACTCGACACGACATGACTATGGAGGAGAAGGCGATAAAGGCTACTGCGGCAAAGTTCGAGGCGAATTCAGGTACTAAAAAGCATCCTGGCAATAGTTTTTTAATTCTGTTTCTGCTGATTATTTAGAGAAGGTTGCTAGTGCTAGTAAGATCTGTTTTAACCCTGAAAAGGGTCCACCTTTGCAACAAATTGCTATGATTCAAGCACAGGAAATAGTTCAGGCCAAATTGGCTCAGATTGCCTTACAGATTCAGAAAGAAAAAGAAGCTGGGGCTGAGAGCCCAAATGGAAAGAAATTTAAGAAAGCGAAAGAGAAAGAGAAGAAACAAAAGTGTGATGCTAAGAAGGTGGTCGATGTTAGAAGATCAACAAGAAAAATGATGAAAGAGTTGAAAGATTCAACTATTGGGGGAGTTTCTGTAGGGAGTGGGAGTGGAGCTAAGAAGGATAGAAAGACAAGAACTAGATCTAAATGAAGTGCTGCAGTTATAATATAAGGGGGTTCGGTAACAAAGGGAGGAAGAGGCAGTTGATCAACTATGTCATAAGAGAAGGCATTGATATTATTGGTTTGCAGGAAACGGTAAAGCAAGATTTCACGCTAATGGAGTTAGATCATATTGTGGGGGGGGGGGGGGGGGGGGGGATTTCATTTGCCATTTTACTCTTGCCAGAGGGCACTCTGGAGGGATTTTATTGGGAGTAGATGGTGACTTTTTTCAGGTTCTGGCTACTGATGTTGGGGAGTATTTTGTTAGTATGTCTTTGTTGCAGTTGCGGACAAAGAAAACTTGGGAATGTGTGATTGTATACGGGCCAGCTGATCATCATTTTGCAGTGGATTTTTTGGATGAACTTAAAGGAAAAATTAATAGGACCTCAATTCCTATCTTCTTAGCAGGGGATTTTAATTTGATCCGAGAGCCTTTTTTTTTTAGAAAAGGGAATTTTATTAATCCCAGCCTCTGCATCGAGTGATGCACACAGCCGCATTATTACAAAGTATATCGTAGCTTAAAGGTTACATCCTCAACAAATCACTAAGATTAAGCAGAACTCCTCAGCCGACAATGGCGTAAATAAGTAAACTACGAAAGTCGACTAATATGCTGCCACGTATGTCGGGAGAAAAAATCCTGTGCCACCCGCAGGAGTCTCGAACATCCAGCCGCCATAAGTTCCCGCTGGTCCGAAGGCAGCAGGAAAGCCCATAGCTGTATCCAATGAACCGCCGTATGTATAACCTGTAAAACATGAAATTTATCTTTCCTGTTAAAAACAATATCATTCCTACAATTCCATATGGACCAACAAATAGCAGACACGCCTATACGTATCCTATTTTTAGTCTTTTGATCCACACCCCTCAACCAATTCCTAAACATATTAGTGACATTAGTAGGAGGTGGAATATTATAGGTACAAAAAACTACTCGCCATATGAGCTTTGCAAAAGGGCAAGAAATAAAAAGGTGTTCTATATTCTCATCATTCCCACAAAAAGAGCAATGTGAACTACCTTTCCAATTCCTCTTAGCCAAATTATCTTTTGTTAGCAAGACCTTTTGTGAAGAAACCACATAAAAATCTTAATCTTCAGTGGAATTTTTAATTTCCATAGATACTTTTGTAAATATCTAGTATGTCCATTCATGAAATCCTCATACATAGATTTTACTGTAAAATTACCGTTCTGTGTCAAATTCCACTTAAACACATCTGGAACATCTGACAAATGGACCACCATTAATCTGTGGCATAAATGAGACCACATATCCCATTTATTCCCAACAAGAGCCCTTCTAAATCCTAGATTTAGCGGCGGCGCATTATGTAACACATCATGAACCGACACATGTTGTTGCTGCACAATGTTATAGAGTAATGGATATTGGTTCATCAATGGGGAGTCGCCCAACCAAGTATCTTCCCAGAATCTTGTTGTTTCCCCATTGCCAATTTTAAAAGACCCCCTAATGAAGAAATCGTCCTTGACTCTCATTAGGCCTTTCCAAAAAGGAGAGTCTGTAGGTTGGGCTTCCACTTGAGCTAATGTTTTACTATGCAGGTATTTGTTATGTAGCAATTCCTGCCACACCCCTTCCTCATTTAAAAGCTTGAAAAGCCACTTGCTTAACAAACATTTATTTTTTAGCTCAAGAACCTCAACCCCTAAACCTCCCTGGTCTTTTGGTCGACATATAATGTTCCATTTGGTTAGTCTATACTTTCTTTTATTCTCATCACTCTGCCAAAAAAACCGAGATCTATAGAAGTCCAACCTCTTTCTTACCCCTTTAGGTAATTCGAAAAAGGATAGCATAAACATCGGAAGGCTTGTTAGTACCGAATTAACAAGAACCAGCCGGTCGCCATATGACAACATTTTCCCTTTCCAACAGCCGAGTTTGCCTTCGAAACGGCATTCGACTGGTTGCCATTCATCATTCCGGAGTTTCCTATAATGAATTGGGACTCCTAGGTATTTGAAAGGAAGAGATCCAGACTCGCAGCCAAAGATCTGCTTGTATTGGTTCTCGACCTCCTTAGCCTTTCCAAAACAAAAAAATTCACTCTTGTGAAAATTTATTTTGAGGCCAGACAATTGTTCAAAAATGCAGAGGATGAGTTTCATATTAACTGCTTTCTCCAAATCATGCTCCATAAATAAAATCGTGTCGTCTGCGTATTGCAAAATAGATAACCCTCCTCCACTAAGTGAGGTATGAGACCACCTATCTGACCATCCTCCTTTGCCCGAGCAATTAAAATGGCCAACATGTCCGCCACGATATTAAACAATATAGGAGACAACGGATCCCCTTGGCGAAGACCCTTTTTAGTTTGGAAATAATGACCGATGTCATCATTTACTCTAATGCCAACACTCCCCCCTGAACAAATTGCGTAATCCAATCACACCATTCTTGTGTAAATCCTTTCATACGCAAAGCTTGTTGGAGGAATGGCCATTTTACTTTATCATATGCCTTTTCAAAGTCAATTCTGAATATAACTCCATCCATCTTCTTCCTGTGAAGCTCATGGATGGTTTCATGGAGGACGACCACACCCTCTAAAATGTGTCTCCCTGGCATGAATGCCGACTGCGTCGGTCTAATAATCTTTTGAGCAATTTCAGTAATACGATTAGTACCTACTTTTGTAAAGATTTTAAAACTGACATTGAGAAGACATATTGGTCTATATTGTTGAATCTGAACCGCATTTTCTTTTTTGGGAAGCAAAGTAATAACTCCAAAGTTTAGTTTAAACAAGGGCAAGTTTCCTTGTTTCAGCTGAATGAAAAGAGCCATTAAATCATCCCTAATAACCTCCCAGAAGGTCTTGTAAAATTCCGCAGGAAAACCATCCGGCACCGGAGCCTTATTGAGTTCCATTTGAGAGATGGCCTCATACACTTCTTTCACTAAGAAATCAGCTGTAAGAATGTCATTCTCTTGTTGCGTTAATTGCGGTATATCATGAGTCATGCTTTCATCAAGAACTATATCATTCGGGGCTGCATCCCCAAACAATTTCTTATAATATTCTGTAATGTACATTTTTAAATTTGACTCGCCTACAATGGTTCCCTCGTCTTGCTCTAATTGAAAAATCTTCTTTTTCCTATGTTTGCCATTTGCTATGAGGTGAAAATATTTTGTATTATTTCCCCCCTCCTGGATATATTTTACTTTAGCGCGTTGAGCCCACTTGGTCTCCTCATCTCTACGAAGACAGCAAAGTCGATCATTTGCCGCCTTCAAAGCATCCCGCTCCGACGAACTAAGCGGTATGCTCTCAGCTTTAATGTCAAACAAATCGATGATTTTTAGCAATCTTTCTTTCTCTTGTTTATATTTCCCACTTTGGTTCTTAGCCCAGCCTTTAAGGTATCGCCTTAAGTGTCGTAAGGAGAGGGGATATTTCCCACTTTGATCCGAGAGCCTGTGGACAAGAATAATGATAATTTAGATTTTGGGTTGATGCAGTTGTTTAATGACTTCATTGCTTTTAATGCTTTGATGGATATAAGGAGAGGGGGAGCTCCTTTTTCTTGGTCTAACAAGCGTGTGAATCCAGTGACGTGTACTCTTGATCGTGTGCTGGTCTCCACTGATTGGGAGCAGTTATTTCCTCTATGTAAAGTTATTATTGACACGAGAGTTGGATCTGACCATAGTCCTCTGTTAATCTGCTCTGGTGATGAAGAATTACATAATTCTAGCCGCTTTTATTTTGAAAATCAGTGGTTCCTGCATGAGGGTTTTAAGGAAACTATTTGTAACAATGGCTATTTTTCCTAGAATCATATAGAGGTCCTTTGCAGGCTTCTAATCTTTGGAATCATTGTTCGAGGAATTTGAGACAGTTTCTGCGAGGATGGGGAGCTAATTTTGGGAGTCACTTGAAGAAATTAAAAAAGGAAGTTCTGGATCAAATCAAAGCTATAGATGAGCATTCTCAACAATGGGGGATTCATTCTGATGGATGGGTGCTGAGATACAAGTTTGAAAGTCAGCTAATGAAAAAATTTGAGATGGAGAAATTTATTGGGAACAAAGGGGTCATGTAAAGTGTTGCAAGCAGGGGATGCAAATACTTCATATTTTCATTCAGTTGCTAATGGAAGAAGGAGGAAAAATTATATTTTTTTCCTTGAATTCTGATCAGGGAGAGATAATGGAAGCTGCAGCTATTGAAAAACATATTTATGATTTTTACAAAAAGCTATTTGGCAAGGTAGAAAGAGGGGGAGTCAGACTTTGTGAGGACTGCTGGGAGGATCAGGAGAAGGTGTCTAATCAACATAAAGTCAGTTTGGTTGCGCCCTTTTCAATGGAGGAGATTGAGCTAGCAGTTAAAGAAATGAAGACTAATTCTGCACCAGGGCCAGATGGTTTTCCAGTTAGTTTCTTTAAGAAATGTTGGGGGATGGTGAAGTTACAGGTGCTAGATATTCTGAAGGAGCTTTATGAAGGGGCGGTGATCTAAGTAAACTTAATTATGGGGTGTTGACCCTTATTCCAAAGGTTAAAGGAGCAATGTTGATTTCTCAATTTAGACCGATTGCTGTGATTAATGTCATTCTTATAATTATTTCTAAAGTTCTAGCTATGAGGTTGGCATCGGTTGCAGATGACATCATTAGTGAATGCCAAACTGGTTTTATCAAAGGGAGATTCATCTTGGATGGGATTCTTGTTCTGCATGAAGCTCTAGATGAGATCAAAGAAGAAAGTCTTCGGGGATTTTGCTTAAGTTGGACTTTGAAAGGCATACGATCGTGTCAATTGGGAGTTTTTGGAAGAACTGCTGATCCGCAAAGGTTTCCCTAATAACTGGATTCAATGGGTGATGAAAACGGTTAAGCAAGGGAAATTGGCAATCAATATAAATGGAATCAAGGTCCTTTCTTTCAAACCTTTAGGGGAGTTCGTCAAGGGGACCCACTTTCACCATTGCTGTTTGATTGTGTTGTGGATGGATTAACAGTGACTCTAGAGACTGCAAAGAAAGTTGGGTTGATCACAGGTCTGGTTCCGAACTTAGTGGATTCTGGGTTATCAGTTTTGCAATACGCCGATGACACGGTGATCCTGATGGAGAAGACAGACACTAATATTTTGCACATCAAGTTTCTTCTGTATTGCTTAGAGCAAATGTCGGGAATGAAGATAAACTATCACAAAAGTGAGGTGATAGTTTTGGGGGTGAGATCGAAGAGCAGCAAAGAATTGTGGATCTGTTTAATTGCAAATTGGGTTCTTTGCCACTAGTTTACCTGGGGATGCCTATTGATGCTCATAGGCTTACTTTGGAAAGATTCGTGCCTTTGATTCTCAAACTAACTAAATACTAGATCCTTGGCAGGGAAGCACCTTTCATCAGTGGGGAGGTTGATTCTATCAAATGCTTGCTTATCCAATATGCCTATGTACCAAATGGGTTTCTATCATTTTGGTGAAGGTACACATGTGAGTATGGACTCAATTCGTGGCAGATTTTATTGGGAGGGACGTGGAAAAGATTTTAAATATCACATGTTGAAATGGGAAGCGGTTTGCCGTCCCAAGGATGTTGGAAGCTTGGGTATTATAAATACCAGATTTATGAACATTGCCTTGTTGTTGAAATGGATTTGGAAACTGTTCAATGAGCCAGGGAGTTTGTGGCATAAGGTGCTTACTAAGAAGTATTTAACGAAGGGGAGTCTATTCTGATGAATAATAAAAAGGGGTCTCGGTTTTGGAATGGGCTACAGAAAGTGAAACACTGGTTCAGTTGGGGGGCAATTTTCAAAGTGGGCACTGGTCATAAGACTCGTTTTTGGCATGATGTTTGGGTTGGTCAGATTCCTCTTAAATTGCAATTTCCTTCTCTGTATTGGGGATCAACTTGACCAGACTTTTCTGTTGCGGACAATTATGATGTAGAAGAGGGAGTCTGGAATGTATCTTTTAAGAGATCTTTTGGGAGGGAAGAGATGAATAGCTAGGAAAATTTGATGAACATGCTTGCGGACAGGGAATTATCGAGCTCTGAGGATAAAGTTGTCTGGGCCTTCAACAAATCTGGAGTTTACTCAGTAAAATCAATGTACAGGTGGTTAACTTTTCAGGGGGTGTCGGTTCCTTTCTTATCTCTGATTTCGAAAGCTCAGAATTCCTTTGAAAATTCGCATCTTCATGTGGCAAGTCTTACATGATAGACTTCCTACCAGAAACAAATCAAACTGAGGAATGGTCCATCGGATGGGATCTGCCCTCTTTGTGATAACATTGAAACGATTGATCATCTCTTATTCATTTGCCCCATTGCTGTTTTCCTTTGGTTGGTGGTTGCTCGTATTCTTGGATGGAGTGATATCCCCACTTTGTGGAGGACATACTCATTTGGATCAAAAGAAAGAAGAAAAAGTTGCTATACAGGCCTGGTGTGGGGTGGCGGCTGTATGGTGGACACTTTGGACTTCGAGGAACAAACTCATCTTTGAGAAGAAGTGTCTAAAGAAGCCTACTGATGTTGTTTTCTCGGTTCTGTTCTTATTACAGCAGTGGTCGATACTTTGGTCTAAGAAGAATCAGCTGTTGTTCAAGACGGTGGAGGAGCAAGCGAGAGCTTTGGTGGCCAGTCTGGGTTAATGCGTGACTTTGTTTCTTGTTGTGGATCCTGTAGTGCGGTGGGGGAGTTACTGTTTTCTGTTTTTGTAACAGTTATTAACTCGTTTGTTTTGGTCTGAGCTGGGAGAGTTTCTCTGTCCTTTTACTTTGGTGACTGTTGAGCTGGTGGTGCTCGGTGTGGTGGTTTGTTTGTAAGAACTGTTGTAAAAAGACTTTGCTGCTTTCTTATAAAGCAGGGCAATAAGCCTAGTTTCTAAAAAAGTTAGATTATGAATATGTGAATAGAGAAGCAAATTGTCTAGCTCGTGAACTAGCTCGCATGGCGAAATTCTCTAATCCGGATACCTACATAATCCAACTCCTGACATTGTACTTCTTTCGGTAAAAAATGTAAACCTAGGGTAATACAGATGTATGATGTGGTGAAAAAAAAAGTCGACCAAGTTTAGAGCGGTTGCGTAGTTTCGCAGTAGAAAATAACTCGCTCGCCTATGGCAAAATATTGAGAAGCTGACCCAGTGACCCGCACCGCTTGGCGCTTTGCCCTCGTTGCGCTCCCACACATGCGAGGTTGGCAACCGCTCCAGAAGCTTCTAGAAGCCGCCGCGGACACCTCCACCCCGCTCGCCGCCGCCCGCCTCCACGCCCACCTCCTCCGCTCCGGCCACCTGCACTCCTCCCACCACCTCACTTCTCACGTCCTCGCATCCTACCCTCCAGGCCTCGCTCGCCACCTGTTCGATGAAATTCCCGTCCCGACCCCACGCCTCGCCAGTGCACTCCTCCGCGCCCGTGTCCGAGCACGTCAGTGGCGCGACGTGGTCCTCCTGCTCCCTCGCCTCCGCGTTCGCCCGGACGCCTTCACGCTGTCCCTCCTTCTCAAGTCCTGCGCCATGCTGCCCTCCCTCGCCCATGGCCGCGCCGTGCACGCGCTCGCGGTCCGCTCCTGCGCCGCGTACACCGACGCCTTCGTGGCCGCAGCGCTTGTGCAGATGTACGCGAAATGCAAGGACATGGTCGGCTCGATCAACGCCTACAATGCGTTCGACAAACCGGACATGGTCCTCCGGACTTCCATGGTCACCGGGTACGAGCAGAACGGGATGGCGCAGGAGGCACTTGAGTTCTTTGCAAGGCATGTGGTTGGACAGGGCGTCGTGCCGAGTCCAGTCACTCTTGTGAGCGTGATCTCGGCAGCGGCGCAGTTGAGGGATGCCCGAAATGGGCAGGCCTGCCATGCATTTGTTGTCAGGAATGACTTTGAGTATGACTTGGCTCTGATGAATGTTATTCTTGGGTTTTACATGAGGATTGGAGCAGTAAAAGCTGCAAGGAGGTTGTTCGAGGGAATGATGGAGAGAGACGTCGTCACATGGAGCTGTATGGTCACAGGATATGTGCAATCTGGAGACGCCTGTGTAGCATTGAGCATATATAAGAAAATGGTTCAGGCAGGCATGAAGCCAACTTCAATTACCGTGGTGAGTGTAGCGCAGGCTTGTTCGCTTGCTCTGGATGTTGAAGAAGGTAAAAGGGTTCATGACATTGCTGTGAAGATAGGGTGCGAACTTGAGATGATAGTTGCAACTGCGCTGGTTGATATGTACATGAAGTGCTCATGTCATGAGAAGGCAATGCAATTATTTTGTCGGATGCCAAAGAAAGATACAGTAGCTTGGGCAGCGGTCATTGGTGGTCTTACCCAAAATGGTCTCCCTGACGTGTCGATGCGAGTGTTCAAATGCATGTTGTTGGATGGTCCTGTCCCTGACGCTGTCACTATGGTGAAGGTACTCGCTGCATGCTCGGATTCTGGTGTTATGCGCCAAGCCTTTTGTCTTCATGGCTATTTGGTTAACACTGGTTTTTCTGATAAGATGTTTGTGGCAGCTGCACTGGTGGATTTGTATTCAAAATTTGGAAACTTGGGTAGCACGGTCAGGGTATTTGAAAGTGCTACAGAGAAGGACGTTGTGCTATGGAGCTCAATGATCTCAGGTTATGGACTCCATGGCCTTGGGCAGCAAGCTGTTGCCTTGTACCGAAGGATGGTTGCCTCTTCAGTTAAACCTAATAGCCTGACTTTTGTGTCTGTGTTATCGGCATGCAGCCACTCTGGACTTGTGCAGGAAGGAAAGTGCATTTTTAAAAGCATGACTCAAGTCTATGGAATTGTGCCAAATACAGAGCATCTTAGTGCCATGGTTGATCTCCTTGGCCGTGCCGGTCAATTTCAAGAGGCAACAGAGCTCCTTCGTGAAATGGGTGGGACAGCTGATGCACATACTTGGTGTGCCTTGCTTGCTGCCTGCAGAGCACACCGTGAGACAGAGATGAGTGCAGTGGTAGCTGCGAAACTGTTAAAGCTGAATCCTAATCATGCTGGTTACTATAATCTCTTGACCAACATATATGCATTTGATGAAAAATGGGACAGTGTACAAGAGACTAGGGACATTATCAGAGATAGAGGTTTGAAAAAAGTGCCGGTTGCAGCGCAGTAGAGATCAATAACGTAATGCACACATTCACAGCTGGGGAGATGTCACACCAAGATTGGGAGAAGATTTCTACATTAGTTTGGGAGTTGTCACTAAAGTTGAGAGGCGATGATTGTTTCTTTCAGTTGGACACTCACTTGGTGTTTCCAGATTCTGATATTCTCTTATTTGAAAACACTGTCTTTAAATGCACTTCACTTGCTGGTGGGTTTCTTGAAGAAAGTGATGAAAAGACAACATATGCAAGGTAATAATTCATCTTACAATGAATAGGTTGCGTGATTTGCTAATAGTCAATTGTAGATTAGTTTTGCGCTAATTATAACATTTTCAATTGTAGTGCAGACACTTCAAGAAGTGTATAGCTGTATTTCCCTTCATATAAAGATCAGCTATGTATGTTTGTTAAATTTCTTAATTACTGATGGTCAGCGCATGGCAAACTTTCACTATAATTAAAGAAGCTCATTGACCTGATGCCAACACAAATGTCCTGAACTAACCACTGGCTTGTAGGTAGGTAGATTAATTTTGGAGAATTTGTTTGTTCAGGTTTTTGGTCATGACTCATTGCTCATGATATGTGGGCAGTTAGTGATCTCTTAGGTCCCACTGACTGTTTGATTGTTCTCTGGACATAATGATTGTTTCCAATAGAAAGTTGGTTGATCTGTTTTTTGTTTCTGTGGGGCAATATGCCACATATGCTGGCACGATTGCAAACTAGTGCTTTTCTGTTTCTCCTATGCTTGATCTGCAGGCTGCGATTAGCATGTACACAAACCAGTTGTGAATTTCATCTCTTGCATTACATGTTCATTCTGAGAAACGTGCTCAAGAATAGCATGATGCAGTCGAATTAAATCTCCATATGTCGTGGTGGGAACACGCAGATGCCTAGGGGTAGGCTTATTCTGGGGCCGAACGGATGCTTGTGGTTTCGGGGAGGATTGCGCGATGGAGTCGCACACGAAGAACACACGAAGAACACGAAGAACAAGCAAGAACAAGAACCGCAAGAACACAAAGCACACATGATGTACCCTGCTTCGGGGCCCTCGTGAGGAGGTAAGACCCCTACTGCAGCACTAGCCTACTTGGTGTATTCTCCTCTTTGTATATGATTTGTACAAGTGCTCCTTGAGCTGTGAGGATCTAGCAATGGAGAGGAAATCTAGGAGGAAGAAAGCTCCACGGTGAGCTAGAGGAAGAAGAGAGAGTCCAGGGGCCGTCTCCCCCTATCCCCTCTCCCTGGTGTTCCTTATAACGTGGAACCCAGGGAACAATGAGTGGAGGAGGAGGCACCACGCACTGTAGCACCGTTGACTCCTTTGTCTTCTAGCATTTGTCCCCGGCATCTCCGGGAGATGCCGTCCTGGCCTTTGTCTTATAGCCGTTGTCTTTACAATCTCCACGCCCTCTTCTTATCCTCTCCCGAAGATATTTATGATGACTCGGATAAGTATGTCCCGACGTCTACGGGGAGTGATCCGGCTAGGGAGATCCGGTTAGGGAGGTCTCCCGGTGTCTGCGGAGATCTGGTTAAGGATCCCGTTAAGGAGATCCCGTTAAGGAGATCCCGTTAAGGAGACCTGGTTAAGGATGAAGAGTCAGGCCACCTGCCTTGACTTGGAGCGCATCTGACGTCCTGGGAGCTTCGGTCAAAGTAACAACTCTGGGGTACCCGGGTCACATCCCCGACAGTAGTCCCCGAGGCTGTGGGGGACTCGCAGAGTCGCGTACAGACTTACAAGAAATAAAGTATCGCAGAGTTGATGTCAGCCACCAAAAAATAATAACTTCAAGTTGCCCATGAGCATTTGTGAGCCGTAGAGATGATCCGGTTGAGTGAGGCATGTCATCCCGGTGAAGGAGAGGAGCTGGGCGAGGTCGCTGCAGTGATTTTATCCCTTCGAGAGAAGCAACGACGTCGCAGGGATCGCTCCCTAGCGCCCCGGCCTGCCAGCAGATTCGGCCTGGCAAGAGGATTCGGTCTGGGAGACGATCCGGTTACACTGATTCGGCCCAACCCGAGTTACCTCAGTCTCGGTCCAACAGAGAAAAGGCCTCGGCCCATCCGGAACGGTGACCTGCTTCGGGTGCTGGCCTGCTCCGGGATGGCGATCTGGTCCAGCTCGCCTGGCAGAGGCCAGGAGCCCAGTCCGGGGCAAAGGAGCCCAGCCGAGGCTGGAGACTAGCTTGAGGCAATTCGGCCCACCCGGGGCGCAGCGAGGCCGGCCTGCTGGCACAGCGGTGGCCCGACTCGGAGAGGATCTCGGTCTGCCTGGAAACTTGATCCGGCTAAGTTTGGAGAAGCTGGCCCGCCTGTGAATCATCGTCCAGCCGAGGTAAGAAACGGCCCGAGGCAGCGATGCTGGCTCCTCGGCGCAGCTTAGTCGCTGTGCATGCCGGCCCTTTTCCCGGTAAGTTGATTCGCTAACCGAGGTTAGTTGATTCGGGTAAACAAGACTCGGACCGCCCAGACGTGGTTTTCTTCCTCTTCTTTTATTTTTTACCCACCTATTCTCTGCCTTTATTTCTTTTACCGACTCAACAAAAACCATCAACTCTGGGAAAGAGTCGCGCACAGACTTACAAAAATAAATAACTGTACCAGAAACCTTCTGTACCGTACAGCCTTGTCTTTCAGGCCAAATGCGACATCCGGTTGACCGAGCTCACCCGAATCAACAACGAGATGGACAATTTGTACTGGAAGTATGTTGCCTAAATGGTCTCCATTATACGCCGGTTCTTTACCCTCCTGGCTTTTTACCGAACTCAGATGCCGCCAGCGTCGGTTAGCCCTCCTGGCTTCCACCGAATTGAGATGCTGCCAGCGTCGTTAGCCCTCCTGACTTTTACCGAATTGAGATGCCGCCAGCGTCGGTTAACCCTACTGGCATTTACCGAACTGAGATGCCGCCAGCGTCGGTTAGCCCTCCTGGCATTTACCGAACTGAGATGCCGCCAGCGTCGGTTAGCCCTCCTGGCTTTTACCGAATTGAGGTGCCGCCAGCGTTGGTTAGCCCTCCTGGCTTTTACCGAATTGAGATGCCGCCAGCGTCGGTTAGCCCTCCTGGCTTTTACCGAATTGAGATGCCGCCAGCATCGGTTAGCCCTCCTGGCTTTTACCGAATTGAGATGCCGTCAGCGTAAGCTGGACCGACATAAACCTGCAAGTATGTATCTCATATGTCTCGTATCTCGGCCCCTCTGGGCATATCACATATGTCTCGGTACCTCGGCCCCTTTGGGCGTATCACATATATCAGTTCTTAGCCACTTCGGGCGTATTACACATGTCTCGGTACCTCGGCCTCTTTGGGCATAACTCATATGTCGGTTCTTAGCCACTTCGGGCGTATCACACATGTCTCGGTACCTCAGATGTCCGGTAGCCACTTTGGGCGCTTACCGACATAAAAGTGTCTCCAGTCTCAGCTGGTTTGACATAAGCATATTTCGAATGCCGGTCTTAGCCACTCCGGGCGTATACCGACGTAGATGTCTCCAGCCATTGCTGGGATGACATATTACCTGCAAAAACATATCCCAAAGGTTGCCTTTGGCTAACAAACATAAACAAAGATCTGGTATGCAAATGATGCCATGATACGCTGACAAACATAATAAACAGCAATGTGGGATATGGAATGATGTCATGATATTGTGACAAACCAAAATAAACGGCGATCTGTGATGTGGAATGATGCCGTGATACTGCGGCAAACCGAAATAAACGGCGATTTGGGATGTGGAATGATGCCGTGATACTGTGGCAAGCCGAAATAAACGGCGATCTAGAGAATACCGATAATGCCTTGATAACTTGGGTAATCTGAGATAACCAATATAACCACGATACTTCGGATTACCAGGATACCTCGAATTTCCAATGTGATTCGGATTACCAATATGACCCAGATTTCCAATATGATTCGGATAACAACAGGATCCAGAATTCCAATGTGATTCGGATTATCAATGTGATCCGGATTACAAATATGATTCGGATTACCAATACACCTCAGACTTCTGGGATACTTCGGATTTCCAGGATACCTCAGTGACGAACGTTCTCAACAAAACCGATGTCACCTTTCAACGTTAGTCCGACATGCAAATTATGAAGAATAATTGACGGAAACAACCAGTATACTTATCGAGGCAAACTAGCTATAGCACGTGACAGAAAACGAATCTAACAACAGATATTATGCACAAAAAACTAGACTCGGTTTTAAACCGAGTCCCCGAGTTACTTTTAATATCTAGGAGTAAAACAGTCTGGCTACCCAGTCCCCGGTCAAGACATCTCGTCCCGGTAAAGCACTTTAGACAAAAAGCGAGGGGGCAGTCCCCGAGTAACTTTTGAGAAAAAACTAAACTGGACTAGCTATCCAGTCCCCGGGTCAAAACATTTTGCCCACGGGGAAAACAGCTAAACATGGCAAGAAGGGGCAGTCCCCGAGTAACAAGACCGTCTAATGGTATGCGGAGCAGTTCTACATACAACAAATACTTACGCTCGTATTGCTGATGGAGAGTAGAGGTAGGTGACTCGAGGTCCGCAAGAGACGCCGCGCCTGTCGAAGTAAGAGGAAGCGTCGGCCCGCTCCCAGGCGAGAAAGCGTCGAGCCAGCCGAAGCTCCCGCCTGCCTCGGCCCATCCGAGATTGGAGGATGCGCTGCGACCTGATCCATCCAAGGCCACGATGCTGATTCAACCCAATTGTAAATGCGTTGCCGAACTGGCTCAACCGAGCCGCGCGGAGCCCCAGCCGAGGCTGCGCTGCCGAGTAAACCCGAGCAAAGCTGCGCTGCCGAATTAACCCAGCCGAAGTTGCACTCATGACTCGGCCCATCCGAGCCATTCCAGCCGAGGTTGCGCTGCTGAATCGGCCCAGCCCAGCCAAGGTTGCGTTCTCCAACTAGTTTTATCCGAGGCAGCTTGGCCCAACCGAATCAATCTAGTCCGGTCCGGCCGACATAAGCCACGCACTAGCTTTTTCCCTCTCCTTTTATTTTCTACCTGACACAAGCATTACTCAGTTGACTTCCTCCAACTCTCTCTTTTCCTTTTTCTGGGTGCATCGTTGGTGCATTTGGCAAGGTAGGTAGCTGCTCACACATGCAAGCACAAATCTGCTCCACACATGCATGCCTGTCTCAAGTGTACAGAAACACACGCGAGGCTATCTCACATATACTCGCCCCATGCATTGGCTGAATAGTAATCCGGATGAGTGAGCGTCCGACACACTACGCAGGACGAGCCTATTGTACTGCTGATTCTTTGTACATGGACAACCTATCCGACGAGGAAGCAGCGGAGTAGCCGGCCAGCAATGAAGCTAGCAGGCCGGTCGACGGGCCAGCCGGCGCGTACACGGGCGCAGAGAGGCCTGAGCCGGGCAGCGAGGTGCATATCTGGACAGCGGAGACGCGGCCGGAATGCGGCCAGCAAGCCGGCGAGGCACGACGCTGCCGGCGCGCTAGCGAAGCAGGAGTAGATCTGGGATCTGTTGATGACGCCGTTGACGAAGGCCGCGCCAACCTCTGCTCGCTGCTGCAAGCTAGGTCGCGGAGGACCATGGCGACGTCGAGTCCCCGTGATGACGATGAAGATCCCGTCCGAAATTAGCCCAGCAAGCGCCACAATCAGCCCCACGGTGGGCGCCAACTGTCGTGGTGGGAACACGCAGATGCCTAGGGGTAGGCTTATTCTGGGGCCGAACGGATGCTTGTGGTTTCGGGGAGGGATTGCGCGATGGAGTCGCACACGAAGAACACACGAAGAACACGAAGAACAAGCAAGAACAAGAACCGCAAGAACACAAAGCACACACGATGTACCCTGCTTCGGGGCCCTCGTGAGGAGGTAAGACCCCTACTGCAGCACTAGCCTACTTGGTGTATTCTCCTCTTTGTATATGATTTGTACAAGTGCTCCTTGAGCTGTGAGGATCTAGCAATGGAGAGGAAATCTAGGAGGAAGAAAGCTCCACGGTGAGCTAGAGGAAGAAGAGAGAGTCCAGGGGCCGTCTCCCCCTATCCCCTCTCCCTGGTGTTCCTTATAACGTGGAACCCAGGGAACAATGAGTGGAGGAGGAGGCACCACGCACTGTAGCACCGTTGACTCCTTTGTCTTCTAGCATTTGTCCCCGGCATCTCCGGGAGATGCCGTCCTGGCCTTTGTCTTATAGCCGTTGTCTTCAGAATCTCCACGTCCTCTTCTTATCCTCTCCCGAAGATATTTATGATGACTCGGATAAGGATGTCCCGACGTCTACGGGGAGTGATCCGGCTAGGGAGATCCGGTTAGGGAGGTCTCCCGGTGTCTGCGGAGATCCCGTTAAGGAGATCCGGTTAAGGAGATCCCGTTAAGGAGATCCGGTTAAGGAGATCCCGTTAAGGAGATCCCGTTAAGGAGATCCGTTAAGGAGACCTGGTTAAGGATGAAGAGTCAGGCCACCTGCCTTGACTTGGAGCGCATCTGACGTACTGGGAGCTTCGGTCAAAGTAACAACTCTGGGGTACCCGGGGTCACATCCCCGACACCATATATCATCTAATAAGTGCCATAGTGTTTGTGGACTACATGAGCATTATTTTGCATTTGTTGTCTTTTGTATAGCATGATGGAGTAGCGATTCTTGTATCATTCTGAATACCATGGATTTATTATGACCAGCACCCTCAATAAAGCTTGAACTGTAGTCTCTAGTTCATGCTTTGCTTTATAATGTATAGTCTCAGTCTCAGCGGTCAGTTATCCTGCACGACCACTGATGCATGTACTTTATCATATCATATATTCGCTTAGCTGATTTCTTCGAGCCATGGTGACACTTGTCTCTCTAGTTAATTACCATATTTCTCAACTGTGCAGCCATAAAGGCTGCCGATATCATACGTGTAAGAAATCCGGAGCTCTGGCAACATTAATCAACTAGGATGGCCAATCTGATGTATACCAGTTCAACACTTTATGCAGCTGTTAAGTGCAACACATGATGTTACATATGGCATCAGAGTTGCATGCTACATTTTCACAGTTTGTACTTCCTCCAAACTAAAAAAAAAGTGCTGGTCTAACACAGTGCTGAAACGAAATACTCAAATCGCACTGGTTCCCTTTCCCCTCCCCCGTATATAGTACGAGAGAGGCGAAAAAGGGTGAACCCGCGTTTCCCTCGCTCGGCCGACGGCGGGATCGCCGGTCCCTTCCTCTCCGGCCGTCGGTACGGCGGTGGGAGAGGGGTGGGACCTCCGATCTATGCCTTAGGCTTGTAGATAGTAGGGTAGTTGTTCCTACCGGCGCTGGCGATGTGGGGGTCGTGGCGGCGATGGGGAATAAAGGTACCGGCGGTTCTCCCTCATTCCGGCGAAGCTTCTGGCGGAGTCGGCGAGCTGCTGGTGGTAGTTGCTCTCGGATCTGTCGATCCGGTGAGTTTTGGTGCTCTCTGTTGGCTCGGTGCTGCGAAGACGGCGGCCGATGGGTGGAGCTTCTGTTCCCTGTTCCTCTCTTCGCCATGGTAGGTGCGGCTCTGAGCCTGCTGTGGAGGATCTGGGGATGGGGTGCCCGGGCTTTGGTGCTTTGCACCGGCTGCCTGGTCGCCTGGTTCGGAGCAACAGTGGTGGCTTTGCTGTTGGCGCGTTGCAGAGCAGAGGAGGAACAAGGTGGTCGATCTGGCACGGCCGGGCTGCTCGGCGTGGTTGCTGCTGGGTCTGGAGGAGAGGGCAGCTTGGCCGTGCTCGTTCATCGTCGACGATTCTGCTGCTTGCGGCAGATGGATCATGCGGCTGTCAATTTTGTTTGGTGTTGCTCTTTTCTCTGGGTGTGGTTGTGTGGGTTCTCTGTTGTTTCTGCGACGTTCTCGGCGTGCTGCTGCTGTTTCTGAACTTTGTAGCGTGCGTGTGTTCCTGCTTGTATATTGATCTTTGATGAATACATGCACCTTTAATAATAAAAAAAACAGTGCTGAAACGAAGCTACAAATGAGAAGGTGTTCTAGCACTATGGGTGCTCCCTATCCATCTCCTTTCCTTCAGGCTAAGGATGACTCCAACGGGCCGACCCAAACGGACGCGCGTTCGGTCCGTGTTTTGTCCGTTTGGGTCGGGGAACGGACGCGCGTCCGGCCCATGTCTGCCCTTTCTGGCCAGTGCCCCCAACGGGGCCGACGCATTGAGTCCGCTTGCCTCCCGGTGCCGTTTGCGCCTCGCCGCGCGCTTGGACTCTTCGGCGCGGCGCATTTGCTTCATCTCCTCCTCCACTGCAGCGTCGGCACAGGCGCGCGCGGCGGACATGAACGCGGCCGCCCTCTGCGCGTTCAGCTGCATGTGGGCTGCATTCACCGCCTCCTCCTCGGCGATGTGAGCAGGGCCGCCCACGCCAATGGGAGGCTCCGGCGGCGCGCCATCCCCCGCGACACCGGCCGCCGCGACAGCAGCCGCCGCGACACCGGCGGCGTACTCTTCTTCGTCGCTGTCGGCGCAGTCCGCGAACGCCGCCTCCACCGCACTCCTCTGGGCGTCCGTCAGACGCGGACGCGGCGGCTGGGGAATCATGCCGGCCCATGCCGGGCTGGTCGCCATCCGGCGCGAGAAGCTGCCGCGATAGCGCCCGCGCGCTCATACGCGCTCGCTCGGCCTCGTCCACCAGATGCTGCGGCGGCGGCGGCGGATCCATTCCGGCGCGTGGATCTGAGCTTGGAGATGGTGGCCGCCGTGGCTAGGTTTGGCCGGCCGGCGCGATTGGGGAGGAGTGCTAGGGTTTGTGCCCTAGGTTTGGCCGGCCGGCGCGATTTATACAGCTCCACCGCCCCAGTTATTACGGGTAGGTGGCCGTTGGGGTCGATGACACGCGGCCAGGGCGGACACGGGGAGGATGCAGGAACGGTCCGCTCGCGTCCGGGCCCGACGCATCGGTGACCCAAATTTGGGCCAGGAATGCGTCGCGGCGGACCAAAAAACGGACCGCGGTCCGTTTGCGTCGCCCCGTTGGACCGTGTTTTTGGCTCCCGCGGACAGGGACGGACGCGCGCGGACTCGATGGGTCGCCCCGTTGGAGTCATCCTAAGGTGCTGCACTTTGAGCTTAGAGTTCTATGATGTTGAGGAAACTAATGCACGCTGATAGGACTGTTAAATTGTATCAAAAATGTAGTTACTAACAAATTGGCTTTGTAGAGAAATACTGACTACTGAGGTTATTTAAACGGAAGACCATTGAGGTTATCAGAAGCAATGTTCATCAGTTCCAGCTACGTCGTGTGATCGTGTCAATACAGTAGAACTATTACCACCATGGAGCAATGTCCATTGTGTTTGTGAACATCTTAGCCAGAATTATTACTCCAAACATTTTAACTAAATATTTGGCATGCAGCAACATCACGAGCTTAATTGATCGAGCCACGGCAATGTATGAACTTGAGCAATACAGAACATTGTCCAATACACTGGAAATTAAACCAAAAGAGAGCAAACATTGATCCAAACAAACGATGAAAACAAAAACAAGAGAAATAGCAACAGCAGCAGATCATGCATGATGAAACCACAAACAGAGCAATAAAGAAAAATGCAACCACTTAACTCTACGCAGTCCTCGTACTCGTTAATGCAATTAGCAAACCACTAAAGCATGCATGCATACGTGCGTATGCTTCGCCCTGTTCAGATGGCGGCAGAGGAGCCATGGTGATGCTGGGCGGCGCCGCTGATCATGCCGCTCCACAGGCCAAGCCCGCCCAGAGATCCCATGGAGCTCTCCGCCGGCGCACGGCTCGCATCGCCGCACCATTCCAGCGACAGCAGCCTCTCCGCCGGCGGCTTCATCTCGACGGCGGCGTCACGCTGATCCGCCCGCGACACACCACCGAACGGCAGCGCCAGGTGTTCACTCAAGCCGGCTGCGTACCGGAGCGCGTTCAGCGCGTGGCACTCTCCGCCGCCGCCGTTGGCCATGCCCATCATACCCAGCCCCGCAAAGTGCGCCTCGGAGCTCGTGCTCTCAAATCCGCCGGAGCCGGCCAGGATGTGGTCGTACTTATTCCAGTCCAGGAGCCCGAGGCTGCAGAGCGGGTCTGCGGCCGAGACCGGCGGCGGCGTCCCGGAGAAGGACAGGTGAGGCCGGTTTCGGCCATGTGCCGGCCATACTGATGAAGTGGTATCATCGAAATCGGCGGCGCCACAGCAGAGGAGGCTTCTTGGCGGCGCTGGCACGCTTGTTCTTGCGGCAGCCGCCGCCCACAGGGACGTTGCGGAGTGAGCCGCCCTTGGTCCAGTAGCGGCGGCACGTCTTGCAGAAGTAGCGCGGCTGGAGAGGCTGTAGTTGTTGTAGTAGCAGAACTTGGTGTGCGCCGAGTCGCAGCGCGGGCACTTGAGCGGCTGATCGTGCTGCGGGCGCAGCCGCCGGTCCGCCGCCGCCTGCTGGGCCTGCATCTGCTCCGGCACGCGATGATCAGCTCCTCGGACGGCGACGACGTCCCCATCCCGCCCTGGTCCTCGGGGACGATACCCTGAAAGCAAAAGGACCATCAGAACATGTCCCCACGTTGTGGCAATGTGATCTGTAATCATCATTGGCTGTGAGTCCGTTACAGGAGAATGTGGAAGCATCGGAATGGGCGAAAGAGATTTAGCTAGCAACGTGCATGGTCCCATGCATATGTTGGAAGCTACATGCATGCAGACCAATCTAGGGTTTCTCAAAGGGTAAGCTTATGATCGATGGTGCCTCATGATGGAAACATCAAGTAGGTTGAAGTATAGATCTGGGGCTGATCCAACGGTGTACCATACGAGCCCTGCTTCGGTACATCCCCCCCCCCCCCCCCCCCCCCCCCCCCCCACCAGTTTCCCCCAATTTAGTTAATTAAAAAGAATTAATATGTTGGCCCACCGAAGCCCTATACAAAGCCCTGTATACCCACGTCCCGCTCGTACTGCTCGCGTGATCGCGATCTACAATTTCCAACCGTCATTCATCTCTGCTCTTTGCCACCGACTCCCAAGTCCTTCCGCCGCCGCCGTAGGTTGACGCCCAGCCCCTCCGCCGCCGAAGCTCGCCTGCTTCGCTTGGGCGTGCACGCCGTCGTTTTTGGAGCACTACGGAGGGACGAAGACCAGACTGTTTGTGCGCTCAACAACTGGGTTGGCAACCCCCGCCTCTGATCATCGCCGTCGCCGGCGGGTGTTCCAGACAACACGATTTGCCGTTGATCCTTTCCGGCCGCGCTCGCCGTACTTCCTGTCGGTCGCCTTCGCTCTTGCGTGCCACAGTCACTGTAGATCATGCTGGCCAGCACACTGGTCGCCGTCAATCCTTCCGGCCACGGTAGACGTCCATCTGCAGGGACGCACTCGTCGTCGCTCTTGCCGGCCACGGACGCCGTAGATGACGCTGGGTGACGTACCGGTCGGTGCAGAACATGCTGGGCGACGAACCGGTCACCGTTACTCCGTCTAGCGTTGCCGTAGATCCTACTGGCCGGTGCCGGTAGTCGATGACGAACACTGAGACTACCCTAAATTTTTTTTCCATATATGCAGACGGTTACGTACGCGTATACAGATGTGTACGTCCTAATTGGCCCTTACGGGTTATTACAGGGCCTTAATACAATTTAATTAATCTTTATTTAAGTAGGTATTATAACTGAGTTTGTGTTTTGAGGAGGAGGGGGGATGTACCGAAGCAGAAGGCGTACCATACTTTTAAACTCGGATTGATCTCTTGCTTTTCATCACATGCAAAAGTAACAACAGATGTGTATAATGTATGTGTAGATTTTCTTGAGGGCCATACAAAGTGTACTTGGTGCGAGTTTGTACTTGGTTAGTTGGTCCTTCTTATGATTACACACTAGTAGATCCTCAAGGGTGATCATATCTTGTTCATCCATATGGCCATATGTATATTTAGTAGTTTGAAATATGTCATGTGGGCTTCAAATTAGTGTTCGCGTTAGTGTGTTGTGTAATCTCATCAAACATATTTTGAGAACCCCAGCCCCGACTATGGATATACACGCAGAGTAGAGTTAAATTTCCTTGACGAAGGCAACTCAACTCTAACGTAAAAATGTGCTATAGCTAGCTAAGCATTAACAGTTTTTTCAAGAACAGGCAACTTATGTATGTCATGTTCTAAAGTTAAAGTGAAATGATCTGATCAGATGATCGAACTGTACTACTACTTGTTTGAGTCTCTTTATCTTGTCGTTGCTTTTACCTGCAGTACATGTGGGTCTCTAGTCGAGAGCTAGCATTCACTTTTAACAGTTTCTTAAAATGGACACTAATGTTTGGTTGAATACTCGCTTTTGTTGCATCTTTTGCTATTTTCCTTCTAGAGTTTCTTTGTGTAACAAAGGTACAGGGATGAAGTGTTAGATTTTTGCATGGTCCAAACTTGAAACACTCAGTATGCTGCGTTTACATGTACCAAGTGCAACATGGAATAGGTTTGTTATGCATCTCTCTGTCTCTCCTACAGTAGTTTAGGTCAGCCATGTAGATAATTAATTCTTCAAAACAAAAATAAACCGTGCGCGTCACATTAAATAAAGTGACGGCCAACAGTAGTACTCGTGAAAAGCTGGTAAGGAAAAAAGGTTCAAAACCGTTGTGAAGCAACAAATAAAAACGAACGAAACGAGTAACAACATGGAAATCTGTTCAACGACGTCATACGTATGAAATCAGGAACTGGGTAAGAGAATATGCATATGTTCGTTCATACTCCCTCCGTACCAATATATAAGACGTTTTAGCATACTAATTCAACATGCCAAAACGTCTTATATTATGTTATAGAGGAAGTACGTATGTATGATCAACGACGAAGGGAAATCTTGTCAAGTGTCAGGATTGATCTGCCCGTAGACCTACATCCCAGTAGATACATTAGTGTCAAACAAGGAGATCGGTGAAGATCTAGAAGTACAAGTATTAATCCTCTCACAACGGTCCTTAATTAATTTAGATGCAGAATTCTAAGTGACGCCTGTGTGTAGTCCTATGCTAGTCGTCAATTAATTACGACTTCTCGTTCGATCTACACGAACAAGCAAGATGTATCATATCGTGTGTATGCAACATATGCATAGATTGGAAAAGACCGATTTATTCTCTGAAAACTGCATGCTAGCTACACACATCAGTTGTGTGCTATGACTGTGAACACGGCGATGAAGCAAGTAACTTTTGCTTTCTCAGAACAAAATTACTTTTGATGTGAAGACGGAGTATGAAGAGATCCACACAAAATCAAGATGATAGAAGTAGATTCATGCATGCAGGCGAGTATACTTCGGGTGCCAATATATGCACGCACACATGATCATGCAAATAAACCAGGTTATACACCATGTAATGACAGAACATACCTTGAGCCAGTCGGAGTCCATGCAGAGGTGCATCGGATGAGCCGCTCCTGCCATCATAGATCGGCCGCCGTGTCCGCGATGCCTAATCAACCCAGAGATAAACCTCGCTGCACGCTTGATGTATGGTGCTCCTACAAATTCAAGATCTAGCAACAAAACCTAGATAGATACCACCTACTAGCACACCGCACACGCACGCACCACTACTTCTTTGTCCTGTTAATTGTCGACGAATTTGTTGAGGGTGATTATCCTAGCTAACAAGAGGCAGGTGGATGGATTATGGACATACGATCGCAGGCTAGGAAGAGCGCAGGAAGATCAAGAAGAGGTTGTGTGTTGGGGTGGATGGGAGGAGAAGAGAAGAGAAGAGAAGGTAGAAGAGGCCGAGCTAAGCTACAGGAGAGGCTGGTGGTGTGCAACTGGTAGTTGGTGCGAGATGTGAACGAGGGGGGAGATGTGAATAAGAAGGGAGAGAAAAGTTGCGGCATGCATGGCCAAAGCCCCAAGCCGGCCGGAGAGAGAACTCAAACAAGTGTAGGCTACCTCCTCGCCTCTATCGACGGGGGCCTCCAGGAGCTCGGTGGTGGTGGGGATGGAGGTGGGGTAGGGGAGGCCCAAGGTGTCGGGGGGACGGACGTACGCATGCGTCGAGTCTGTGTGGAGACATGGCGTGGGGGAAGACGGCCACTGGTGGGGCGGCTCGCATCCCGCGGCGTGTGCGCGTGTCGGTCGGCCGGCCGGCTGCTCGCTCGGCGGCCGTCCCGATAGGTGGGTGGCCCATGGCTAGCTAGCTGAGCTGCGCCGGTTTCCATGGATGCACGAAGCGCGTACGTAGTACAGCTGTGGCAGTCAATTTTGCCGTTTGCTGGCCGGGGCACGGTGGTTGTTTGTTTGCGAAGTTACGATTGGAGTCATGGAGTGCATGGGATTATGCATGGAGTAACAATAGAAATCGCACGATTCTTCTAGAGAATATTTAAACTTCTACTAGGTTAATGGGAAAATTTGAGTGTAAATTCCTGACTCCAAAGTAGGGATGTAAACGGATCACATCGGATCCGATTTTACCTATATCATATCCTCCGCCAGAAAATCTTATAGCATCGGAAGGGAGTACATTGTCAAATCATACAACAAAAGCTAATTGTTTCATAACCTAGTAATTAACCAAATTGTATACTCCATAGTCTGTATAATGACTATGTAAGTGAGTTGAACTCACTAACGACAAATTGTGCTCTATTACACTAGTAGGAATATGCCTATAGCCACCACTCTACCGGTGGCGGATGGCCGTGGCCGTCCGCCAGCGCTATTACCGCTGGCGGACGGATTATAGTGCCGGCCACTGGTACCTGGTCTACCGCTGGAGGGCGGCAAATTGTGTACGTCAGCGGTAGTGTCACGCAAGCGCCAGCAGGCGGGGCTAACTAGCGCTGGCGGACGGCCGCCGTGTTCGCCAGCGGTACTTGACTTACCGCTGGCGGACGGTGCGGCGTGCCCGCCAGCGGTAGTTGGCTCGGCTGGGCCCAAAAACGAGCAAATTACCGTTGGCGGGCTCCCGCCACCATCCGCCAGCGGTAAGTTAAGTACCGCAGGCGGGTAAGGAAAGCCGTCCGCCAGCGATAACCTGGGAACATGTATAAGTACGGCCACCTACCACCACCCACCGTTATTGGCTCCTCACACTTGCTTCTCTCACTAGCTCGAGCTTAGCTCGTTTTTTGCCCATTTCCCCATTCTAATCCGCCACTTTTAGCCAACAAAAACTTATTTAGTTGATAGATCTTACTAAATCACTCTCCCGCATCCAACTTTGACAAAAAAAAATCCACTCAAACCACTCCTACCTCTAGATCAAGATTTCTACAAGATTTCCATCTCCGGTCGACTCCCGCGGTTATTTTGACGTGTGTTTAACTTATTAAGGTGATCTTTTATCGATAAAAATGCATATTTGTAAAATTTGGTCGGATAATGCGCTCGTATCCATGTGAAATGATGAAAAATGGCTTGGAATGTGTGAAATTGTGTTGTGATGGATGAATTTGTGTTGTGATGTGTGAAATTAAAAATGAGGTGCCAATATCCTGTCGGAATGTTGATTCATTTCCGTTTCGGCAACTTTTGGCACTCTCCTTAGGTCCTATTTGTAGGAAGGTCAAGGCGAAATTTTTCATGAAACCCGATAAAATACAAAATGATGCTTAATTATTGTCTTGATTATACAACGTGCAGGTGATAATGGTTATTATGAGTGAATGTGTCGTGAATACATACTTGAGACACGCGACGGAAGACATGTTGCGAAATAAATGCAAAGACATACGATGTCCGTGTCGAAAATACAAATTGGAGTGCGGCATCAGCCCCTTTACCGGAGATTTGCTGACTCACCTGCTCAGGCGTGGTTTCATGGATGGCCACACTCAGTGGATAGAAGATAATGAAGATGATGAAATCCATGGGGCGGCGGCAGGAAATGATCAGGAAGGGCATCAAGATGACAATAACGACGAGGGGCAAGAAAACGAAGAGCCTGATCCCCAACATGATCATGTTGGAGAAGACAGTGATGAAGAACAGGTGGTACCAGAAGAGGAGGACATGCGGACACCGCTAACTTCAGTCGTGCGGGACCCTCATCTAAAAGAACTGTTTCTAAAGAAGACGAATAACACGCAATCTAAGCTGGCGCAACTGGAGATAGAATCGAATACTCCGTTGTATCCAGGCTGCGATCCGGAAGAGTCCCGCTTGAAAGTAGCACTTGATGTTTTGCAGATGAAGACAAGACACAAATGGAGCGATAAAAGCGTCGATGCTAATCTGGAATACTTGCACGGTATCCTTCTGAGGGGCACGTGTCCTAAAAAAATTGTGACGAAGCCAAGAAAGTCGTGTGCCCCTTTGATTTACCGCACGAGAGGTACCATGTGTGCATCAACGACTGCTACTTTTTTCGGAAAGAGGACGAGGAAAAGATCAAATGTCCAATGTGCAAGGCTGCTCGATAAAGCCCGTCGCAAAGTTGTGTGGTACTTTCCGCTCATTCCTCGTCTGCAGCGATATTTCGCAGACCGTAAGGAAGCAAAGCGAATGCGTTGGCACGCGGAAAGAAGGGCGGCAGTGCTGAAAGATTCAGAGCGGAGTGAAAAGATAATTCTGACACACCCTCCGGATGCAAGCCAGTGGAAAGCATTAGACGCTCACGATCCAGAGTTTGGAGCAGAGCCAAGGAACATTAGGTTGGGTGCGAGCACCGACGGTCTCAATCCGTTTGGCAACCAGAGCAGTACACACAGCACGTGGCCCGTGTTTGTATGGATATACAACCTCCCCCCTGGTTGTGCATGAAAAGGAAGTACATAGACATGAGCATGCTAATTCAAGGGCCGAAACAACCAGGCAGCGACATCAATCTGTATCTGAAGCTACTGAAAGATGAGTTAGACACGTTATGGGCGCCAGAAGGGGCCTCCACTTGGGACGCTGTCGCAGAACAGTATTTCCCTATGAGAGCTGCCTTGCTCTGTACGGTGCACGATTTGCCCGACTGCGGATACGTCAGTGGCCAGGTGTGCCACGGACATAACGGATGCGTTAGGTGCACGGATGATCTGACATTCCACCAGCTTAAGAAAGCTGGTTCTTCGAAAACCGTCTACATAGGCCATCGAAGGTGGCTACGCAATAAAGACCCATGGAGGAGGCGTGGAGACCTTTTCAACGGTGAAGATGAGCTCCCAGAACCTCCACGTAAGAGGAGCGGCGATGAAATTTACGAGTTGCTGAATGGTTGGGAAGAGTGCCCTGAGCCGGGAAAGAAGCGAAATGCGCCAAAACCGCTCCATGGTGTATGGAAGACGAGGTCTGTGTTTTGGGACTTGCCATACTAGCCCATCTTCAGTACGCCAAATTGCCTTGATCTAATGCATATCACGAAGAATGTGTTCGAGATTTTGTTTGGCACTGTGCTCAACATGTCGGACAGGACCAAAGATGGGCCGAAAGCAAGACAGGACCTGATAGACATGAACATCAAGGAAGAGCTTCATGGGGACGCAAAAAGGGGGATGACGACCAGTCGGATGAGGAGACGGACGGTCACGATGCGAAAAGGGTTAAGAAGAATGACTATTACTGCCCCTCTCTTGCTTCACTCTTAGTCCAAAGGAGATCGAACAATTGATCAAGTGCCTTCTAGGAGTCAAAGTGCCTTTGGGTTACTCGGGGCTGATAAGCAGATTCTTAGACCCACTGGAAAAAAAAAGTTCAGCGGTATGAAGTCTCATGATTGTCACGTGATGATGACACAGATATTCCCAGTTGCGATCCGAGGGATAATGGACAAGCACGTCCGTGACACCCTTTTTGGCCTCTGTAACTTCTTTGACGTGATCTCTCGAAAGTCAATCTCCGCAAAGCAACTCTCCAGGCTGGAGGAAGAGATTGTTGTGATACTATGCAAGCTTGAGATGTACTTCCCGCTAAAAGGACAAGGATGTTGCCTAGAGGGGGGGGGGGGTGAATAGGCGATTTAAAACTTTTCCGGTTTAGGCTTGATAATTGCGGAATAAAACTAGGTGTTTAAATTAACAAGCCAACAACCTAAATATACTAGGCTCACCTATGTGCACCAACAACTTATGCTAAGCAAGACAAGCAACACAGTGATAACAATATATAAGACTTCAAGCACGAAGGCTATCACAATGTAAAGTGCATAAGTAAGGAGCTCGGGTACAGAAATAACCGAGGCACGCGGAGACAATGATGTATTCCCGAGTTGCTCCTTTTTAGGGGAGTACGCCTCGTTGGAGGGGTATGAGTTTCAAACTCAAACGTCACAAATGGCCTCACCCTATTCTCCGATGAACCTTGCCCAAAAGCTCGGTTCATGTTCCACTATCGGAATCCTTCAAGGCGTAATCCGGAGCCTTTACAACAATCTTGAGGCACAACCCACAAAAGGATTGGGAGCTCCCAAGTGACCACAAAAGGCCTCAACCACCACAAAAGGTGTCTAGGGTCCAAAGACCCAAGAGTAACAAGCTCACAAACTTTCACTTCCACGAATCCTCGTGGAGAGCACAAACCGATGCACAATGCAATGGCAAGAGCACAAGTGCTCAAATCCTTCACTCTCAAATCCCACCAAAATCAACTAATGCTTATGGGGGAGAAGAGAGGAAGAACAAAGAAGAACTCAACAAATGGAACTCCAAGACCTAGATCCAAAGGGTTCCCCTCACTTAGAGGAGAGATGGATTGGTGGAACAATAGATCTAGATCTCCTCTCTCTTTTCCCTCAAGAAGTAGCAAGAATCATTGGAGGAATTGAGAGATAGCAAACTTTTGAAGGTCAACAATGGAGGTCAAAACTTGCAAGAAAGGTTAGGGAACCATTGGGGAAGAAGGCCCCTTAAATAGGTCACCACAAGATCCAACCGTTGGGTGTAGAAATGCGCCGAGGCGGTACTACCGCTGGCCCCAGCGGTACTACCGCCCCCCCTGGGAAGAAAGAACACTAAAACAGGCTAAAAACGGGCTCCAGGAAGCGGTACTACCGCCCCGGGCAGCGGTACTACCGCTTCCGGTACCGCTGAAAATGGCCCTCGGGTGGAACCGGCGGTACCCCGGGCGGTACTACCGCCCATACCGCCCCTTGTAAAAAAGCAGGAACATCAAACACCAAAACGGTAATAACTTTTGCATCCGGACTCCGTGTTTGATGATCTTTGGCTCGTTGGAATCACAATGAAGAGCTTTACAAGATTATTCTGAGAAACATCATAGTCCAACAAGGGAGGATAAAAACAAATGGGGAAAGGTTAGACCTCTCGATAAAAGAACAACCGGTCAAACCTCCAACATAAAAAACGCAACAAGTTTTTCATCAAGACTCCGTTTCTATGATATTGAGATTGTTTCGAAGATAATCACAAGCCATACAAGATCATGCATATACACATCATAGTCCATCATGTGAGGGGGAAAACACAAGGAGAGAGTTTGATCTCTCTAGAAAATATAAACCGGTAAAACCTCCAACATAAAAAACGCAACAAGATATGCATATGAAATCTGTTTTTGATGAACTAGAGCTTGGTATGGAGATGAACACAAGCTCTAAATCCTCACATGGATAAAAACCAAATAACAACCAAGAAAGATGATATGCCAAGTATGCAAAGGTTTGAGCTCTCCACAAAGATGCGATCAAGTTACTCACTTGAGAGCCCCTCTTGATAGTATGCCGTCTATCCTATAACCCGGTCTCCCACTAACACCATGAGACCGGTAAAATAGAAACTCTATCAAGATCATACCTTTGCCTTGCGCATTTCACTTGAGCTAGATGAAGACAATCTTGACTCCCTCAAGTTGGACCACATTTCTTGATTGTGCTTGCTAGCACATGCTTGATGAAGACTTCTTCAAATACTCTCCCATACTCCGTTATGGGAAGCCTTGCTAAGCTCCGTCTTCATGTATCCAACTGCACTTCATCTTCTTCTCTTGATATATATGATGGCTTGGAGATAAACATAAATGTTCACTCAATCTTCTTTTCCAAACCACACTTGCAATGAGCTCAACTCTAGATGACCATTTGTGTGGATCAACCTTGAATATTACTTTGGTCATCACTTTATCTTCTAGAGTCCAACATATGAACTCCAATCGTTTCCCATGGACAAGATCTATAAGGATATCTCAATGAAAATATTAGTCCATAGAGATTGTCATTAATTACCAAAACCACACATGAGGGAACATGCACTTTCACCCGCCCGCATTCTTTGACATTTGCGTGCATCTGTTGGTCCACATCGTGGATGATATCATCCATCTCGGACCATTGTTTCTCCACAATATGATGGCGTTCGAAAGGATGAATGAGGTCATAAAAGGATTCGTTCGTAACAGGGCCCGTCCGGATGGAAGCATCGTTCAGGGCTTTCTCACGGAAGAGTGCATCTCTTTCTGCACGAATCATATGGAAATTGATAACCCTGTTGGTTTGCCCCCTAACAAGCACCTTGGCAAGTTAGGTGGGCCAGGTCACAAAAATGGCGCGAGAGACTTACATGTGGGCTTCGCACTTCGAATGGCCGACTTTAACAGGGCAAACTTAGTAGCTCTCCAACACCTTAAAATGGTCGATACTTGGGTGGAAAAGCACAAAAGCACGATTAAGAAGAAGTACATTGACCAGGGCAAGCAGAAGACCGAAGGAGAAATAATCAGAGAGCACAACTCCTCTTTCTTGCGTTGGTTCAAAGATGAGCTTGTCGCTCCGCCAACAGATTGTGCGAAAGGTAGATTCTTATACGACTTATCACGTGGCCCCGCACCCAACCTCGCGACGTTTCAAGCATATGATATCAACGGGTTCACTTTCTACACGGAGGAAAAGGACAAAACTTCTGACTGTCATAACTCAGGGGTAACGATGGAATCCTACGTCGGTAACAAGAAGTTTAGATACTATGGAAGGATCGAGGAGATCTGGGAGCTTAACTACTCTGGAGAAAATGTGCCGATGTTCCGCGTCAGATGGGCTAGGTTATCCACCGTCAGAAAAGAAGACCTATACTTCACTACCATGGTTTTACCCGAAGCCGGCACTTCATCAAGCACGAACGTCACCGCACAAAATGAGCCATGGGTATTGGCTAAGCACATGTCCCAATGCTTCTTCATAATCGACCCCTCAAAGCCTAGCCATGTGGTCGTGAGGAGAGGCAAAAGAAACATCATCGGAATGGATGGAATCGCCAATGAGGACGACTTTGACCAGTTCGATGACCCTAATATTGACGATGATGAAGATGATGATAAGACGACATACACCTTAAGAAGAAGAAGAACCATGCTACCCATGAGAGGTATTCCATTCAAGAGAAGAAGTCATAATGTGGGGCTAAATTATGCAACCGCGACAAAAAAAGGCAAGAAAAAGATGGGCAAACGCTAAGAGAAAAGAGCGAGATGTGTGTTATTTTAAATTTGTATTTGAGATGTTTTGAACCATGATGTATTTGAAATATTTTTGTAAATGCACACAAGTATTTTGAGACGCACAATTGAATTTGAAAATATTAAGCAGTAACAAAAACATCAAAAAAAATAACAAAATATTAAAAACTTACCGCTGGCGGGTACCGGAGGCCGTCCTCTAGCGGTAATATGGGGCCGGACCACTTAGGGCACCGGCGGCTCCTCTCTCTCTTCTCGATCCCCATTTTCCCCCAACCGCGCCGCCGCCCCGACCCGCCGCCTCTCCCATCCCGCGCCGCCCCCACCTGCCGTCGTCACCCACCCCGCCACCGCCCCATCCGTGCCGCCACCCTGACCCGCCGCCCCACCCCACGCCGCCTCTCCCCCCTCCCCGCGCCGCCCCACCCACGCCTCTCCAACCCCGCACCGCCCCACCCGCGCCGCCGCCCCGACCCGCCGCCCTGACCCGCCTCTCCCACCCCGCACCGCCCCACCCGCGCCGCCGCCCCGACCATGCATTTTGTTGTCGTATGCAGGAGTTTAGAAGGATCTCGACGCTCCAGCTGATCTTTGATCTAGTGAGATGTGAATGTGTTGGTGGATACGGTACACTGGTGTGGATGTGATTGATGCATATGGTGAATGTGCATGTGAATGTGATTGATTTTGTGCTAGTGGATGTGATGGATGCATATGATGCATCTGGATTTTTTTTGTGAATATTGCAGGTACCCCATGAGGCCCTACTTGGCCTCCCCCCATGATCGGCTATGGCTACGGCAACTCGATCACCAATTTGACGCCTGTTGTGCAAAACCATGAAGATGCGCCAGAAGATGCGCTGGTGAACATGCCTAAGAAGGTACAGAAAAGATCGAAGAAACGTAACTCTGACGACTCCAACAGCCGGCCGGAGAGGGGACTGATTCCCGGTTTGTGGACAGGATACCCATCAAGAACTGGCATGAGAGGCATCACTTGGCTAAATCGATCCTGCCGGATAGTTGGGTCAAAAAGTTGTCTGGTGATTTGTTGGACCTACATGAGGTTGTTCTTCTTGTGGAGACGAAACTTCTCGAGCAAGAATCTCACAAGTATTCATAAAATATATCCCTAAATTAACTTGCCTAGCTCTAGTTTTCAAAGTCGTTGAACTTGTGTGATCGATGCTATATATTCAGGTTTATGATTCATGCATGCTTAGTTAATTATGTTACTTTTAATTATTGCAGACATGTTCCAATTCATTCTTGTTTATAGTTTTGTATTCTCTAGAATGCCGATGATTAAAATGTTGTTACACCGTGTGATCCAGGGGTGGGGCCAGTGAGCCTGGTGATATGCACGAGTACACACATCTCGTGCATCCTACTTGGCTCGCTGGCTCCATCCCTAAAGCATGTGTGTCAAATCTAATTATGAGGCATCATTATTGTTTATAGTTTTGTATTCCCTAGAATGCCGATAATTAAAATGTTGTGACACCGTGTGATCCAGGGGTGGGGCTAGCGAGCCTTGTGATATGCATGAGTACACACATCTCGTGCATCCTACTTGGCTCGCTGGCTCCATCCCTGAAGCATGTGTGCCACTTCTAAGTATGAGGCATCATTATTGTTTATAGTTTTGTATTCTCTAGAATGCCGATGATTAAAATGTTGTGACACCATGTGATCCAGGGGTGGGGCTAGCAAGCCTTGTGATATGCACGAGTACACACATCTCGTGCATCCTAATTGGCTCACTGGATCCATCCCTGAAGCCTGTGTGTCACTTCTAAGTGTGAGGCATCATTCTTGTTTATAGTTTTGTATTCTATAGAATGCCGATGATTAAAATGTTGTGACACAGTGTGATCCAGGGGCGGGGCTAGCGAGCCTTGTGATATGCACGAGTAGACACATCTCGTGCATCCTACTTGGCTCGCTTGCTCCGTCCCTGAAGGCTGTGTGTGTCACTTCTAAGTATGAGGCACCATCTCTGTAATATGTATTCGTTTTTAGAATGCCGATGATTAAAATGTTGCGATCCACTAAGTGATACCCTCAAGGTCCGTTGAGCCTTGTGATATGCACAAGTATAAGTTGTGTGCATCCTACTTGGCTCAACGGAGTTTTGAGGGTTGCTTGTGTGTGTCCGACCTAAATATGAGGCACAAATCCAAATCATTTCCTTTGCTTTGGTCTTTCTTATAACTCTTGCTTTATCTTTGCCTAAATATGACCTAAATATTGTGTCATAAATTTTGTTTTATTTTTATCCTAATAACTCTTGATTTTCTTTGCCTAATAATTTATCTGCGTCTTGTTTGTGTCACTTCTAAGTATGATGCATCATTGTCTTCTGTCTTGTGTACACACATCTTTTTTCTTACAACTCTTATTTTTCTTTGCCTAATACTTTTATCTATGTCTTGTGTACACAGAGATGAAGAAGTGGTACGTGGTGTATGAAGGTAGGGTTCCAGGAGTCTATGACCAGTGGGAAGACTGTCTGAAGCAAGTGAACAAGTTCAAGGGCAACAACTACAAGGGCAACACGAGTAAAGCGGAGGCGAAAGCTAGGTACTTGAACCACCTGCTTGCGAAAGAGAGGAAGAACCGGATGAAGTCCAAGTTCATCGTGATCCCCTTCTTGCTCGTCGTCATCGTCATTCTCTTATATGTGATTGTGGTTTAGATGACAGTATTTGCTTTGGAAAACTTTCGTGTATGACTATCGAGATGTATTCGTGTATGACAACATTTGGTCACTTGGCTATTATGGTTTGTAATTCATGTGATGAATCAACAATTTGGTCATTTGTATGTGGAATTGTCTATATTTCTATTGTTTTGGTCGACTATACATGAATATACTATATTTATACTAAATATACTGCTAGAATACGATTTTCTAGGAAAAAAATTTATACCGCAAAATTATACCGTTGGCGGACGCGGAGGCCTACCGCTGGCGTACGTAGCCAAACCAGCGCGCACCTACTATTGGCGGGCCTGATCACCCACCGCTGGCAGACTACGATGCCCGCCAGCGCTATATTCGCTACCGCTGGCGCACCTCGGCGTTGTCCGCCAGCGGTAACCACCCTTACCGCTGGCGGATGGCCCGCCCGCCAGCGGTAACTACTACCACTGGCGTATGCATCGCTGGCGGGTGCCTGTTCGCCAGCGGTAGCGGATTTCCGTCCGCCAGTGGTAGGCCTTTTCCTACTAGTGTTATGTTAGACATTTCGGTAAAAAAATCGGATTATTCAGATTAAAACCATCGGATTATCCTATTTAATTATTGGGTTATCCATATTTCGAGTTATTTGAGCTACCATGCATATCCTATACCTTATCCAGATGTCAAGTTCAGAATCGGATATCCTTATCCGTTGGATCCCTTAAAACCGGCTATGGATTATTGAAAACGGTTTCGAAATCGATTACGATGCAGAAATTATCCTATCCTTTTACACCGCTACTCCCGGTTCTCTTATTTTAATATTAAAAAAAACATATTTACAAGTTTTAAAAATAGGAAAAAAAATCCTGCTAGTAGATACATATATTTGAAATCTGAAAGAAACTCTTATTTTAAAATGATCTATATCATAAACGTGCACAATCTCAATTTAAAAAAATACTTTATATTCAAAACTACACAAAAACAACAAATATGTGGATCTGAGTATACATACTTTTAAATCTCGAAAATATACAAGATTTTATCATTTTTATGTATCCCATTATATAATGAACTGTGTATTCTTGTTGAGCTCATATTATATTTAAAAATTAATTCACTTTTATGCATTTGTTTACGTGGGTCGCAAAAGAGACAAGCATTTGGTGTTATTTTCATAGGTTTGTATGACCCCACTTGTTAGGGTTAGAGTTAAGCTGAGTGGAGAAAGGCTGGAGGAGAACTCATCAAACGCCCATCAACGTGAATCCTTAAATGATACTCGCTCCTCCATCTCAATGAATAAATCCCCTAAATTTAGTCAAAATTCAACGACATCTGAGTTTTGAACAATGTTATACACAAAAAATATGAACTTTTATTATACGAAATCAATTGTAACACATATTCATCACAAATATACTTAGAAAACATATTTGTTTAATATTGCAGATGTTGATATTTTCTTTGACATATTTGGTCAAACATAGTAAGGTCCGACTTTTGACTAAATTATGTCTTATTCATCGTAACGGATGTAGTAATATTTTATTAGTAAAGTTTTATTTTACAAAACAATGGTGTGACTGATCAAACTACCAGCAAAATCCATGAGTTTGATATAGAACCAACTGTACAAAATTCATGAGTTCCGCCGAATCTTCATCAATCATATGTCTTTCCTCAGACCACAACGGAGCATCTCGGAGATGATCTGTCATCGTCACCGAAGAGGCGAGCTAAGAAGCAATATGGCCAGCTATAGACAGAAGAGTAGGAGAAATAACAATAAATGCCACTTTGGGCACAACTGTGGTTGACCTTGCTTTTCTCTTACAACAAATACCATACTTTAAGTTTCCAAAATTCTATAGCAACAATAGAGCATAGGATAAGAGAAATAAGAGAAAGTACTACATTGGACACGGGTGTTGTTGACCTAGTTTTCCGAGTTATACTCCCTCCGTCTTTATTTACTTCGTGTTCTCAGTGTTTTAAAGTAAAAAATTAAAAGTTTGACCAAGTATATAAATAAAATATTAATTTTTATAATATGAAAATGTATTTTAGATGATTCTAATAATAATATTAAATTTATAGTATAGTTTTTGATATTTTTTATAATATATTTGGTCAAAATTAATGAAGTTTGACTTTGACTAAACCCAAAACGCGATGTAATTGTGAACGGAGGGAGTAACGAGCATGGTACTTTGAGTTTCTAAAAATGTGGGAAAATCATACGTGTTAATAATGTCCGAAAAAACTACCCTTTATAAGTTTTCATAAATAAAATGAACATTTACTACTTATATGAAAAATAATAAAATGACTTTCTATAGCACAAGTTACATTAATGGTAGTAGTATAGCTTGTGCGCTACAAAGTAAAACAAAATGATCTCATTGATCATGTGGTCAAAGGATCAATTAAAGGGGTGCATAGGTACTACATCATCAAATAAAATGCTATATTATTTAAATAAAAAATATACTATTTTATTGGTGTGTTACTAGCATAAATAATTAGATGAGTTTCATATAAGTAAAAGTATTGTCTACTTTACAAGGGCCATTTTGGTTTGCACAGAGGCCCAAGTGGGTTATAAATTTTTTATGGTATTCAATTGAAATTGAGATTAAAAATTTCCTCCCTTTAATTTTGGCGCTCTATTACCTCGAACTATAGTCTGAAAGAATGAATAGTGAGAGGCAAGAAAATATTTGTTTCTATTTTTTCTCCTGTTTTCCTATAAAACTATGACGCTAAACACCTGCTGTACTTAACAAGGTAGTGACTATAGGAAGTCCCCACCCCTAAGTTACTTCAAATAAATTACCACAGTAAGTTGGTTTTATGTACGCTGATAATAATCATTTTAGGCTTTAGTACTCAACTAGCTAGTGCAGTACTTCAATGTACCACGAGTCCATGACCTAGCTTAGCAACAGATGGCCTTCAACGTAAAAAATCAAACGATGGCAATGTACAGTCTACAGAGTAGCAAACGAACCATGGTGACAGGTAATGCGTCGCCATGACGACACCGGAGCCACGTGGAATATTTCGGCCGTCGTGAAAAAGGAGCCACGAGAAAACCGAAAGCTTACTCCAATCGGGACCCATGTTTTGTTCTTGTTGACCCGATCGATCGATTCCTTCCTTTTTCTTCTTCTTCCCGTCTTAAGTTTTTTTGCCGCAGCCTCTTGGTATTAAAATACCATGAACAAAAAAATGCGTCGAAAGGTGCACTGTTGACAAAGACGGAGATGAGTTCTCACATATTTTTCTCACACTTTGATTTGTTTTAACCTACTAGCTGGTGCTGTTGAAAGTAACTGAACATGTGGCGAGAGAAAGTGCTACCAGATGTTGCATAATTTACATAAGTTGAAAAAGTTAAAGGCAGGTGTTCAATCTAAGACCAGTGTGTTGTGTTGGGAATTTGGGATCCTCCGAGTAAACAACAAAAATGAGATGTATGAATGCTTCTGATCCATTCTCAGCGACCACCCTGTCTGTGCCAGGTGCCACTACCAATACTCCAACAAAATGAGTGTTTGAGTTTCTATCTTGCAGAATGTAAATGATGTGATCTTTGAAATGTTGAGACGACAGAAATCAAACTAAACCATGGAATTTACTGAATTGTTGTAGTAAAAAATTCGTATGGTACTAGTATCATACAGATTCCTAGTCTACGTAGGAACGTACTCCTTATGGCCTGATTTTTTTCTGGGGTGGGTCGAAAGCATGTTTTTTCGGGGGCCTGAAAGGCATGTGATTGCAAAGACGAGACAATGGTAGCAGAGCCGAAGCATCTCTCCCTGTTGTTAGAGTAGATTGTGCATATTGTATTTTGCCCGTATGTTAGGGGCCTTCCTGCATATTCACCTGTACATGTACTATATATATGTGGCCTTTGGCCCCCTGGTAATACAAGCAGACTATTACCCTAACATGGTATCAGAGCTAGGTTAGGCTTTCCACGTCCGTGCCGCCGCCGCCGTCGCGCCCCCGGCTCCTTGCCGCCGCGCCCCGGCCGTCGCCGCCGATCCGATCTGCTGATCCTTGGACGCTGGTCTCGATCCCATCTGCTGATCCTCTCGTACTGCTCCCGTGCCCATCCTACTGCTTCCGTGCCCATCTGCTGCTCCCGTCGCTGATCCGTGCACGCGGCCGTGCTGATCCTGCTGCTCCCAGCGCTCCCATCGCTGCTGCTGCTGCTCTCTTCCGTGCTGATCCTGCTGCTCCCGGCCGTGCACGCTCGCTGCTGCTGCTCACGTGTGGTTGAATCCATGCACGTACTGCTCCTCTCCAAGCAAGCTGCTCAACGTCTGATCCTCTTTCTCCCGTCGTGGTCAGGATCCGTGCACGTACTGCTCTCCGATCCGTGCACGTACTGCTCTCACTCCGATCCGTTTCCAGCCCGAGGCTGCTGCTCTGGTTCGATTTAATCTTCCAGCGCTACTCGATCTGTTCCATCGATCGATCTGTCTACTGTAGCACGTTGACTCTCCTCTCTGTGTAAAAAAAAAAAAAAAAAAAAAAAAAAGAGAGAGATGTCTACCTCGTCGGGCTATGTTGCGATTCCTCGCTGCCCGATTATCTTTGATGGAGCGAATTACCCTGATTTCGCTAACTTCATGCGCGTCCACATGCGCGGTCTTCGTCTGTGGGGTGTGCTTTCTGGCGAGGTCCCTGTCCGCCCCACCCCGTTGCTCCTTCGGTGCCTGTTGCACCGACGCCTACTGCCCTTGCCTCTGATGCTTCTCAGGAGGACAAGGATTCCGCCACTCGTGCTGATGCTATTGCTCTGACTGCTTATGACCGGCAGGTCCAGGACCATTCTGCTGCTGTTGCGACATACCGGCAGGATCTGACTGCCTACTCTCAGTGGATAGATGAGGATGCTCGTGCTGCTGCTGTTCTGACTTCCAGTGTCCTGCCTCAGTATGCTGCTGAGTTTATGGCTCTTCCCACTGCTGCTGCTCAGTGGGCCTTTCTTCGTCAGCGTTATCAGCCGTCTGGGGATGCTCTTTACCTGTCTGTGGTCCGCCAGGAGCATGCCCTTCAGCAGGGCGATTTGACTATTGATGAGTTCTACACTCAGAGTGCTGCTATTTGGCGTCAGCTTGATTCTCTTCGTACGCCTGTGTGTGCCACCTGTCCCTGCTGCTTGATTGTTCGCGCCGACCTGGAGTTTCAGCGCGTCTTTGAGTTCTTGTCGCGGCTCCGCAAGGAGTTTGAGCCACGCCGTGCACAGCTACATGCCCGTGGTCGTGTTCCGCTCTCTGAGGTCCTGTCTGAGCTTCGTGCTGAGGAGACTCGTCTTCGTGGTGCTGGTCTTCTGGAGGTTCCCTCTGTTCTTGCTGCTCGTGGTCCTCCTGTGCCGTCTGCTCGTGGTCCTGCTCCGCCACAGCCTCCGTCGCGGTCTTCAGTACCGCCGATACTACCTACTCCTCAGGTCCAGGGTCAGAGTCAGCCCCCGCAGTCTCGTGGTTCTCGTGGTCCTTGCACCTACTGTGGCAAGCCTGGCCATGATATTTCTGGCTGCTGGCAGAGGGATCCCAGCTTACGTCAGCAGTATCTTGCTCGTCGGAGGACTGGTTCTTCAGGATCTTCAGGCTCTTCAGGTTCTTCTGCTGCTGCACTGTCTGATCAGGACATTATCCGTGGTCTTCGTGGTCTGCTCGCTGCTTCGGCTCTTCCTTGCCGGGTTCTGCTGGTTCTGTGTCTGGTCTTCTGGCAACACGCGACCACCACCTTCTACACAATCAGGTATGTCATCCCCGTGGTATCTGGATTCTGGAGCTTCTTTTCATATGACTTCTGCGTCTTCTATTCTTTCTGCTCTTCGCTCTCTTATTTCTCCTGTTCGTGTCATCACGGCTGATGGTACCTCTCTTCCTGTTTCTAGTCGAGGCACCCTCTCTACTTCATCTTTCTCTGTTCCTGATGTTTCTCATGTCCCTAGCCTTAAGATGAACTTGTTTTCTGCTAGTCAGCTTACTGATTCTGGTTGTCGCGTCATTCTTGACGCTGATTCTTGTGCTGTTCAGGACCGTCGGACTCAGGCCCTGGTTGGAGCTGGCCCTCGTAGTCTTCAGTCTCCGGGGCTCTGGGAGTTAGACTGGCTTCGTGTTCCTTCCGCTGCTACTTCATCTGCCAGTTCTCCTGCGGTTGCTGCTTCTGTCACTGGCTCTTTCCAGCAGTGGCATCATCGGCTGGGTCACCTTTGTGGCTCCCGTTTATCGTCATTAGTTCGTCGAGGTCTTCTAGGGTCTGTTTCAGGAGATGTGTCTTTACATTCATGTCAGGGTTGTAGGTTAGGTAAACAGATTCAGCTTCCCTATCCTACTAGTGCGTCTGTATCTCAGCGACCTTTTGATTTAGTTCATTCAGATGTTTGGGGTCCGGCTCCCCTTCAGTCAAAGGGGGGTCATCGATACTATATTTTGTTCATTGATGATTTTTCTCGGTACACCTGGTTATTTTTTATGCGCTCTCGCAGTGAGGTTCTCTCCATTTATAAGCGCTTTGTTGCCATGGTTCGTACTCAGTATTCCACGCCTATTCGTGTCTTTCGTGCTGATTCTGCAGGTGAGTATATCTCTCAGCACTGCGTGGTGTTCTTGCTGAGGAGGGTACCCTTGCTCAGTTTTCGTGTCCCGGTGCCCATGCTCAAAATGGTGTCGCCGAACGTAAGCATCGTCATATTCTTGAGACTGCCCGTGCTATGATGATTGCTTCCTCTCTTCCGCCACATTTCTGGGCTGAGGCTGTCGCTACATCGACTTACCTCATTAACATTCAGCCCTCTGCTGCCCTTCAAGGTGGCATTCCTCTCGAGCGTCTTTCTGGTACCTCTCCAGATTACTCGGCTCTTCGTTTGTTTGGTTGCGCTTGCTATGTTCTTCTTCCTCCCCGCGAACGCACCAAACTGACCGCTCAGTCTGCTGAGTGTGTTTTCCTTGGGTACAGTGATGAGCATAAGGGCTACCGCTGTTGGGACCCTGTTGCTCGTCGGATGCGCATCTCTCGTGATGTCACGTTTGATGAGACGCGCTCCTTCTATCCTCGCCATACCTCTGGCACTTATCCGGTGGATGATATTTCTTTTCTCCTTTTTCCGGATTCACCTCCTGCTGTCTCTTCCCCATCTCCTAGTTCTCCATCTTCGGAGCCATCTTCTCCTCCGTCTAGTACCCCTAGTACTCCTCGTTCTCCTGCTCGGCTCCTCCTTCTCCTATTCCTTCTTCCTCTTCTTCGGCTCCTCCTTCTTCCTCTTCTTCTGATGAGTCATCTTCTGCTGATGAGCCTTCCCATTCACGGCCTGTTCGTCAGCGTCGTCCTCCAGACCGTTATACTCCTAGTAAGTATGGTCTTTCTGTTGTCTCCGAGCCGACTTCTTATCGGGATGCTGAGCGTCATCCTGAGTGGCAGCTGGCCATGGCTGAGGAGATTGCTGCGCTTGAGCGCACTGGCACCTGGGATCTTGTTTCTCCCCCTTCAGGTGTTCGTCCTATCACGTGTAAGTGGGTCTATAAAATTAAGACCCGCTCTGATGGATCTCTCGAGCGCTATAAAGCGCGTCTTGTGGCTCGTGGCTTTCAGCAGGAGCACGGCCGAGACTATGACGAGACTTTTGCTCCTGTCGCTCATATGACCACTGTTCGTACTCTTCTTGCTGTTGCTTCTGTTCGACGCTGGTCTGTATCCCAGCTTGATGTTCAGAATGCTTTTCTTAATGGCGAGTTGAGTGAGGAGGTTTACATGCAGCCTCCTCCTGGGTATTCTGTTCCCGATGGGATGGTTTGTCGTCTTCGACGATCCTTATATGGTCTCAAACAGGCCCCTCGTGCCTGGTTTGAGCGTTTCTCCTCTGTGGTTATTGCCGCTGGCTTCTCTCCCAGTGCTCATGATCCAGCACTGTTTGTCTACACCTCTTCTCGGTGTCGGACCTTGTTGCTTCTCTATGTTGATGACATGATCATCACTGGTGATAACCCTGAGCACATTGCCTTTGTTAAGGCACGTCTACGTGAGCAGTTTCTCATGTCTGATCTTGGTCCTCTTCGCTACTTTCTTGGGATTGAGGTTTCTTCTACAGCCGATGGCTTCTTTATCTCCCAGGAAAAGTATATTCAGGATCTTCTTTCTCGGGCTGATCTTAGTGATGAGCGTACCGTTGAGACTCCTATGGAGCTTAATGTTAAGCTTCGATCCACTGATGGTGAGCCTCTTTCTGATCCCACACGTTATCGCCATCTTGTTGGGAGTCTTGTTTATCTCGCTGTCACTCGCCCTGATATCTCTTATCCCGTCCATATTCTGAGTCAGTTTGTCTCAGCTCCTACCACCGTTCACTATAGTCATCTCGTGTCCTTCGTTATCTTCGTGGCACGATTACTCGTCGTCTTTTCTTCCCTAGTTCCAGCTCTCTCCAGCTCCAGTGTTACTCGGATGCCACGTGGGCGAGTGATCCTACGGATCGTCGTTCACTTTCTGCTTACTGTGTGTTTCTTGGTGGTTCGCTTGTTGCTTGGAAGACGAAGAAACAGGTTGCGGTTTCCCGTTCGAGTGTTGAGGCTGAGCTGCGGGCTATGGCTTCGTTGATTGCTGAGGTGACCTGGTTACGGTGGTTGCTTGCAGATTTTGGGGTCTCTGTTACGACACCCACTCCTCTTTTGTGTGACAGTACAGGTGCTATCAGTATTGCACGTGATCCGGTCAAGCATGAGCTGACCAAGCATATTGGTGTTGATGCTTTCTATACACGTGCTCAGGTGCAGGATCAGGTTGTTGCGCTTCACTATGTGCCTTCAGATTTGCAGCTGGCAGATTTCTTTACAAAGGCACAAACTCGAGCGCAACATGACTTCTTACTCTCCAAACTCAGTGTTGTGGATCCACCCTGAGTTTGAGGGGGGGTGTTAGAGTAGATTGTGCATATTGTATTTTGCCCATATGTTAGGGGCCTTCCTGCATATTCACCTGTACATGTACTATATATATGTGGCCTTTGGCCCCCTGGTAATACAAGCAGACTATTACCCTAACACCTGTCTTTGCGCCCTTTTTCCGGATTCAAAATTTGTTTCCTTTGCTTTCTTTCCCCAACTCGCCGTCCGCAAGCAAGGTATCGATACCTTCATTCCCCTACCCCACATCATCATCCCCTCTCTCTGTGTGCGCAGTGCAGCCGCTTGGTTTCACTCGACAGTCGGTTGTGTGTGCCCACTGCTCGCTCTGCTAGCTTGTCCGTCAATGTTAGTACGTACTAATTCAGTGCTGGATTGCTGATATGGGAGTTTCTTGAAAAACAAAGTAACCGGTGATGAGCAGTTAGCAAATGTCAACCGGATCAGCTGAAAATTATCCCATTACGGATTAAACAAAACCTTGCTGGGTTCGGAGAAACTGCTGCGCAATCGTCGGCTCGATCTCAGAGCTAGCGCTGCATATACAGTTGTTAAACCCTGATGAGATCAAACCTCGCCGCCGTCCATGATTCCTTTGGGTCGTCTGCGCGGCGCACGGCGTCAGACAGGCGCGAGTAAAGAATTGCGACTTATCCGGGCAAGAGATCTTCGGTTGTGGAGCTGACTTGTCTGTCTATGGAAGAATTTGGACAGAGTTAGTGCGTCATAATACGTGGTTCCAGCATCCGCACCGCAACCGTGTGTCAGAGAGCCTCGAATGTTCGTTGACCGGTCAGCGCCGCCCCGACAAAGAAGCAGCGGGGCAAGCTCGTATGAAAACTGTCAAGCAACACCTAGCCTGTGCAGGTATGCATGGGCGGCGCAATGCAGCCACAAGGCAAGCACACACCGCCCCACCTCTGTTCTCCTACCTCCTGGGCAAGGGAGCCCTGCTGTCGCGAGCGGTGTGCAAGCACGATGGGCCGAGCTAGGCGGCATGAAAATCAACGTCTTCGTGACTCGCCTCGCTATGACCGGATCGGATGGGCAGCCCCAGCTGCCCGGTGGAGCGCGTGGCCCGTCGAGTTTTCCACTCCACCGCGCCGGCGTAGCTATATGTACGCACGCGTGCACGCTAACCCAGAGTGACGCCGCGCCGCCACGGCCGGTTGCTCGCAGGTCTCCCTCGTGTTTACTCTATCTCTATGTATCTGCCCGGCCGCCTGTTCCTCAGGTCACCGTTCTGTGTGTCAAGTCTGTCTGCACGACCACGGAATCGATCGACGAATTTCGCCAGCCATAGTGCCCCGTCGTGATCAAACCCACACGTGCGCGCGCGCGCGGCAGGATCCCGTTCAGATTTCCGGCGTGCGCCTTCGACCGACGGCGACGGGCGGTGCGGCGGCGAGCCATAGCGCTTCTGGCCACGTTCGTCCTGCTCTCGCTCATGGCCATAACTCGACCATCTAATATCTATCGGGTGGTAGGTCGCGAGTCGCTGCTCGGCGCGCGGCAGGTCCTTTCACATCTTTTGACCAGAGCACGCCTGTGTCGACTGTCGACGGAGCCCAGGGCGAGCACACGACCGAGACAAAAATAATAACAGCATCAAGCTTACGCATGCGGGGCAGAAACGACACCATGTCTCCACATCGAGCTTACGCATGGGCATCGGCGAGGAAGAAACAACGAGGCCGAAACGATGATGCAGCCAAGGTTCCCCGAGTTTACGGGTCGAATCAGCTCATGATGTAGAAAGAACAGATTAACTAGCTAACTCCCGATGGCGGCCGCGAATTTCAAAACACGGGTGCAGGTAAGAGTATTTGTCGCTGTCGTAATCCGGATCGCGATCCCCCGTGCGTGCGTGCATGGCATCTGGATCAACCGGCCGGTCGCCGTCTTCCTCCGACAAACCGTGCTGTCTGCGTTGAAAATTCAAGCCCGAACCCCGGCTCTGTCCCTCCGGATTTACCTCCGCGGCCAGCCCATTTGCTTTTCGAAATTACATATTCTAGCCTGCACGAAAGAGTTTCTTCAGATTTATGAACAAGCATTTGTTTTCTCATTCATGAACATTATTTCTATTATAGTCGAATGTTTATTTGGTGTTTCATGTTTTTCACCTTTTATAAATATGTGAATATTTGTGTATGTAGTAAATGAACATTTATTTCCAAATACTACCTCCATAGAAGACAATCTATTTTGACACAAGTGGATTTTTTTTACCACATACCCTTTTTCTTCTAAGTATACATTCTTTTACATAGTGTAAATCAGAGTTTCAGATTCGTCCAAAAAATCACCTTTCAATTGAACTGAAAAAACAATCACCAGGCGATGTTCCCGTCAACAGCGAGGCGCCTGGCCGCCTGTGGTGACTTCGTCAATCTCAAAACCTGACCGCCGGCTCAGTCTATCAGAGATGCTCATAGGGGTAGGATGTGCGTGCGTTCGTAGAGACGAGTGTGTGTACGTGTATGTAATCGTCTGTGTTTGTACTGTGTTTTTCGCAAAAAAGTAAATAAACAATCACCTATTAACGGGCTGCACAAATCGCGTCCCATTAGAAATGGGAGCTCCTATAGGTCCCGTTACTCGATGGTAACGTCGCGTCGCGTACCCCCGCGCTGGCTTGAGCAGCTTGTGGGCTCGGCCCAGTTTCCTGCTTCGCTTCATTTTGGATCGCTGTTCGGGACGCTTCATTTTGACTCCGTAACGGATATTTTGACTGCTTCTTGTGTCATCTATAAAAATTTGGAATCATCTATCAAAATTGGACCATTTTAAAATTTGGAATCATTTATCAAAATTGGAACCATTTTAAATTTTGGAACCATTTTTAATTTTGGAATCATTTAAAAAAATTGGAACCATTTTAAATTTCGGAACCATTTTAAATTTTGGAACCATTTTAAAATTTTCGGAACCATTTTGAATTTCGAATTATTTTGGAACCATTAGTAGATTTGGATCCATTTTAAATTTCAAATGTACTGGAACCATTTTTTCGGTTCAGAACTATTTTTCGGTTCGAATCCATTTTTTTAAAATTTGGAACCATTTTTTTGGGTTTCAACTCTAGCCTACCCCAACTTATTTGGGAAAAAAGGCTTTGTTGTTGTTGTTGTTGCTTTTTTTTCCTGTTCCGATTTTCCGTTTTCTTTTCTTTTTTCGTTTTCTTTTTCCGGTTTTATTTTTTGTTTTTCGTTTTTTGTTTTCCGAACCAAAAAAATGGTTCCTTTTTGAAAATGGTTCTGAACCGAAAAAATGGTTTTTTTGAAAATCTTTCAGATTTTTGTAAATGGTTCCGAACCGAAAAATGGGTTCCTTTTTTAAAATGGTTCCAATTTTTGAAAATGGTTCCTTTTTGAAAATGTTTCCGTACTGAAAAATGGTTCTTTTTTTAAAATGGTTCCGAACCGAAAAAATGGTTCCGAACCGAAAAATAGTTCCGAACCGAAAAAATGGTTCCTTTTTTAAATGGTTCTGAACTGAAAAATGGTTATTTTTTGAAAAATGGTTCCGAACCGAAAAAATTGTTCTTTTTTGAAAATGGTTCCGAACAAAAAAAAATGGTTCCGATTTTTGAAAATGGTTCCGAACCAAAAAAAATGGTTCTGATTTTTGAAAATGGTTCCGAACCGAAAATGGTTCCGATTTGAAAAATGAAACCATTTTTAAATTCGGAACCATTTTAAAATGGAAACATTTGATTTTGGAACCATTTTCAAAATTCAACCATATTTAAATATGGGACCATTTTAAAATGGTTTCTTAATTTGTTCCGATTAAAAAAACTAAACTAAATAATCAGAAATGAAACAATGAAACGGAAAACAAAAAAGAAATAATAACTGAAAAATCCGAACTGATAACAATAGAAGGGAGAATAATGATAGATGAACACATATAGGAGCCTAGCCTATCGGCCAGTGCCCTATCCACGTACATGCCCGTCCCTTGAATCTCCGATCCCCCTACTTTCTTCTCTTTTTCTCGGCTGAGAAGCATTAATGGGCCGGCCCAAAAATAGCGCGGGAGGGTACGCGATGCGAAGCAAACATTTCTTCTCTTTTTCTCTGCTGAGAAGCATTAATGGGCCGGCCCAAAAATAGCGCGGGAGGGTACGCGATGCGAAGCAAACATCGCGGTACGCGACCTATAGGTTTTCGCATTAGAAATTCCCTCCTCATTAGCATGTTTGATGCAACGAATGTCAAATTTGTTAGACCGGGCCGTTGTCTTGTATAAAAATGGGTCGTCTGTGTTTCGCGCAATTCCTAAATGCCGCCCGTTAGCGGCGCTAAACCGTAGCGCCGCCTGAAGAGCTCCTTCGCGAAGCGTTTTCTGGGCCGGCCTTTTTTCCCTCTGCTTCTTCTTTCTGCTTCGCTTCGTCGGCTCACGCTTCTTACCTTGCTTCGCTTCGCCTGAAGAGCTGCCGGCTCCCCGAGCTCCCCGAGCTGCCGTTAGGGGCGCTTGAACGACTTCGTCCGCGACGCGTTTCTGGGCCGGCCTACTTTATTCCCGACGAAGCGTCCTTTTCCTCCCCGACCTTCCCATGGCGCCGCCCTTCGCCGCCGCGGTCGTCTCCTCCTCCTCACCTCTCATGACTCGAGGACTACATCGCCGACGAAGGCGCTGGCGCCGGCTGGAACAGCGACCGCTCCCCGACCCCCGTCCACGGCGATGCCAGGCCCTGGAAGCGCCTACTCAAGAAGGGCGGGAAAGGGGACGGATGTATGCCCGCCGACGAGCTGGAGGACTAGCGCAGCTCTCCGACACCCTCACCGCCGCCCAGAAGGTTCGCGATTCTGATTCCCGACGATTCCTTCTTCCCCATCCCACAATTCGTCAACCTCCTGTGAGTAGCCCTCTTCCCAGATCGAGCCCCGTCCCCGATCTGCGACCTGCTGCTCCCGATTCAGATCGGCATCGCCTCCCCTGCGCCGTGCGTGTTGCCGCTGCTGCAGGTTGTCTTCCCCGACCACGACCCTGATCTGCCACCGGCCGTCCTCAACTTCGATCCTTGCAGGTGAGATAGTCTAGTTGGATATTGGTCTGTACTACCTGCTCATGTCCTAGATTTTTCAGCTAGCTAAAAACAAAGAGAAACATGAATCCCTGCTCAGTGTACATCTGAAGCCTGAAGTTAGCTAGTGGTTGATTTTATTATGGCTTGAGACAATACTTGGAAAATGCAACCGAAGCTAGCTAGCTAACCAGTGCAACTCTTCATGATTATGTCTTTCCTTTTGATGCTTTATATTTGTTTCTAGCTGTTGCAAGTTTATTTGATTCAGATAGATAGGGAAGTGTTAATAAAGATGGTGTATGAATTCACCCTGCTATTGCTGAGACTAGTCTTGTGGAATATCACACGCATGTCTATATGATTCCAGCTTTGATATTATTTTCTGTGCAATGTCTAGTGTAGGTATGTGCAGTGCCTTGTGTATTTATCCATTGTGAATCCGGTTTCACTCCCTATCTGATTAAATTATCTAGATGTAGATGCACTAACACGTACCTAAATGTTTAGGAAACGTTAAGTGAGTAGCTAGGACTGCTTTTGTTGTAACCCCTATAGGTCTAATCGAGCTTCTCACGATGATGCAATTGCAATGAGCTGCTGATTGCATTTGCTAGCTTTTTTTTTTGCATCTGTCATATATCTGAACTAGTAACTGCTACTTCTTTACTTTCTTATGCACCATCGTGACCAGAGGATTGATGTTGGGAACACTCCTCAGGTCTGCACACCACTTAGTTTAACTGGCACTTGCACTATATCATATAGATATGATCATAGATATGATTCAGTGTGCTAATTAAAGAACCAGTGACTGTACTTTGTTGTTTGCTGATGCTCTCAATCTAGTATGCATGTTATTAATTATCCAGTGAATTCTAGTGGCTTGTTTACATATTAAACATGATTTCTTTGTTTGTTGTTCTCAAGTTGTTGATGATCATCTGCTTATAAGGTCGCATAAGCACCTCTGTTTGTACATGTGGTGTTCTAAAATCCTTGCTCAAGTTTAATCTAGATTATTTCCTTGTGAACATGCTCAAGTTTTATTGCAAACTCAAGTGTGTTGCTACTGTTGTCAGATCATGTTGGCCTACCGAGGACGTCGACACGGGGCTGTGGCGACGACGGCGACATCAGGGCTGCGGCAACTACACGGGCTGCTGTGGTGACATCGACACGGGGCAGCAGCAGCGACGACGGCATTGACACAAGGCTCTGCAGCGACGCCATCAACACGCGGCTGCGGCGACGGCGACATCGCCATGGCGGAATCATTTGGACTATTGAATGTAATGGTGTATTTGGACTATTGAAGAATGACACGTATTATTGATTGATAATATAATGGAGTATTTAAATTGCTGGATAATGACGTGTCTGAATATATTAGATAAATAGAATGATTAATATATTATAAAAAATTGTTCCTTTTTGAAAATGGTTCCGAATGAAAAAAATGGTTTCGATTTTGAAAAATGGTTCCTTTTTGAAAATGGTCCTGAACCGAAAAAATGGTTCCGATTTTTAAAAATGGATCCTTTTTTTAAAATGTTCCGAACCGAAAAAATGTTGAAAATGGTTCTGAACCGAAAAAATGGTTCCGAATGAAAAAAACGGTTCCGATTTTTCAAAAATGGTTCCTTTTTTAAAATGGTTCCGAACCGAAAAAATGGTCCCGATTTTTGAAAATGGTTACAAACCAAAAAAAATGGTTCCGATTTTTTTGAAAATGGTTCCTTTTTTAAAATGGTTCTGAACCGAAAAAATGGTTCCTTTTTGAAAATGATTCCGAACCGAAAAATGGTTCCATTTTGAAAATGGTTCCAAATTTGAATATTGTTCCCTTTTGAAAATGGTTCCATTTTGAAAATGGTTCCAAATTTAAAAATGGTTCCATTTTAAAAATGTTTCCAAATTAAAAAATGCTTCCAAATTTAAAAATGGTTCCATATTAGAAAATTGTTCATTTTTTAAAAAATGGTTCTAAATTTAAAATGGTTCCAAATTTGAAAATTGTTCCATTTTTAAAATGGTTCCTTTTTGAAAATGGTTCCAAACTTAAAAATGGTTCCAAATTAAAATGGTTCCAAATTTTAAAATTGTTCATTTTTTTAAAAAGTTCCAAATTAAAAAATGGTTCCATTTTGAAAATGGTTCCAAATTTTAAAACTTGTTCATTTTTAAAATGGTTCCATTTTGAAAATGGTTCCGAATTTAAAAATGGTTCCGAATTTAAAATGGTTCCAATTTTCAAAATGGTTCCAATTTTGAAAATGGTTCCAAAATTAAAAATGGTTCCATTTTTTAAATGATACAATTTAAAAAATGGTTCTGAATTTAAAATGGTTCCAAATTTGAAAATGGTTCCATTTTGAAAATGGTTTGGAATTTAAAAATGGTTCCAAATTAAAAAATGGTTCCGAATTTAAAATGGTTCCAAATTAAAAATGGTTCCAAATTTGAATATTGTTCACTTTTGAAAATGGTTCCAAATTTAAAAATGCTTCCAGATTTAAAAACGGTTCCATATTAGAAAATTGTTCTTTTTTGAAAATGGTTCCATTTTGAAAATGGTTCCAAATTTAAAATGGTTCCAAATTTGAAAATTGTTCCATTTTTAAAATGGTTCCTTTTTGAAAATGGTTCCATTTTTAAAATGGTTCCAAATTTAAAAATGGTTCCATTTTGAAAATGTTCCAAACCGAAAAAATGGTTACAATTTTTCAAAAATGGTTCCTTTTTGAAAATGGTTCTGAACCAAAAAAAATGGTTCCTTTTGAAAATGGTCCCCAGGTTCTCGTAGCTCGATTTTGGAAAATTGTTCCAAATTTTTAAATGGCTCCATTTTTTAAAATGGTTTGGAATTTAAAAATGGTTCCAAATTAAAAATGGTTCCGAATTTAAAATGGTTCCAAATTAAAAATGGTTCCAAATTTGAATATTGTTCATTTTTTAAAATGGTTCCAAATTTAAAAATGCTTCCAAATTTAAAAACGGTTCCATATTAGAAAATTGTTCATTTTTGAAAATGGTTCCAAATTTAAAATGGTTCCATTTTGAAAATGGTTCCAAATTTAAAATGGTTCCAAATTTGAAAATTGTTCCATTTTTTAAATGGTTCCTTTTTGAAAATGGTTCCAAACTTAAAAATGGTTCCAAATTTAAAAATGGTTCCATTTTGAAAATGGTTCCAAACCGAAAAAATGGTTCCGATTTTTCAAAAATGATTCCTTTTTGAAAATTGTTCCGAACCGAAAAAATGGTTCCTTTTGAAAATGGTCCCCAGGTTCTCGTAGCTCGATTTTTGAAAATTATTCATTTTTGAAAATGGTTCAAAATTTTAAAATGGTTCCATTTTGAAAATGGTTCCAAACTTTTGGTTCATTTTTAAAAATAGAAAACGGGAATTGAAACGAAAATGGTCCTCAACACGAAGAGGCTAAATGCATACATACGTATAAGATCTATTCATAACTTTGTTGAAACGAAAAAGTTATAACACGAAAGTTGTGGAAAACGGCGAGTTTCATATACACGTGAAAGAAATTTTGAAACCGTCGACTGAGTGTGACAAATTTAACAAAATTCTTCTAAAAATATTGAAAACTTCGGTCCAAAATTAAGAAGGTACATTCCACGAAACTCGAAACCGATCACGGGAATGGAACCTAATCGTGAACGCACACATATTTCGTGTGTAAATTATTTTGAAATCATTTTCAAAATTGTCAACCATTTTCAAAATTCATTTATGATGGTGCATATGTACGAAGCAGACAGGAAACTGTGAACGAACGTGCATGTGCAGCGAGAAGCAGCATGAAAAGAAGCAGCGTGAAACGAAGCAGACAGGAAGCAGCGAAGCAGACAGGAAGCAGCGTGAAACGAAGCGGTAAAGGAAGCGTGTATACAGAACGAACGACGCGCCAATGGGCCAGCCCAGGACGGGAAGCGTGTAGGCGCCGCGTGTGGTATGGGGCGCTAACGCGCGCTGTATATCACCTCCCGTGTGTTTCGTTAGCGGTGCTGGTATACACCCATTACCAGCCTATATGCGTAACCGGGCCGCACTAAGACACCTGTGGGCCGGAGATCTTTCACTTTTGATGCATGGCATGGTGATTTTACAATTGACTCTCCAAATCTTAGCAGCGTGTCACCTCAAAAGCGTGGACGTTTGTATCAAAAAAAAAAAGCGTGGACGTTTATGCGAACCAGCATAATATTTTGAAAAAATAGAAAAACAATTCTTAAATGTGGCAAAGGCGAGACCTCCTCTTTCCGTCAATAACCATCTTGGAGCTTAAATCAGTTTCATTTTCTAAGGTTCTATTACACTCCTTTAAACCAGATAAGCCTTCTCCAAACAGAAGTGATGTATTGTTGTTGCTCGACTGTTTCGTACTACAAGAATAATGTTGGAATTTTGAACTAATTGGCGCAGCCCAAATTTTATTTCCACAATTCCTACAAATCTCAGAGATGGCAAGATGTTTGACAAAAGTTTAATCTCACATTGCTAATTTAGAAGATGTTGAACCTCCTTATAACGAGGCTCCTCCACTTGATGTACAAGCATGAGAAGAGGGAGTTACATGCGCGCTCCTCCTCCATCGCCTGCATTGCGACGACGACGCGTGCCGAGGTAACACGGATATGTGTGTCCTCTTTGTGCCACGCATGACTGGGCAAACTTGAACGGTTGTGCGGAAACGTTATACGAAGGATTGGCTGTTTGGTTCACCTCTCAGCATGTTGTTTCATCTTCTATCATGACTGTTTGGTTCACCTCAGTGCCAATAAAAGAGAGGCCGCTCCTCTCGGAGAGACACGCCGCATCACACCACACCACACCCATATGCGACCGCCTCCTTGTTTTAGAGCTTTGCCCCACCGATGAAGTCTTCCCCACCCCGTTTTACGGCGTGCACTCTGGGACAGGACAGTAGGTTAAAACACGTATTAACCATGACATACACATGTTTGGGGGTACTTCACCAAAACCTTTGCGGCATTTTATGCAACATCTGCAGTAGAGGCTTGGAATCGTCACAACACCTCGCTCATGCGGTCACAGCAAAACATGCGTGGGTTTGCAACACTTTAAGAACACTCATCCAATATCGAAAATTTCACTAAAACTTGTGACCTCGTTACCCCGCGCTTATCAGCGATGAACCCAACTCGTCGGAGCCCCTTCGGCACGGGGTCCGACGACCACATATCAGTTTCCCATACCCTCGTTCCTTTCTGTACCTTTCCGGTGTCATCAATTTTATTAGCTCCCACCTCAACCTCCATAGCAGCGAGCTCACCTCCAGATGCAAGGGGTTAGGAGAGGAAAGCCCAAGGTGGGTTGGATGAGGAGCACCAGAGGTGGAGTCATGGAGGAGCATTTGGAGGAGGGCCAAGAGATAGCAATGGAGGAGCTTCCGAGTCAATAGGTGTTGGGCATAGAAGAAAGATAGGAAAGAAAATTGGAGCGATCGATCTGAAGGGTCGCTCCTACGAATGAATAGAAGGATTTTTTAAATTAAACTCACATGAGAACGGAAAAAGAATGGATTCAACACATTGCATGCAACACGTACTAGCGCGAGGTATTACATACTCCCTTCGTTCTTAAATACAATAGGTTTTAGTTTTTCTCAGTTTTTTCATATTTATATGCATCTAGACGTGTTTTACGGTGTATATTCACTCATTTTAATCTGATTTAGTTCACATTGCAATATGTAAAACATCTAGGAACGGAGGGAGTGGAATATTTAGGCTTTGGCACCCCTAACACTACACACATGTTACTTCTACAACTCTTTCAGCTTGTGGCCCACGCGGCTTTGAGGTCAAAAATACGTATTTTTTGACAAATCTGACCCTTTTGAGTAACTAAACACATATATGGCCTCTTCTCAAAACTATTTTCAAATATGGCCTCTTGAGGTCAGCGCCAAAAAGTATGGAGCCGAACTTGTTCGGTTCGACGCCATCCAGAAAGTCCCACAATTTTTCTAAGGACTTAAAAAATTAAAACGGGGGGTCGGCGCCAACGAGGATGGAGCCGACATGTACAAGGTCGACGCCATCCTCCCTGTAGCCGACCTCAGGGGCCAGATTTGAGAATAGTTTCGCAGAGGGGGCATATTCGTCATTACTTTCCTAAAAAGGCCAGATTTGAAAAAAAAATACGAAAAATGCTAACCTGGAGAGAACTCGTTTCACAACCGTTTCTCGCACGAGACCTAATTACACAATTGTTTTCTTAGGAACCTCTTTCCACTTATGCTTCTTTGGGCAGCTACAGGTGAAACCGTTTTAGGGTATGTTTGGTTCAAAGACATGAAGTTTTGGGGGATTCTATTTCTTATGAATTTTTCTACAAAGGTTGTTTGGTTTGTAAGATCGGAAGCCATATCAGTTTTTCCTATGAGCTACGACTTTACATGTTGTATATCTATGTTTTCACATAAATTTATGCCTTTTGTTTGCTTTTACTACATATTCTTACTTTTTATTTGTGTAAGATTCATTATGTCACACCCTCCCAATTCTAGTTTTCTTTTCGTTTTCTACGGTTTTTAAAATCTTGCCTACCAAACACTCCCTTATGCGCTAGTCGGAGCTGAAAAAAGCGACATGTAAATCAGGAGTTTTTGTGCATGTGTCTCTAGTTTTCCTTTTATTATCTCGTCCAAGAGAGAAAGTTCTTCTAATTTATAAATCTGTGTAGAATCCTTTTCTCTTGAATATCAGTTAATAGAGTTTCGGATTGACGGGTATTCAACCAATTTTTAATCCAAAGTTTCAGACATTTGTTAAATGAGAAAGAGACCCCAGGACAAAAGTACCAAGATATAATATAGAAGGCATGCTTTCTTATTTTTCATTTTTGATCTGTAAATTGAGTTGTGTCCTCAAGAAGGCATGCTTTGCAAGTGACAGATAGCAGTACTAGCACCGTAGCTTTTTTTCCGTGTCCGAGCCGAGGCAGCACTAGAGCCTATAACCTGAGTGAGGTGACAACACAGGCATGCATGGGACCTGGCAGGAATCTGTGTCTGGAATGGGAGTGCGAGTGCGGACAGGACAGCCCGGCCGAGCAAAGCAGCGGCAGCGCGGCGTGACGCGACCAAATTGTGGCGCCGCTCAGAGCGAATGTACCAGCATCATGCATGCTCCTCGCCTCCGGTCGCCCTGATGGAACTTGCTTTTCTTTTCTTTTTGTTCCGGCGATGGCCAGTGCAGTCATCCACGCACCATATATGCCTCCGTCCAGTGGGCATACATATCCCTTGAACAATGCGTCGGAAACGAATGCGGCAGCTCCTCTGTTTTTTTTTTTTTTTATGAACGGTAATATCAAAAGATATCAAATACATCCTGTCACTACATCAACATAGCTAAAAAGGAAAATAGAAAGTAACCCACCATAGTGATCAATCATTCGCATCAATCAGATCCAAACTATCAATACAACACACAGATACATGAGAGATTCTTCAAAAGCAACGCCTACCAAGAAGGGAACAGTGTACAAACACCGTCGTCGTCCAATCAAACATTGTAGGTTTTACGCGGGAGAAAATTAGGACTCTCGAGACAATGCGATCAACAAGAAAAATCTCTCTACTAGATACAACCAATTAATGACGGACCAAGGATTTTCACCCTAAAAGTTGAGACTCGGCACCCAAAGAGCACCACCAAAACTGAATTCTCCGAGTGCTGCCGCCCCCAGCGAGTAGAGATCAGCATGTTGGATGGAAAAATACCATTAGCGCCACTACCGAACATCCTTTTATTCGATTTAGACCTGTACGACTTAACCTCCACGCACCGGACGAACGGGTCGCTGACAGCACCATGAGAAACACCCAGATCACCGCGGCTAAACCCTACATCCGCCGCCGGCCATCGGCACCACCATGGTGCCCAACTGCCAATGGCTGCTACGTCATCGACAACAACATAGTCAGCCCGAAAACCCTGATGAGCCCAGAGCTACGTTCCATCGCAGCAGTAGCACCACCATCGGAGGCGCCCTCTCACGTTGCCAGTGCACCGCTCCAGCCGCCGGACCTCGTGGAGCTCCACGCTACCGCCGCGAGAGGGAGAGAGACACATCGGAGGGGAAAGACCCCGTCACCGCATCACATCCTGGATTTTGGTCGACGTGATCCTAGCGGCGGCGAGGAAGAGGGACTTTGCCCGGCGTAACCCACTTGGTCACCTCCCGTGTCGCCTAACCACGGCGCCGCCGTGATGGCCTAATGCACAGCACATAAGAATTTTGCGTAATTTCACATTTTTCAGTTCTCGTGGAAATAGATGGGAAGATATTCTCGGCCTCCGAGTGGGCTATAGATTTCCGTCCGTCCTGGTTCAATCAGTAGAACGCACCTGCGTGACTACGACGTCCACGTTGCTACTACGTAGCTAGGCAAAATTATTGTGCTTCCTACACTGAAGATGTCTACTGCTAGACCGTATTCGAACACATATCATGGAAGAGCAAAACCCTACCTACGGTGGTGAGCAGGCCTAAGCTAAGATGTCACCTCAAGTATATACGAGATGGCATTGGCACGCCCAAGAAAGGCGAGTCGTCAAGTAGTAGGCGTTCATTCCTCCTCTGCGTCCCCACAATCTGCGAAAGCGGAGGCGGAAAGCAATCAAAGAAGCCAAAGCGATGTGATGTCCCTGCCGCTCCTGCTGCTGCTACGCTTGCTTTGATCCAATGCAACGTCCAAAAGCAAAAGCAACAAACGCAGCGACAGTACAGGAGGAGCGTGAAAGAGACCAACCAGGCAGGCTGCGATGCCGAAACGTAATGCCAAGCTCGCGCATTGAGCTGCTCGTCCAAAGAGATCCCAGAGCACGCGCCTTTCTCGCGGTCCGATGCGTTCAAAGATCTCTGCTGCTGCAGCTGCGAGGGAGAGAGAGAGAGAGGAAAGAAGAATGAGTGAAAAGATGGGCGATGCAACATCATCATACCAGCACCAGCACTTGGCTTGTGAGAACGAAAAGGAATTTGTTTCAATTCAAACCCGGGCCTTTTCTTTTGGCTCGCTCCATCATAAAAAGACCACACCGCTACCCCCCCTCATCACTCGAGAAACCATCCAGCACGCTCCATCACACAGGCCATTTCCTCGAGCTGGAGAAACAGCTCAGTAGAGTTTGCAAGAGGCAGAGAGAAGAAGAAGCATGTCTTCTCTGACGCAGCCCATGTCGTACTACCCCACCTCCAGCAGCTCCATCATGCACGCGCAGCCGGCCACCACGTCCAGGGGCTCCTTCGTGCCGGTGTTCACCGTGCTCGGGGTCATCTCCTTCCTCGCCGTCGTCGCCTGCGTCGCGGGGCGGCTGTGCGGCCGCCGGCTCTCGAAGAAGAACAAGTCCTACTCCGACCAGCACTACTACGGTAGCAACGACGTGGGAGGCGACCTGGAGAAGGGGTTCGAGGTCAAGTACCCGCCGATGAAGCCCATGCCAAGCTCCCGCGCGGTGGTGCACGACATGGACGACGGCTTTGAGATCAAGTTCGCGCCGGGGAAACCCGCGGCGTGGAAGAGCGACGGCAAGGCCGACAACAGAGGGCGCCAGCAGCAGCACCCCCAGGTTGGCGGCAATGGCATGCCCAAGGAGTATGCAGGGTTCAGGTACCCTGCAGCTGCCAACGCAGCGGTCAGGCAAGGGCAAGTAAGGGGTGGAACATTCGTCTCTGCAAAGCCGTAGTAGCAGTACATGATCCAACATCAAAGTAGTAGCTTTTAGGTTCACAACTTGGTGTATCTCATGCGATACACAATGTCTACTAGTCATCCATGGGCGATAGCGTTTTCATCTTCACTAGTTTTGCCTCGGCGAAGTTTGTACTAGTTCCCAGGCACTTCCATATTCTATTTGTACATTGACCCATTAAGCAGTGAAGAATATCTCGTTCTCAAGTGATGTGGCTGCACGGAAGCATCAATCGTCAATGGGGTCCTGGGGAGCTTCATTGGCCTTGCGTTTGATGGTGATGACTGGGCATTCAGCATGCTTGACGCAGAACTCGCTCACTGTGCCCACGAAAACCCTGCAAGTGAAAATACCAACCATTCAATCCAAGTGAAAATTGCTTTTGCTTGTCCCACAGGAAAATGGACCAATATAATAATTCTGAAAAAGATTGCACGACCTTCAGAACAAGAACCTGTCTAAGTTGCATATGAACATACTGTATTCACTGGTCCCATATGAAGGGACAAAAAGAATATAATTGAAAACATTTTAAAAGTATCTTACGTATAGGCTGCATCATAAGGATGCAGGTAAAGGTAATGGTCCCAAATGTTGAATCGTAAACCACTCAACCGAGTTTGAATTGCTAACTTTTTCTTGATCACAAAACAGTGACAAGAAAGAACGCATTGCGATTTCAAAAATACTTCAGGAACATAAAACTCACATGCAACTCTGACAGCTCGAAATATAAACATAGGTTGCGAAAAAATTGCATCAAGTCACGGCTATCGGCTATGGATGCAAACATAACATATGGCATCAGCCCATGTGAAAACTAAAAGTCAGTTAACCAAGTAAATAGTGTTTTTTCATCAGTGTTATGAACTGTGGCACGGAAACTTTGTAGGGTAGAATTACATTAAATCACACTCTCCTGAGTTGGGACAAAAACTGTGAGTAAATGGAAGAAAAACATGAGTTGGCAAGATTTGTAATCTAAGTACTAAACGATGGCCAAAGCTCGGTGATGTACTGATGTAGGGTAATAGCACAAACGTACATGAATGTTGCCTGTGTATTACACTAGTAGTTCTACACTTAAAGATCACTACATCATAGGCAGGTACATTACTAGCTCTGTACGAATAGGACATTAATAAATCATCAAGTCTTTTATTAGCACGTTCTCCCAGAAACTAAAAGTGTTTATCAAAGTCCATAGGCCGTATCACAATAGGTAGGCACGCTTCTACTGCTGCTTGATTTACAAGGCAGCATCTTGTCTAGGGGGCACGAATACCAAAGTCCCTCTTCATAATTATAAATGACACAAGTACAGGCATGCGCACAAAGTATAAGAACAAGCATCTATGCATCTGGAACTTTTTCGAAGTTGACTGATCGTGTTTAGCACCAACACAAACCAGAAAGAATGACAGGACCATAGCAACGGGAAAGGCCACAATTAAGATCTAGACATGTAATACTTCACTAGAAGGTGCACGGGCATAACAAAAGAAAAGTCTTATGTCTCCTCTGATCATTCAATCCATCTAAGAAGGTTAACTTTCTGTTTTCTATTAAAGAAATGCAATCCATCTAAGAAGGTTAACTTTCTGTTTTCTATTAAAGAAATGCGGGACTACTACTTCTTTTCTAACAAAAGTGCAGCATGAAAGAGATGAAAACTGGGAGGAATTTAGTATGTCAGATACAGAGGATAAAATGCACACAACTTACTAGAACGAGCCCATGAAAAGTGTTCAAGAATAACATAATTACATTCAGATTTGAGTTCAAGGTTAGCAAATTCTTATGTGCTTATCTACAATAACTAACTCACAGTCAGCTCCAAATATTCAGTTTTAACTGTGTTTGATGTATTTTAATAGAGCCCTTTTCATTAATTACCAAGGTGTTCAAGACAAATTTGAGGGTTCCCTTGTTTTATAAGAGACAGCTGTGGGTCATCCAATATATCTAATTCAAGTTTGCTTCATTCAATCCTTGTCTTAAATGCTTACACAGAAGAAAAACTGACAACTTCAAGATGCAGGTTTCATATTCTATACCTTTCTATACCTGCATACAATGCTTACACAGAACAAAGGGGTGCTTTACAAAACATTTGGTAAAAGAAACAGTGTTCTGCATCATCCAACATGCAAGAAAATTAGCAAGATGATATTTGATCTGTTTGGAATGTCAGCAAGATAGGTATGTCTTACTTCAGAGTACATCAAAATTAACCTGCCACTATACAAGGGTAACAAACAGGAAAAAAAAACAGAGGATTGACAATAATATCAACCCAACTTTGCCCAAAAACAGTCGGCAGTAATATATCTTTGTTTTGATGGGGTGTACACCTAGTTGATGTATCTTTTTATCAAAACATACATGTAGCCATGTTAATACATAATAATATTATAGTTCTACACCATTTTGTAAGAAAAATGATATCCAAGCTAACACACCCAAGTGATTTTGACATATATTACCTCTGAAATGGCCCAAGGCCTCTACTTCCCACAACTAGAAGATCAGGCTGGACTCTCTTCACTTCGTGGCAGATAACCTCCTTTGGATCCCCCTTTTTGGTCCAAGCTTCACATTTAATCTGCAGCGTTATTAGGTAAACTGTTAAGCACCAAAATGCATTTATTACTAACTGGAGCCTACAATACTGACGAAAACATTAAATTGTATAACTACCCCCAATTGATGGCATTGGTTCACAAAGTACTCAAGTAAGTGAATCCCTCTTATCTTGTCTCTCTGCTTCATGCTCTGGAAGTCCGTTGGTGAAGCATATACACTATCCACATCATCAAACCCTTTGGATTGGCAACAAGGAGGAAGTAAGAATACATCAGGCAGATCCAAATATCTAAATGTTTAAACAAGTACCGTATATTGGAATCTTGTCGATTAAATGGGAGAAAATAATACATGCAAACGAATGCAATAACACTCTAGAAGAAGTCATTTTACTAATCACTTAATCAGAACTCAGGGGTGAACATCCACATAAAAAATAAGCCCTGAGTCTGACACTGCACCTATGTCGGAATTTCTATGCAAACAATTTGTTAGCCAGATATCAGCTATACTAACATAAACCACTAGCACAGACTGAGCTAGTTTAGTAGCTAGATATCTTACACGCAAGGAGCCTTTTCTTTTTTGAGAAACAGCAAGCAGTTATTTCAGGCAGCAACATCAATTAACAAAAAAAAGGGTTAAACATACAGAGAAGGGTCTACTGAATTCAAGTATCAGGTGAAGTGCCTTTTGGCCCAAAAATCGTGACATACAAAAGCAAGATTCAGGTCAAACCATCGGAAAGGACAAAAAGGCCATTTCGTCTCATACACTCATTCAGAAGGCATAGCAAACATGGAACAAGCATGTAAAGATAGTAACAATCTAACAACTCAACTAGAGCCTGCAGTTGCCCTTATAACTTCATTCGACCATTCTTTGAGAATGAAATGACAAAATGTTGCAGAGTCGCAGACACACTACCAAACTGCTACGTTAATCAATGTTTTCATTCATTTTCAAAGTAAAATTAAATAGCTGGATTACATGAAGCTCTTTCTGTTCACGTGTACTATTATGCAATTGAAGGGGGGCAACTCTTCTTTCTTCCAGATAATTTTTAATATTTTGGAAGGATGTGGGTAAATTCTTCTCAAAATTAGCTGAAGGTACGCGGCCAAGGCAATGATGACACAAACTTTAGTCTTCATGGATAAATCAAGTCCCTGTATTCTTGAATGGTTGAATACTGGAATGAAGCAAACGACACATTGTGTTGCTATATTAGCAAGCCAAGATAATACTCTTCCATCTCAAATGGCCTAAATAGGATATTATACAGAAATTTGTTGTATGGGCCAAATGTTGCTGCAACAGCTGCATTTCTTCAAACACTAGAAAAACGTAAGACCTTGCTATAAATAATGTTGGGCTAGGTAATATCTCAAGAGAAAAGTATAAGCTGTAAGCTGAAAAACCCAAGCCAGTCAACAACTTGTTATTTGGTGACAAAAGGACAGACCAGAGAGGCAAAGAGAAATTGAGATAAAAGTATGTGATAACATCACTATTCAATCGAGGTACTAAGACATTTCCCTGCCACAGAAAACACCCTATTGCAGCAACATCATTTAGCATTTTCCTAGAAGTGTAGCAATGATATAGATTACAGATTAAAAAAAAGAGGCATGAGGTCAGACATGGCAAGTTGTAACCACATAGGTTTACATATTCATATGCATTTGGTGAAGCGCCATCCGAAGGAAAAAACAGCATTAACAAACAACTAAAAGCGTACATAAAATCCACTGCATATCCTGAATAAGTAAACACAACTGGAGGGCAATAATCATATGGCATGCTCTTCTAAACTATGCAGTGTGCCTTCCATTCAGAAATATACTTTGCAGTACCCATGCATAATTTGTTAAGATTAGAGGATACAAAACCTCTGGAATCTGCATTTATACTACTTATAAAGCACTAGTATCACCCCAGCAACGCAAAAAGACAAACTATGCAGACCCCTCTATCCAGAAACAGCAAAACTACTAAATAACCATAACTACAGTACATTATCAACTACACATTGGCATAGGAACAGGTAACTGAATCAGAGCCACTTAATACACTCCCACAGCTTCTGGTCCTAGCATTTGTAGTTGTTACTACACTTAATTCAGATGCAGCCACAACAACGAACAAGGCAACAACCACCAGCTAGTATGAGTAGCCTACTTCAATTGTACATACCGTTGACTATAACCCTGAAATAGAACAAGCTCCGCATACATTTCATAAAACACTATATGCAGCCAAAATAGGATGCTACAAACCGAGCCAGTGGCCGGCCAGACGCATCAGAAGCACAAACTCTCTCCTCTGCCTTGTGTTCCAGCGAGTTCGTGCGACTCATTGCAGCGGATCTCGTGTACATACTATTGCAGTACGGATAGCATAGATCAAATAGTACTACGAATTTATCATGCGTTTCATGTGGCACGTTAGGGCACGCTAAGAAAACAACACCGTCTCGAAGAAGAGCTACCGCCCACATCGCTACATCACATACTAAGGCGGCACCAACACCATCCCTACGCGACCTCGACAGCGAACAGACGCATTTCATCGAGCACCTCAAGTACTACGCGGGAAGCAAGCGAATCCACCCATGGGGCATTCCGAGGAACGAAGGAGAGGGGCGCGAGGTTGCGCGTACCGTCCTCGTCGGGGACCTGGACGTGGAGGAAGAGGAGCTGGAAGCCGTCGGCGTTGGAGCGGACGAGCTTGGCGAGCATCCAGTCGAAGGCGGCGCGGCAGCTGATGGAGGGGTGTGGGTAGCCCCTGAGCGACGACTCGTTCACCGCCATCATCACCCGCGTCGGCGCCGACGAATCCGCCATTTGCGCTTGCGCACGCCCCGAGCTCGGCTCGTTTGCTTCCTCTGCAAGAAGAAGGAGACGAGTTTTGGGGAAATTTTGAGGAGAGGACAAAAAGGCAGCTACGCCTTTCTCCCTTCATTTATACGGGGTTCTAATCATTTTCCTTCATTTTGCTATGGCCACATGAGAATAAATGTTCCAAAAAAAGGCCCTTCAGTTTCGGGGTGTCGGATAACTCGATAGGAATTTCGATAACTTACTCGATATGGAGAGAGGATGTCAAAAAATGGGGAAAGAGAGATATTTTTAGAAGATGTGACACTCCTTTTTTTTGTGGGGAGGAGTTATTCCTTTAGCCAATCAATTAAATATTTTTTCAAGAAATTATGGGGGTATTAGCCCCACCTCCTGTTTCATAAACTCGAAGGCCCTCGGGGCGACATGTTATGATGAAACATGCTCCTTTCTGTTATGCAGAACAAGTAAATACAATGGGATGACAAGAGAAATGAATACAAATTAACAATGCATTACACAAGAGGATAGGTGAAAGCACCATTGTCAATCGTCGGACGGTGAGAAGCAGGCGCACAAACACGCCAGAGCGTGATGTCATCCCACACGATTAAACAGTGGGCAAATCGACACGTTGAAATAAATTTGTAAACTCATTCTAGGGATTACCTCTCACGAGTTTTGTGTTAGTGGATTCGGTATAGATGTATAGTGACGATTTTTTTTAGATAGGGTATACATGTTCGGCTGTAAAAAGATGGAAAGTGTTAAATTTGTTTGATCATCACGATAGAACATTTCCTTCTTTTTATTCTACATCAATACAAATTCTCATGTACGGACTATTGCATATATAGTTTGTTTTTTAATACAATATTTTCTACGATTTTTCTTTGCGAATCCAATATTTTATAAGTACGATTCATACTACTACATACGAGCAGACAGAAAGTACAAAAACGGTTAACAAGCTGCAAAATACCTCTTTGGTGCATTTTCGTGGCCGACATCATGTACCTCTTTGGTGCATTATGGTGTGCGGGGAGCATTATTCATGTTGTGCCACCAGTCGTCCATGGACCATGGCAGATTGATTACAATGATCTCCGTGATCTCCTTGGTACTTTCGAGACGTAGGTGGCATCTTTACGTGGCCAGAAGGAAAGGTCGTGACGCGGTCGGGTGGCCCATGAGCACACGTCAATGGCGGTCCACGTACTTCACCGTGGAGCAACGGCCTCTCCGGTCCTGCTTACACGTGGGTTCTCCTTCCTTGATGAACTGGTCCGGTGGTGTTGACTGAGGCACCCCACATCGTGCTCATGTTAACTCTAATATTCAAAACACGACACGACCCCGTCCAAGTCAAAACCCTTCCAACAAAAAAAATACTTAGTAAATAGAGCTAGAGAAAGAAAAGAAAGAGAGATGCGGCGCCTAGGGTTTTAACCCTAGCCGTCTCCGCCGTTGCCATCTGCATTCATCGTCGCCGCCGGCAAAGATTCGACGGGTCCTCGCCTCCTCTAGTTGCCGTTCTGACATTAGGAGGGGTAGGGACCTCAGACCTGCGCACGGCGCTATACGAAGGTCCCTAATGTTAGAGCCTGGTTTTGATCGTCATCTTCTTCGTTAATGGAGATGGTATCGTCTGCAATAAGTGATCTCCCACGCTTCGTTCGACGACGAGATATCCTTCCCGGCGTCAATGGTGGTATTGGAAGATTAAGTCTGTCTATGTATGGTTCTTCAGATCTTGCTTCGCCAGATCAATCTTGGAGTGTTTCTCATGGTCGCCGCGAGGAGATTTGTCCTCGCAATATCTATCCCGGCTACTACGTCTTCGGCAATGGTCATTCGTTCTCTCGGCTCCTAACGGCGTTGACAACGTGGTTCGGTTATTTGTCCCTGGAATATCAGTGGTGGTGCTCTTGCCGATGTTGCTTGATTAATTTAATGGTTGCGTGCGTGCACAAAGACTTGACATTGCGGCTCAAAATTAAAAAGGGAGAACCTTCGGTGGTATTCACATGTGCGTGGTTTGGTGGTTTTGGCGTTGTTCTACGGCTGCCTTCAGAAATGTACAAGATTATGTCATGGATGAAGAAAAGGCTTGAAGATCTCATAGATTTGCTAGTCTATTTTAATTGTGTTTTTGTAATCGGTGTAATCGTGTACTATTTGTTGGTTTAATATATATGGAAAATTCAAAAAAAAATATAATATTCAAAAGCGTTTCACATGACGATCCAATATCTTGGAGGAGACTGCCCAAACTCATTCATTGTCGCTACTCGCTACGGCCTCTAATTTTTTGAACTCTTTTTCTTTCTTTTGTTTGCATCTCTTTGATTTTCTTAGTTTCAATTTGAGGCATTTAAATAGTGATAAATGACTGCGATAAATACATAATATCTCTCCTTGATGATAAGAGGCACAATTTGTCGTATCTTACGATGTACTAGCGACTAAAAATGTGTCGCATAATACACTTCTTAATATATTTAGCGACTAAACACTCATTGACTGTGGTAAGAGTTTGCCTTTTAGTAGACGTTTGCATGCCCACTTACTTGAGCAATGGACCGATTGACGTGGGCCTACCTTTCGGGTGCCCCACTATGAGATACTTAGTGCACGCCAAGCCTCAAGATTAGCCACTGCAGGCCCGTGAAGGGCCCAACAAGGACAACGTACATCCCAAGGAAGTCGAAGCTTAGGTCGGTGGATACTTACCAAACCTTGTAAACCTAACCGACACCGAACCCCTGAGACCTAGCCTTCATATAAAGGCTAGGAGGGACCTATGTCGAGGGTAGGTCCATACTCACCACCGAAACCCTAGCGAGATCGCCAACTCGCCGGGATCGCCATTGTAACCTTCGACTCCATTAATACAGATCAGACAAGCAGGAAGTAGGGTATTATCCTTTGGGAGTCTGAACCTGGGTAAATCGTCTTACTTGTCAGCCGTGGTAACTACCAGCACTCACAATCTCCCCCCTTCAATCAACCCGGGTACCCGAACCTCCTTCAATCAACCCGGGTACCCGAACCTAGGATCTGCCGAGGTGACCCCTCGACATTTGGCGCCGTCTGTGGGAAAAACGAGTGCTGGAATCATGGTTGCACCGGCTCCATCGGCAATGAAGATCGATGCTCCGACCGTCGTCAAGCCAATCCACTTGGGCTCCTTCGTCTACGAACCGCACCCGCTGGCCCAGCGCTCGGTGTACGCCGATCTCTATGGAGGTATGTGTTTGTCCTTTGGAAGCAGGCATCTCCATGTGAACAAGTGGGGAGTCTTTCGACCCTCTGCTCTCGCGCCTATGACGGTTGCGGGACTCGCATCTCCATCGACTACGGAGATCGCATCTGCAACAGCGACATCGACCACGTCTCCATCGACTACGGAGATCGCATCTGCATCATCGACATCAACCACGTCTCCGTCGATTACGGAGATCGCATCTGCAACAGCGACATCGACCATGTCTCCGTCGACTACGGAGATCGCATCTACGTCATCGACACCGACCGCGTCTCCGTCGACTACGGAGTTCGCACCCCGCATCATCGACGTCATCTGCATCTCCTTCGACTCTGGATATCGCGCTCGTTCCACAACGTCAACGGTGAAGATCGCACCCGCTTCGACAACACCCACCGCACCTCCATCGGCAACGGAGACAACGAAGAACGACGATTCTTCACCCGACGAGTTCTGCAACGACTGCGGCGTGTATCACGTCGCCTCCATCTTCGACTCCGGGGACAACTCCGATAACAGCGACGCGCAGTCGACGGCCCAGTCGCGACCTGCGTAGATCTACATGATCGAAACCACCACCCCCAACAACAATCGTCGAGAAGAACCGCCGGCGTACCCGTTGGAGGTGATCATGCCAGACGGGGTGACGAAGCTCACCATCACTCGCGAGATGGGGATCAGAGCCCTGAAGCACATGGAAGAGTACACCATGCCCCCAGAAGATGCGACCAGAGAAGACATGATGGCATACCGGTACCTGATGTGGAAGGACACCGAGAAGATCCGCGTGGAAAAAAGCTGAGTTGGCCCGACGCAAGGAGATCGCCGACAACTCGAGTGCCCGACGCGCCGCTTTCTGCTTCGCCTCCTCAGAAACTGCAGTCTCGCAAATGCGTCATCGAACACGCCTGAACCGGATACCAGAAGCGGAAAGTGCTGCGGTCACCCGCAACCTCGAGTCGTCGTGCGTGACAGAAGACGCAGAAGGGATTCCGATCCCAAGAACAGCCTTTGCCGCTCTGATGTCAATAGGCACGTACCTGCAGTTGACCCAACCTCCAGAGGGTGACCCGTGCGTTAACGTACATAAGCAGCAGATCAAGGCACTCAAACTGGCGGAAGACGCTCTACTCAAGTCCGGCGCAGCCGATAAAGCACCGGAAGATCCAAGTCGACGCGACCGCGAGCGTGCCTTGCACGTGGAGCGGCCCACGCGATACCTTCAAGAAGGAGAAGACGCGCGAACTACATCACGCAGAAGCAGCTCGACCGCAACCGCGCCAAGAGAGCAAGCAGCTCGCAAGATCAAGAGCAGTACTCCAGCGGCAGCTACGAGCCATGCGGCGCCTCGTGCTTCACCCTCAGCATCCGTGACACAAGAATGTCGAAGGGCTTCAAGCTCACGGCCGAAGCAGCCAAGTTCGACGGGAAGCAAGACCCGAGGCTCTGGCTCGAAGATTACCTCATCGCCTGCAACTGTCAAGGGGGAAGCACGACTACCGCGATGCAGTACATTCAGCTGATGCTCACTGGGTCTGCACGCGGGTGGCTCCAGACCCAGCCCAAGAACTCCTTCAACTCGTGGGAGCAATTTGAAGAAGCCTTCGTCAAGCACTTCCTTGGAACGTATTCGCGACCAGGCACCTTTGTCGAGTTGCAGGCCTGCAAGCAAGGAAGGGATGAGCCATTGCGCTCGTACATCTCGCGATGGACTCTGCTGCCTAACAGCATCGGAGTCATCTCGGAAGATAGGGCAATGGACGCCTTTCAGCGTGGCGTGTGGTGCCAAGATCTCAGGGAAGCGTTCGGTCAACTCTAGCCAACCTCCATGGTCGAAGTCATGAAAATAGCAAACCAATGGGCAGATGGAGAAGACTCCATTCGAGATGACCGCCCTTACGCGGTAAAAGAAGAAGGCGGCCCGAGCAACTAGAGAGATGATCGCCGCAAGAAGAAACCCCGCTACGACGGAAGAGACACAATCGAACTAGTAGCGGCCGGGTTCAGCAACCCCCGTGAGGATGTCAATCGTGACAACAGTTGCCAAAACAACCAAGGCTACTACAGCCGAAATCAAGATAACTACAGCAATGATGGGGGGCAGAAACGCGAGTGGAAACGCCGCACCCTCTCCCCTGATGAAGAGCTCGAACAGCCATGCAAGCATCACATGTTCCGGAACCCTGAGACAGGAAAGTGGAGTGCCAACCACCTGCTGAAAGATTGCAGGAAAGCCCTCAAGATATACGAGGCCATCCAGAAAAAGGTTCAACCACAAACACCTGTGGCACAACCTGCAGCACAGCTGGCTATCCAGGCCACACCCGCAGCCGCACCCGCGGCCGCACCAGCGCACGCAGCAGCAGCATACGTACAGCAGCAACCCCAGCAGGAAGAAGTTCGAGTGAGGGAAGACCAGTACCCAGTCGCACGAGGACAACTGAACATGATCCAGAAGGGGCGCCCAACGAACAGGTGCCAGAAGCTGATCAGTCGACAAGTCTACCAAGTTGTCGCTTGTCCACCCGCAACCCCAGAGAACATCGTCTTTTCAAGAGTCGATCACCCGCCAAAAGTGCCACGGCCAGGACATGCTGCACTCATGGTCGAAGCGCAGATCGGCGACTTTGCAATGACCAAGGTGTTCATGGATGGAGGCAGCGGCATCAACATCATATTCGCTGACACTCTCCGGAAGATGGGCAGATCCTTGACGAACCTTGCCAAATCAGGAAGCACCTTCCACGGCATAGTACCCGGGAAAGCAGTCCTACCCGTGGGAACGATCACACTCGACGTCACCTTCGGCACACCTGACCACTTCAGAAAGGAGGCAATCGACTTCGAAGTCGTCGACTAGGCATCGCAGTACCACGCGGTACTTGGACGCCCAACATTCGCAAGATTCATGGTCGTACCTCACTATGCCTACCTCATGCTGAAGATGCCAGGCCCGAAAGGAGTCATCACAGTGAACGGTGACTTCGATCGATCAGATAGATGCGACAGAGACTTCAACAAGATCTCCGAGTCCTTCGGCATGCAAGAACAACTTGAAGAGGTGTCTCGCGACAACGACAGGACCATTTTCCCTATTGCCAAGAAACCAGCGTACGACGCAGCGTTCAACGCCACCAATGACACAAGAGCAGTCCAAGTCCACCTGACAGACCCTGAGAAGACCGTTCGAGTCTCAACAAGCCTGACTAGCGCATAGGAAACCACGCTCGTCAAGTTCCTCCGTGAGAACTGGGAAATCTTCGCCTGGCAGCCTTTAGATATGCCAGGAGTACCCAGGGAACTTGCCGAACACTCTCTCCAGTTAAAAGATGATGCACGACCAGTCAAACAAACCATGCGCCGCGTCCCCGAGCCGAAGCGAATCTTCATAACCAAAGAGATCGACAGGCTACGTCACGCTGGGTTCATTTGAGAGATCAAAAAATCAGACTAGCTCGCTAACCCAGTTCTAGTCGAGAAGAAGAAATCGACTGCGCTTCGCATGTGCGTCGACTTCACCGGCCTCAACAAGTGTTGCCCGAAGGACCACTTCCCTCTTCCACGCATCGACCAGATCATCGACTCAACTGCAGGCTGCGAGCGCCTCTGTTTCCTGGATGCATATTCGGGTTACAACCAGATCAAGCTGAGAGTCGGAGACCAGGAGAAAACGGCCTTCATCACGCCTCACGGCGTCTTCTGCTACCAGACGATGCCCTTCGGACTCAAGAACGCTGGTGCTACTTACCAGCGCATGATGCAGAACTGCCTCGAGCTGCAGATCGGGAGGAACGTACAAGTCTACGTCGACGACATCGTCATCATGACTCGCAAGGAGGACACGCTCCTCCAAGACCTGCGCGAGACATTCGTGAACCTCAGCAAGTACCAGATCAAGCTCAACCCGGACAAGTGCGCTTTCGGCGTACCCGCAGGACAGCTGCTCGGGTATCTGGTGTCAGCACGAGGAATCGAAGCAGATCCAGAGAAGATAGAAGCCATTCTGACAATGCCACCTCCGACCAAGCTCCGAGAAGTCCAGCGTCTGTCTGGTCGAATCGCGGCACTCGGTCGATTTATTAGTAAGTTGGGCGAAAAGGCACTCCCTTTCTACCAACTGATGAAAAAAGCGGACAAGTTCGAGTGGACGGAAGAAGCGTAGGTAGCATTCACGCAACTCAAACGCGTCTTGTCGACTCCGCCCATCCTCGTCGCACCCGCCGAGAAGGAACCCATCTTCCTCTACGTCGTAGCAACCAATCGAGTGGTTAGCACAGTCCTCGTTGTCGAGCGAGACGAGGGCAAAGGGCACCTTGTGCAGCGACCCATCTACTACCTCAGCGAGGTTCTATCCGTGTCTAAGCAAAGGTACCCGCATTACCAGAAGCTAGCATATGGTGTCTTCATGAGCTCAAGGAAGCTGGTGCACTATTTCTCTGGGCACCCGATAACGGTGGTCAGCTCATTCGCCATCGGAGACATCCTCACCAACCCAGATGCCACGGGAAGAGTCGCCAAGTGGGTCATCGAGTTAGGCCCATGGGAACTGAAGTACGTGAACCCGAGAGCAATCAAGGCACAAGTACTCCCAGACTTCACGACTGAGTGGATCGAAGCAGAGTTGCCATCCTTCCCAGACCTATCCAACGCCTGGACCATGTACTTCGATGGCTCCAAGAAATACGATGGTGTGGGTGCAGGTGTCATTCTGATCTCACCTAAAGGCGACAAGCTCCGCTACGTGCTACAGATGACCTTCAAGAGACCAACAAACAACGAAGCAGAGTACGAGGGTCTCCTCCACGGCATGCGAATGGCCAAGAACTGCGGTGCCACTCATCTCATGATCTACGGGGACTCGAACCTTGTCATGCAGCAAACCATGAAAGACTGCGATGCCATCGCAGACAACATGATCGCATACCGGGACCTGTAACATCATGGAGGGTAACTTCAAAGGCTGCAAGCTGCGTCACGTGGGCCATGAAAGCAACGAAGAGGCGGACACACTCGCCAACATTGGCTCAAGAAAGGAGAAGGTGCCCGATGGAGTCTTCCTCGAGCGCATCACGCAGCACTCCATCAAGCTGAAGCAGCCGCACGAGCCTTCGACATCGACCTCAAGCTCGCCCGACTCACCAGCAAAGGACCAGGAGATGCCTGACACGCACCCCATCGAGGTACTGTTGATCGAACCTACATGGACTAATCCTTTTCTGAGTTTTCTCGCGTACATGCTGCGAAAGGAACTATCAGAAGACCCGACAGAAGCCAAGCGCATCACTCGTCGTGCCAAAGCCTTCACGATCATCAATGGAGAGCTCTACAAGCGCAGCATACCAGGAATGCTGCGGCGTTGCATCGACCCAGAAGACGGCAAGGCCATCCTGCTCGACATCCACGCGGGTACCTGCGGGCACCATGCCAGCAGTCGCGCCCTCGTTGCCAAGGCCTTTCGAGCGGGATTCTATTGGCCCACCGCCATGCAAGAAGCTGAGGATATGGTCAAGAGATGCATCGGATGCCAGAAGTTCGCCACCAAGCCACATGCACCCGCATCCGAGCTCAAGACAATACCACTCGCTTGGCCCTTCGCCCAGTGGGGGCTCGACATGGTGGGTCCCTTGAAGAAGTCATCCCCTGGCGGGCACACGCACCTGCTCGTCGCAGTCGACAAGTTCACCAAGTAGATCGAAGTTGTTCCAATCACAAGTTCGACTGCATTGTCCACGGTCAACTTCATCAGGTCCATCATCTTCAGATTCGGTGTGCCCAACAGCATCATCACCGACAATGGCACCAACTTCACAGCTGAAGAATTCAAGATGTTCTGCGTGGACCAAGGCATCAAACTCAACTATGCCTCAGTCACACATCCCCAATCCAACAGGCAAGTCGAGAAAGCAAATGGACGTGTCTGTTGTGGCCTCAAGAAGCGCCTGTTCGTGCCACTCAGACGTGCCACAGGAGCCTGGGTGGAAGAGTTACCAGCCGTGCTGTGGAGCCTGCGCACCACACCCAACAGATCCACCCAGTACACCCCCTTCTTCATGGTCTACGGAGCCGAAGCAGTCATGCCACACGACATACGGTTTGACGCACCCCTGTGGCGCCCCGACCCGACTGCTATGCAATAGATGTTGTGTGTCACCGGTTAAGCGATACAACCGGAGGTTACGGGTTTACCAATCCCCGGCCAAAACCTTTGGCAGGCCTTGCTCGGAATTGATCATCGGCAACGCAACACCCCGATTGATGCCTTAACACAGGCACAACTATCAATGCATAATAAAGAGATCAAGACTTGTGGAACAACTGGCACATCACAGACTCTACGACACAAAACATCATAGTTCAACTCTTATAATAGAGAAAGATAGCAAAGTACAACTAGAGGTCACAGACCCAACAGTACAACATGCGGAAGCAAATTAAGTTGTTCTATACAACAAGATCCAAATTATGGCCTAAGAGGCCTACAGATAAACATCCAAGCGCCAGCTATTCCGAGATGTCCCAAGCTGCCACCTGGGAACCCCAGACTACTCGTCGACGTCCACAAAGAACCCACTTTCGAGGTCGGTGACGTCCTCAACTGAAAGAAGCAACAAAACAAGGTTGAGTTCGACGAACTCTGCAAGATTACTAGAGCTACTAGCTCGATGATTGGCTTTCAAAGGTTTTATGGCTATTTTTCATAAAGCTGATTTTATTTATAGAAACAAAACTCCAAGGCATCGACTAACCAGAATATTTTTAAGAGGGGTAAGAAGTAACTCTTTTCTCTTGATCACCTTTCTCATCATCAACCACCATTTACAAATGTACCTGATCTACAAAGGCACCTCCCCGAATCACCCTCGAGGAAGCTAACCTTGCATTCTTGAGTAGTACCTTTAGTACCCAGTTTTTTAATCATTCCGTTCAAGTTATTCTATGATCTTGTCGTCCTTTCCCAAGTCGTCCATAACCGTAGACACGACTTTTCGAAAAGATTTAACCCTGCAGGGTGCACTGTGTTTAACCTTCGGTACCGCCCGGCCCATTGCCTACGCTTAGCTCTCTTCCGGGAAAGCCGGCTGAGTGGGAACGATTACAACCTTTACCTTGCTTGAAACTAACCCAGGATCATCAGTGAGGATGGGACAGGTTCGGTGCCTCCAACACCCTGCCCCGTGGCCACTTGTTTTCCTAAACACCACCATCCTCATCCAAGTCTTGGCCACCATCTCAACGCACGCGCAAATGGAAAGCCAAACTAGAGGACCCTGGCTAGCCCCGCACAAGTTAGTTGGTCGACGAGGGCTCCATATACCCCACCGAATGGAAGCGCGCTCATTCTTGGTTCAAGAGGTAAAGAACTTGCACCTAGGCGGCGAGAGTGAGACAAAACACCACCATACCCAAGTGGCCTCTCATCCCCACCTTTAAGCATTTCATTACCTGTCACCACAATTCTCCACCATCCTCCGACAATTCAACATCTGTTCCCAACATGAAATATCCCTCGGACGACTAAGCATTTAACTAAGCATGGCTAAGCAACAACATAGCATAGTTAAGTATCTCAGGCCAACAATACAAACTTATGGATAATAGGAGGGAAACAGGTAATGGCATCGAAAACTTAATGCAACTATAGGATACTCTAATCCAATCAAATTGACATTTGGAACTGCATGCAATATTATAGTGGAGAAAATATTTGCAGAAATATAGGATGAGACATGCTCAGAGGGGGATTACGCTTGCCTTGCTCAACGTGCTGGTAGTACGGATCGTCGGGGTATTGCGGCGTAACCCCGGCTGCTTGATCTATCGAAGCATAACATCAGAAGAAACAATCAATCACCACACATGCTTTATCAATTGCAATGCGCAAACACATGATGGCATGACATTTTAAACCCCGAGATGAGGATGATTTAAGCTATTCAACTTAAATAGAGTTCGGATGCGAAAAGGGCACATCTCGAATACACCGTGGAGTTAGGTGATGTATCAACTTTACTTGTTGATTAAGATAGATGAAACCCTATGGTTAACTTGCATATGAATGACATGAACATGTGAAAGATGCAGGGTTTAGGGAATTAACACATCCTTACAACAGGTACAAAGAGTGAGCTGAAAAGGGGTTTGTAAGATAAAGCTGAAACAGGTTAACCGGATTATCCGGTCAAATAGGACTCGGAATATCCGAGGTAGTCGGATTATCCGATGGAGTCGGATTCGGAAAATCCGATCCATCTGGCTCGAAAAACGGCTAAGGACCTGTAGGCAAACAGTGTTCGGGGCACGGATGTTATTCGGATAATCCGAATTTGGCTAGCACGGATTATCCGATCGACACGGCTGGCCTGAAATTCTGCTAAGGACTAAAACAAAATTGTTCTGGAGTGTCTCGGATAATCTGATTATGTGGGAATCGGAATATCCGAGTGTAGGACACGGCGGCGACCTAGGCGAACTCTGGCTGCGGAGAGCGCTCGAGACGGCAGAGGGCACAGGGAGGTTCGCGAGCTCACCCTGGCGCGTGGGAAGGCTCGGCAAAGTCGGGGAAGGTCGGAGTCGACGGCAATCTTGCCCAGAGCGCGGCGGAGGGCGTGGACGGAGAGCTCGATTCCCGGAATGCACGGCGTCCCGGCTCGTTTCCTTCGGTGGGGACGGAGAGGAGGACACGGCGGAGCTTGTGGTGCCCTTCGATCTGCTCGGGCGGCTTCAGTCGATGGCGGCGTGCTCGGCCATGGTGGGCTCAGTCCGGCCGTGCAGAGAGAGAAGAGGGAAAAGGGAAACGGGAGGAAAATATCTGGGAATGGGTTGGGGGAGCAGGTGAGGCTCGTGGTACTGCCTATCCTCCTTGCAGGTAGAGGGGAGAGGGGGCCCCGGCGCGGCGTCGGGCTGGGGCGGCGCGAGCAAGGCTCGGTCGCTACAGGAGGAATAAGACGTCGCCACTGGGGTTTTCTCGGATTATCCGATTGTGGTTCAAATCGGATAACCCGATTTCTTCCTTTTTCCTTTTCTTTTAAAAGGACACCTTTAGGGATTTAATTAAGGCACTTCCTTCATTCCAAAAATTATGAAAATATTTGTGTAGCCTCTCCCTAACAAGTAGAAGCTCCACAAAATTTGGTGTCTCAAAATAAAATGTTTTTGACAACATTTTTCCATAGAGGTTTGGAATAGGGCATTTTGCTAAATTTCCCAATGTTATTACTTTAGCAATTTTTAAGCATGTGCAACATATTTCATGATGAACTTTTGGAACTTCCTTGACAAATATAAAATGTCAAAGAAATTATGGTTTTGCAAGTTTGAGTGCCTTCATTGATTTGAGATTTGTTAAAGCAAGTTTGGCATTTTGTTTTTAAATTGTGCCAAACCAATTAGTGTGTTGTTTAGAAAATTAATATGAATGCGATGATGCAATGGAGCACAAAAGTGGAAATTTTACTCAGGTTTTTAGGTTCTCAAATTTGGGGCTGTTACAACTCGACCCCCCTTAAGGAATCTCGTCCTGAGATTCTAAGGTTGCGGAAAGAAGTCGGGATACTCTCACGTAGACTAGACTCTCTTTCCCAAGTTGCTTCTTCCTCGGAATGGTGAGACCACTGAACTTTGAGGAACTTGGTAGTCTTGTTACGGGTCTTTCTTTCGGCTTCATCCAGACACGAATGGGTGCTCGCGATAAGTGAGATCTTCCTGGAGATCTAGCTCTTCATGATTGACTCCATGGATAGGATCTTTGAAACACCGGCGAAGTTGGGAGACATGAAACACATCATGTACATTTGGGAAGATGACCGGTAACTCCAACTTATAAGAAAGATCTCCTCGCTTGGCCAGAACGGTGAAAGGGCCAACGTAGCGAGGGGCCAATTTCCCTTTGATACCGAAGCGGCGAACGCCACGAAGGGGAGAGACGCGGAGATAAGCTTTATCACCAATTTCATAGTGAATCCTGATGGTGCTTATCATAGTAGCTCTTCTGCCTAGACTGAGCAATCTTCAGATTCTCTCTTATGATTCTAACCTTCTCCTCAGCTTCATTGATCACATCTGGACCAAAGAGTGCTCTCTCTCCGGTCTCGGACCAATTTAGCGGAGTGCGGCATTTTCTTCCTATAGAACCTCGAATGGAGCCATGCCCAGACTAGCTTGATAGCTATTGTTGTAGGAGAACTCCGCGAAAGGAATACTTTTCCCAACCCTTGCCAAAAGAGATTACACATGCCCTAAGCATGTCTTCCAAACTTGGTTCACTCTTTCGGTCTGACCATCAGTTTGGGTGGTAGGCGGTACTGAAGTTGAGACGGGACCCATAGCAGTTTGGAAACTCTGCCAAAACTTGGATACAAAGATACTTCCACGGTCCGATATGATCCTCAGAGGGACCCCATGCAATGGAACAATACGAGCCATATAAGTCAGCAAGTTGACTCGCCGTATATCATCACGGACTGGTAGGAAGTGAGCAACCTTGGACAGTCGATCAATGATTACCCAGATTGCATTGTTGCCCTTTTGAGATCTGGGAAACCCGGTGATGAAGTCCATACCGATTTCATCCCATTTCCACTCGGGGACTGCAATAGGGCGAAGAGTGCCGGCAGGCCTTTGATGTTCAGCCTTTACCCGTCGACAGGTGTCGCATTCAGCAACATACTTGGCAATTTCCGTTTCATCCGAGTCCACCAGAATTGTGGTCGAAGGTCTTGGTACATTTTGGTACTACCGGGATGAATAGAGAGAGGTGATTCATGAGCTTCTTGTAGGATCAGCTCCCTCAAATTCGGTTCTTTGGCACTACCAGACGGTCACCAAAATAAACAACTCCGGATTCATCTTGAGAAACATTTGGCCTTTCCGCTAGCAATGTTCTTCTTGATATTCAGGATACCCTCATCCACTTCTGAGCATCCTTAATCTGGTCTACAAGAGTAGATTTGATCTCCAGATTTGCAAGGTAGCCAGAGGGAACAATTTCCAGGTTCAAACGGAGAACTCTTCATGAAGGGCAGGTTGGGCCTTTTCAATCATCAGATTGTTGCAATAGACTTCCGACTTAGCGCGTCAGCCACGACGTTTGCTTTGCCGGGTTGATAGTTCAGACTCACATCATAGTCCTTGATTAACTCCAACCAACGCCTTTGCCTGAGATTTAAATCCGGCTGGGTGAAGAGGTACTTCAGACTCTTGTGATCCGAGAAAATCTCGCAACGGTTACCAAACAGGTATGGTCTCCATTGCTTCAAGCATAAACCACCGCGGCAAGTTCTAGATCATGAGTTGGGTAGTTGTGCTCATGCGGCTTCAATTGGCGGAAGCATATGCCACCACATGGCCATCTTGCATTAGTACACAACCCAAGCCTTGCAGAGGCGTCACAGAAGACGACGAAATCCTTGCTGTGTCCGGCAGGACAAGCACAGGAGCGACGTGAGTTTGGCTTTCAGTGTTTTGAAGCTCTCTTCAGCTTGTCCGTCCATGAACTTTTATCCTTCTTGAGAAGGTCAGTCAGAGCCTTGGCTATCTTGGAGAAACCTTCGATGAATCGGCGGTAGTAACCTGCCAATCCGAGAAAGCTACGAATGTCCTTGACTGACATTGGAGTTTTCCAATCCAAAATGGACTGAATCTTGTCGGGAATGACAGCCACACCATTAGCGGATATCACATGACCAAGGAAGACAAGATTATCCAACCAGAACTCACACTTGGAGAACTTGGCATAGAGGCGGTGTTCTCGAAGTCGTGTCAGAACCAACCGAAGATGTTCGGCATGCTCTTCATCGGTTTTGGAATAAACGAGGATGTCATCGATGTAAATGACGACAAACTTGTCGAGATAATCCATGAAGATGGAGTTCATGAGCCTCATGAAAGTAGCTGGAGCATTGGTGAGACCAAAGGACATGACGGTATACTCATATGAGCCATAGCGAGTAACAAATGCCGTCTTTGGGATATCCTCCTTTCTGATCTTGATCTGATGGTATCCTGACCTCAGATCCATCTTGGAGAATACTGTTGCACCAGCTAACTGATCCAACAGATCATTGATCGGGAATAGGATACTTGTTCTTGATTGTCACCGCATTCAACGGCTATAGTCAGAGACTAGACGAGGCACGGTAGAATCTCTCTTCTTGACGAGTACCGGACAACCCCAAGGTGAACTGCTAGGCTGAATGAAATCCTTCGCTAACAGCTGATCAATTTGCTCTTTCAACAGAGCCAACTCTTCCACCGGCATACGGTAGGGCTTCTTGGAAATCGGAGCGGTACCGGGAAGTAGATCTATGACAAACTCCACACTTCGATCAGGTGGCATGCCAGGCAATTCTTCCGGGAACACATCCGGGAAGTCACACACCACGTGTATGTCCTGGATTTCAGGAGGGGATTCGCCTTCCATAAAGCAAGGAGGATCTCTGGTGAGAGGGAATGACTGAAGATGGAGGTCTTGATAGTGCAGACCAATACTCACAATGTCGCCGGAAGAGGTGGTCACGGTAATGGTCTTGGCAGCACAGTCGAGATTAGCCCGGTATTTTACTAACCAGTCCATGCCCAGTATGACATCAATGCCACTTGACCTCAGAGCTACCAAAGCAAAAGGAAAAGACGAGTAACCTATGGTAATCTGGACCTCAGGAGTAACCCCATCGGTTTGCCATTTGGAGCCAGGAGTGGAGATCACCAAGGGACGTCTCATTTTCTCGAACGGTATTTTGTGGTCTTTTGCAAAAGCTATGGATATGAATGAATGCGATGCTCCAGAGTCAAACAAAACTGTAGCAAGATTGTTGTTGATTCGTAGCTCACCCATGAGGACGCCGGGGTCCTCTTCAGCTTCTCAGCAGAGACGTGGTTCAGGCGACCACGCACAATAGGTCCAGCCTTGCCAGCTGGTGTGGCGGGGCTCGTGCAGGAGTTCCCGTGATAGGTGCCTTCTGGGGGCACTCCCTGGAGTAGTGGCCAGCCTGGCCACAGGTGTAGCAGGTGAGTCCAGGTGGAGCAGGTAGCTGAGGACGATACCCACTTCCGCTCGACCCAAATGTCGAAGTAGTGGGGCGCGGAGGTGGTGGCCTGTATCCCGCGGCCCTCGGCATAAATGGAGCACGCGCACAGCGCTGTAGGGAACAAACACCCTGCGCTTCTTGCTCTCAGAACCCGAGGAACTCTGGTGGTCCCCGTGTGCTGGCCTCTTGGAAGCCTCGAGTTCCTTCCTTCCCTGCTCAAGAGTAAGAGCCTGGTTGAACAGCTCCTGGTAGGTCTGGAACTTGAAGGGCAGTAACTCATAGCGGAGCTGCGGCGAAAGACCCTTGCGGAACAGCTCTTGCTTGTCGCATCAGTGGTCACGTCCCTTGGGGCGTAACGAGAGAGATGGTTGAATTCACAACCATAAGTGCGGAGGTCCATACGTCCCTGTTGCAAATCCAGGAACTCCCTCCTCTTCAAATCCATGATCGGCTGAGGGATGTAAGCCGCACGGAAGGCAGTGCGGAAATCTGCCCAAGTGAAGACATGGTTGGCCGGAAACAATGCCACATGGCTTTCCCACCAACAGCCAGCCGCACCCGTCAAAGGTAGGTGGCGAAGTTGACTTGCTCGGCCACTGGGACATGCAGCGCGGAGAACTTGCGCTCCAGAGCACGAAGCCAATCATCAGCTTCCAGTGGCTCCTTAGCATCAGCAAAGGTGGGTGGCTGCGAGCGCAGGAACTCAGTGAGAGTGTTGCAGCCATTCCTCTGTGCATTCTGCTGCACCAACTGCTCGAGCAGCGCTCATTGCGCCCACGGTTCTCCTCAATGGCCATCAAGACCTGAGCCATCGAGGGTGGCGGTAGTTCCTCATCATTGTGGTTACCACGGCCTCCTCGAGCCATTCTGGAGAATTGACAAGGACACAGTTAGTATCTATCTCCGAATGGTTGAGAAAATAGCATTAGCGTCTACTCAAGTACACAGACTAGGGACGATAATACTTTGTGTAACAACAAACAAGGGACCAACAAGATGGAACTTGGGTCAAAGATCAGCATCATGTGCTACTAGCGAGAGATGCAAATGGTTAAGAAACCACGATTCAACACACTCTAGTTGGCACAATCCGGGACCTTCTGTTCAAGTCCTTGGGTTAAAACCCAACAAGGAATAAGTGATCAGTCTCGGTGGGAATAACAATGTTCAAACATCTAGTTGACATCTGATCGTAACGCATCGAGTTGATTTTGGATTGCAACGCAGCGGGAGCAACCGGACACATAACACTAAAGGTAGAACCCAACCTCGTGATCCTAAAGTTTTGAGGTAACAGAGGAAGTAAAACTTTAACTCAAATCGAGGTAAGATTGCTCCGAGATTAGAGTGTAACCAGGTAAGGAGTAAAAGAATCCTAAGATGGTTTTCACAACTCATTTTTAGGTTAAAAATATTTTCACAAACACTAGACTCAACGTCGACCAGTAGAAGGGTTTCCTACAGGCAGTCTGCTCTGATACCAACTTGTGGCGCCCCGACCCGACTGCTATACAATGATGCTGTGTGTCACCGGTTAAGCGATACAACCGGAGGTTACGGGTTTACCAATCCCCGGCCAAAACCTTTGGCAGGCGTTGCTCGAATTGATCATCGGCAACGCAACACCCCGATTGATGCCTTAACACAGGCACAACTATCAATGCATAATAGAGAGATCAAGACTTGTGGAACAACTGGCACATCACAGACTCTACGACACAAACATTATAGTTCAACTCTTATAATAGAGAAATATAGCAAATACAACCAGAGGTCACAGACCCAACAGTACAACATGCGGAAGCGAATTAAGTTGTTCTAAACAACAAGATCCAAATTATGGCCTAAGAGGCCTACAGATAAACATCCAAGCGCCAGCTGTTCCGATGTCCCAAGCTGCCACCTGGGAACCCCAGACTACTCGTCGACGTCCACAAAGAACCCACCTTCGAGGTCGGTGAAGTCCTCAACTGAAAGAAGCAACAAAACAAGGTTGAGTTCGACAACTCGCAAGATTACTAGAGCTACTAGCTCGATGAGGCTTTCAAAGGTTTTATGGCTATTTTGCATAAAGCTGATTTTATTTATAGAAACACGACTCCAAGGCATCGACTAGCAGAATATTTTTAAAAGGGGTAAGAAGTAACTCTTTTCTCTTGATCACCTTTCTCATCATCAACCACCATTTACCACTGTACCTGATCTACAAAGGCACCTCCCCGAATCACCCTCGAGGAAGCTAACCTGCATTCTTGAGTAGTACCTTTAGTACCCAGTTTTTAATCATTCCGTTCAAGTTATTGTATGATCTTATCGTCCTTTCCCAAGTCGTCCATAACCGTGGACACGGCTTTTCGAAAAGATTTAACCCTGCAGTGGTGCACTGTGTTTAACCTTCGGTACCGCCCGGCCATTGCCTACGCTTAGCTCTCTTCCGGGAAAGCCGGCTGAGTGGGAACGGTTACAACCTTTACCTTACTTGAAACTAACCCAGGATCATCAGTGAGGACGGGACAGGTTCAGTGCCTCCAACACCCTGCCCCGTGGCCACTTTTTTCCTAAACACCACCATCCTCATCCCAGTCTTGGCCACCATCTCAACACACGCGCAAATGGAAGCCAAACTAGAGGACCCTGGCTAGCCCCGCACAAGTTAGTTGGTCGACGAGGGCTCCATATACCCCACCGAATGGAAGCGCGCTCATTCTTGGTTCAAGAGGTAAAGAACTCGCACCTAGGCGGCGAGAGTGAGACAAAACACCACCATACCCAAGTGGCCTCTCATCCCCACCTTTAAGCATTTCATTACCTGTCACCACAATTCTCCACCATCCTCCGGACAATTCAACATCTATTCCCAACATGAAATATCCCTCGGACGACTAAGCATTTAACTAAGCATGGCTAAGCAACAACATAGCATAGTTAAGTATATCAGGCCAACAATACAAACTTATGGATAATAGAAGGGAAACAGGTAATGGCATCGAAAACTTAATGCAACTATAGGATACTCTAATCCAATCAAATTGACATTTGGAACCGCATGCAATATTATAGTGGAGAAAATATTTGCGGAAATATAGGATGAGACATGCTCAGAGGGGGGATTACGCTTGCCTTGCTCAACGTGCTGGTAGTACGAATCTTCGGGGTATTGCGGCGTAACCCCGGCTGCTTGATCTATCGAAGCATAACATCAGAAGAAACAATCAATCACCACACATGCTTTATCAATTGCAATGCGCAAACACATGATGGCATGGCATTTTAAACCCCGAGATGAGGATGATTTAAGCTATTCAACTTAAACGGAGTTCGGATGCGAAAAGGGCACATCTCGAATACACCGTGGAGTTAGGTGATGTATCAACTTTACTTGTTGATTAAGATAGATGAAACCCTATGGTTAACTTGCATATGAATGACATGCACATGTGAAAGATGCAGGGTTTAGGGAATTAACACATCCTTGCAACAGGTACAAAGAGTGAGCTGAAAAGGGGTTTGTCAGATAAAGCTGAAACAGGTTAACCGGATTATCCGGTGAAATAGGACTCGGAATATCCGAGGTAGTCGGATTATCCAATGGAGTCGGATTCGGAAAATCCGATCCATCTGGATCGAAAAACGGCTAAGGACCTGAAGGCAAACAGTGTTCGGGGGCACGGATGTTATTCGGATAATCCGAATTTGGCTAGCTCGGATTATCCGATCGACACGGCTGGCCTGAAATTCTGCTAAGGACTAAAACAAAATTGCTCTGGAGTGTCTCGGATAATCCGATTATGTGGGAATCGGAATATACGAGTGTAGGACACGGCGGCAACCTACGGCGAACTACGGCTGTGGAGAGTGCTCGAGACGGCAGAGGGCACAGGGAGGTTCGCGAGCTCACCCTGGGCGCATGGGAAGGCTCGGCAAAGTCGGGGAAGGTCAGAGTCGATGACAATCTTGCCCGGAGCGTGGCGGAGGGCGTGGACGGAGAGCTCGATTCCCGGGAATGCACGGCGTCCCGGCTCGTTTCCTTCGGTGAGGACGGAGAGGAGGACACGGCGGAGCTTGTGGTGCCCTTCGATCTGCTCGGGGCGGCTTCAGTCGACGGCGGCGTGCTCGGCCATGGCGGGCTCGGTCCGGCCGTGCGGAGAGAGAAGAGGGAAAAGGGAAACGGGAGGAAAATATCTGGGGAATGGGTTGGGGGAGCAGGTGAGGCTCGTGGTGCTGCCTGTCCTCTTTGCAGGTGGAGGGGAGAGGGGGGGCCCTAGCGCGGCGTCGGGCTGGTGCAGCGCGAGCAAGGCTCGGTCGCTACAGGAGGAAGAAGACGTCGCCACTGGGTTTTCTCGGATTATCCGATTGTGGTTCAAATCAGATAATCCGATTTCTTCCTTTTTTCCTTTTCTTTTAAAAGGACACCTTTAGGGATTTAATTAAGGCACTTCCTTCATTCCAAAAATTATGAAAATATTTGTGTAGCCTCTCCCTAACAAGTAGAAGCTCCACAAAATTGGTGTCTCAAAATAAAATGCTTTTGACAACATTTGTTCATAGAGGTTTGGAATAGGGCATTTTGCTAAATTTCCCAATGTTATTACTTTAGCAATTTTTAAGCATGTGCAACATATTTCATGATGAACTTTTGGAACTTCCTTAACAAATGTAAGATGTCAGAGAAATTTTGGTTTTGCAAGTTTGAGTGCCTTCATTGATTTGAGATTTGTTAAAGAAAGTTTGGCATTTTGTTTTTAAATGGTGCCAAACCAATTAGTGTGTTGTTTAGCAAATTAATATGAATGCCATGATGCAATGGAACACAAAAGTGGAAATTTTACTCAGGTTTTTAGGTTCTCAAATTTGGGGCTGTTACAACCCCACGTAGTGCTCTATGACGAGTCAGACGCTGATGAAGAAATGGAAGATGATAAAGACATGCTCGATGAGGCTCGGGACATCGCGCTCTCTCGCACAGCCATATACCAGCAGAGCCTTCGCAACTACCACGGTCGACGACTGCGAGCCAGATCTTTCGTCCCTGGTGACCTGGTGTTGCGACTCAAGCAGAAGAAGGTGCACAAGCTCGCATCCCCTGGGAAGGACTGTACATTGTCACGAAAGTGATTGGCAATGGTGCCTACCGCCTGAAGAACTCGAAGACATTGGAGCCCTGCAGCAACCCATGGAACGCGGCGCAGCTCCGTCGCTTCTATGCTTAGTCGACACCCCAATGTAACTGTACTCACACGTCAACAAGCAGCAGGTTTCAGACGCGCTCTTTTCCTTTCAGGGTACCTAAGGGGACTGAAAGGTTTTTAATGAGGCGGCTTTCTAGCTTAATATATAAAGTGGTTTGAAGAAGCAAGCTCTTTTCTTTACTTTTTGCAGTCAAAAAGCAATACCAAACCTAGGCCGCACCCGAGCACTCGGGGGCTGCGCCATACAGGTTCCTAACCAAAAACTTAGGCCGCACACGGCTGTTCGGGGCTGCGTCATACAAGTCGAAAGAAAAACTTAGGCCGCACCCGAACGCTCGGGGGCTGCGCCACACAAGTTCAAAAGAAAAAGCTTAGGCCGCACCCGATCACTCGGGGCTGCGCCATACAAGTCAAAAGAAAAGCTTAGGCCGCAACCGAACTCTCGGGGGCTACGCCACACAAGCTCAAGAGAAAAAGCTTAGGCTGCACCCGACCGCTCGGGGGCTGCGCCATACAAGTCGAAAGAAAAGCTTAGCCCGCACCCGAACGCTCGGGGGCTGCGCCACACAAGCTCAAGTGAAAAGCTTAGGCTGCACCCGAACGCTCGGGGGCTGCGCCACACAAGCTCAAGTGAAAAACTTAGGCCGCACCCGAACGCTCGGGGCTGCGCCACACCAGCTCAAAAGAAAAGTTTAGGCCGCACCCGAACGCTCGAGGGCTGCGCCACACAAGCTCAAGAGAAAAAACTTAGGCCGCACCCGAACGCTCGGGGGCTGCGACATACCAGTCGAAAGAAAAGCTTAGGCCGCACCCGACCGCTCGGGGGCTGTGCCACACAAGCTCAAATGAAAAACTTAGGCCGCAACCGAACGCTCGGGGGCTGAGCCACACAAGTCGAAAGAAAAGCTTAGGCCGCACCCGACCGCTCGGGGGCTGCGCCACACAAGCTCAAATGAAAAACTTAGGCCGCACCCGAACGATCGGGGGCTGCGCCACACAAGTCCAAAGAAAAGCTTAGGCCGCGCCCGAACGATCGGAGGCCGCGCCACACAAGCATACAAATCAAAGCCTAGGCCACACCTAAATGCTCGGGGGCTGCGCCGCACAGGTGTAAACGAAAGTTTTCGACATACTCGAAGATGCATTCGCAGTTACATACATCATATTCACATATGAGTTTCGAGGTCAACCCTCTCAATTACAAGTTACTAACATACAACAAGTTTTTTACTCTCTCTACCACTTAGGTTCATCCTTGGGTGCATCCAAGGGACCTACAAGCTGCTCAGTACGGCGCTGGACTTGTTCGACCATCTGCCTCGCATACGCCAAAGACTCGGCGTAATTCTCGACGTCGGGCAAGCCATCAACAACTCTATCGAGTGGAAAGGGTGGCCGGTGCTTACGGAAGTATGCCAAGGCGATATTCGCTCCAGCCACCAGTTGAGCGTGGACAATCTGCTTCACGGTCGCACCATCTTGAAACTGGTCCATCAGCGCAGATATCCCTTGCGGCTGCGGATTATTGGGAAACATCACCCGGTGCAGTTTTGACAAGGTCTTCTGGCACCCTACAAGTAAGATCGCCGCACGCCAACTGCGGTCCAACATCAGAGCCAGCAGCTTGGCCTTGGGAGTATCAGACCAGAAATATTGAGCACCCGAGGCAGTGCCCTTTGCCTCTCGCTCAACATGTTGTTCCACACGGAGCTGTTCAGCCTTCTAGTCAGGGTTCACATCTGTAAAGCAACCAAGCAAGACAAGTTACAATTTCAAACTCGAAGACAATGCTGTACAAGTCAAAAGAACCGACTTAGGGTACTTACTCTGCAGCTGTCGACAGATCAAATCCATTTCACTAAGCAAGTATTGCTCGCGCTCAGTTGAAGGAGCAGGTCGCGCCCTTAGCTGGTCGAGTCCTTTCTGGTTATCCTTCAACAACTTCTCCAAGTCGACGATCCGCTTCCTCATCCAAGATATCAATTTCTGGTCGTTTTGGCTTCAAGTGAGACGAGGACGACGTTCGACCCTTCGCCGAGGAACAGTTGGTGTTGGAGCAGCCTCTGGCCAGTCGACTCTCCCGGAATCTATGTTCGGCTCATCCTGTTTACAACAGACGGGAAAAGTCAAGAATCAAGAACTCAGACATTGTACAAGCCAGCAGAGCAAAAGATACTTAATACAGCAAAGATTCGACTTCATTAGTTCAAGCAAATGTTTACATCACAAAATAAAAGGCCTTATCAGCGAGAAGCATCGAATTTCGGAGTTCATTACAGAAAGACAAGTTCAGGCAGAAGGATACATCTAGCCTATGACACTGACTCGGACATCGATCTACTTTTGCGAGCCGCCGCTTCAGCAGCCTTGGCGACCCACTTTTCAAAAAGAGACACGACCTCTTTCGCCAGCCTACTCGCCTCCGGCTTCACCGCACTCAGCGACTGGGTCTTGCCATCAGGCTTCTTGGGGAACTGGCTAACGACTTTGTCAAAGTCACCTGCAACCTGATGCCCAAGCAACAGTTGGAAGGTGAGCTCCGAGCCGCGTACCGTCTGCGCGCGGGTGTAGTCCGCCATGATTGTCGACCTAGTGCCGAACGGCGAAGCCAGCGTGTCGATGTCACTTGGCGCTGTCTTGTTGGGGAAGATGCCCTGGTAGACAGTCGCCAGAGCTCTAGAAGATTTGGCCATCGCAGCCGAAGCATAGGCGCAAACCCTATCGACAAAGCTTACAGCCTGCTCCAAGGTATTGTTGTCGCTGGAAGAGTCGGCAGGAGGAGCACCACCACAAGCACCTACATCAAGGCAAAGGATCAGCATTCGATCGACAGATAAAAAGAAATAGCATATCAAAAAAGTAGGAAGAGACTTACGGCCAACAACGTCAGCGAGTGCGAGTAAGCGCTCCACTTGAGTCTTCTCCGAGTCGTGCTTCTCATCTTCGCGCTTTTTGGCCTCCTCGAGTGCCTTCTTGGCATTCTCATTCTCAGCCTCTAGTTCGGCCATTCGGGTGGCCGCAGTTTGCTGATCGACTGGGAAGAAAAGAACATTGAGACAGAAGAGAAGAAACAAACATTCGAATAGGACATTATGAGAAAGAGCGTGCGCTTCACCTGCTTCAAGTCAACAAGGAGTTGATTCCTCTCCTGCTCCAGAAGAATGTAAGCTTCGGCTCTCGCCACCTACTAGCGATAGAAGGGCTGCAATGTACAAAAGTAAAAGTTTGAGTCTATGCCCAACTATACTAGTGCACACAGCCTCGGGGGCTACTCCCATCGGGAGCACTGTTCGTGCTCCCAATGATAAAATCTACAGAAGAGTACTTACGTGCTCGAGCACAGATGCTGCACTAGGCGTGGGGATGACCAGCTCCTCCGGTACAGCAGAAGTCGAAGCCTTCGCCACTTCAGTCGTGGCCGCGGCACCCGCATCTGGAGCCTCCAGCTGTTTCTCTTCCATGGGGGGGAGCAGAAGTGTGCTCTGTACCATGTGTGGGAGACGCAGCGCCAGTGCGACCACTACGGCACAATATAAAACGATCAAGATTCGAACAACGCTACAGATAACAAATTCAAGACAAGTTACTTACCGGATCTCTTTGTCATCACTGTCGACGGAGACAAAGGGCATCCTGCCAAATTCCAGAGGAGGCGCTGAGTCGAGGGGATCCACACTCAGCGGCTCCTGAGGATCCTTCGATTCCCTGGCGCTCGGAGAAGAAGAACCCGTCACTAGTACAGAATGATACATCGGATACCCCTCTATGGAAACGGCAGCAAAAAGGCGACGGTAAAACGAACCCGCGCGTGGAAAACAAGAGCTCGCGTCCGCGAATCGCGACACATCGGAAACGGTTAGATTTATTCAACCGTTTCCAATGTGAATACGTGATATCGGACACGGTTGAAATTTAGCTCCGTGTGCAAATTAACGCCGTTCATATAAATATCCAAACCCTAACCTTTGCACCACAACCCCCCTCCCCGTCCCCGTCCACTTTCTCATTCTCTCTATCCTCTCTCCCCTGAGCAGCCGCCCTTGATCTGCTCCTCCCTACCGGTAGCCGCGCTGCAGCGAGCAGCATCCCGAGCAGCCCTCCGACGACGCTGACCAGGCCGTGGACGAGGCGTTGATCTCCATGTCCATGACGAGGTGGTGGCCTCCGGCGAGCAAGACCATGGTGGTAGCCAGATCCGTATGCTGCTCGAGGAGACCGGCCGGATCTACACCGGCGCCGCCCGTCGCAAGCAGGCCCGTCGCGTCCGTGCAGGTTTAGGCCCTGGCTACTGCATCTGGTATGTTCCCTTTCTCCTTCGTCTATCCCCTCCCTCGATTCTGCATCTGGTACACTCTCGATGTGTTTCGTCTCTCCCGCTAACCCTCGGCAACTGTAGATCAGTAGGCGACCTGCAGGCCCTGGTCGACCTCACGGCGGCGTCTCGAGGCCATCCTCCGTGAAGCTCCTGGGGATGCGCACGGTGGAGCTCCTGTATGAGGCGTACTCGACCATGGAGCAGCGGCGTCTCGAGGCCATCTTCCGTGAAGCCCGCTCGAGGCCATGTTCCGTGATGCCCGCGCTGCCCATGCGTTGTGGTGTTGTTTGCTAGCTCTGTTTTTCCGGCCGGACGGCGACATGTGAGTGATTCGTTCTTGAGATAATATCTGGTAGCCACTAGTATTTGCATCGATTCTTTTTCAATCTTATTAAATACTTGCTTCGGCACGAGCTGCAAATATACACGCATGTACTAGTATTTGCATCGATTCTTTTTCAATTTAATTAAATACTTGCTTCGGCACGAGCTGCAAATATGCACGCATGTACTACTTAGTTTAAGGCCTCCCAATACAAAACGTTTATGCAAGATGCTCTACTAGTACACTTTGATTTCACTAAGGTTTGCAAGCATTTTATGATTGGCAGGTTGACGCAATGCTTCTTGACAGGCTTGTCTCGTGCTGGGGAAGCAACTGCTTGGGTTCAGCAGTTGCCTCAATCTTCCTCATCCGTAAGTCTAAAACTAACACTACTAGCAGACTCTCGATATCAAAACTTGTCATCAGCGCATTAGCTCTCTTTGTTTTAGGATATGTCTATGTACGCTCTTCAAGGTTCTCTTGCTCAAATGGTTGTTTACCTAAATTTCTTAGTGTCGCTTCAGTGGTTGTTAGCTCTCATTGTATTTGATTTTCCTAAATTGTGCATTCAACACATAAGTATACTTATATGTTGTGCTGCCGGCCTTGTACCAGCTCTATCTTGAATTGAGTTTCGCAAAATTTAATTCTTATAAGGGAAAGCTAGATAGCAGCATGACTGGATGAGTTCAATGACAGTAATTTGAAAAATTAAATGTCATGTCAGCACTCAGAATCATGTACTCAGTAATCAGCTTAACTTAAACAATTTTGTGATTTCCGTTTTGTCATGCACATTTTTGTGATCTCTCATGCACACTCTTTTGCCCTAATGCACTATGGGCAGTGTGTGCTGATACGTGATTAATGTTATATGAGTATATTTCCTGTAGGTTAGCAACCTTTATACTGACGATTTGTTTCTACATGTTGATATAGGCACTTTGCACTTGACGTGGACAAGGAAGGTAGAATGGCTACTCAAGAAAAAAACAAAGGTAGTAGCGCACTAAATCATAGAGACCGAGTTTCAAATTGTTTCTTGTAATGAGAGCAACGTGTCCATACATTGCAGTGATAAAAGACTGAATTTGTGATATCACGTGTCTTCCAAGTGAGGTTTTGAACATACTTCTACCGTCAGTAAATTGCACATATAATTGAGTAAAGCAATGCTAGGACATTTCTTTATTTTTCCTTAGTAGCAACATTACATGAACTGTCCATTTTTATCTATGTAGCTAAGTGATTCATGCACTTGAGAATGATTGTTGTTGTACTACTTGTCCTTGGTAGTTTTAGCACAACAAGTCCTATTCTTCCAGGCTAACTTCTCTCTGTTATGTAGATACTTCAAGCTGGTCTCAATCATTCATTGTTTTTTCCTTTCGGTTATTGACAATTTAATTACATCTATTGTAGGTCTAAGGTTAGCTTTGCAACATGGACAAGTCCTACGGAACATGCAAGCAGTGGATGTATAGTTTCCTTAATTTGTTCTTCTAGGAAGGTAAGGGTAGTAGGATAACTCTCTTTGCATAACAATGAATTTTTTTTGTCTTCTTGATGCAACGGTAACAAATGCAAGATGAATGAATGTGTCCTTTGTATAACTCTCTTTTGGCATCCTTCCATGTTATATTTCGTTCCTGCATTTATTCATGGCTTCATGTTTTTGACAAGTCCTTTTTGTCTTTCTTCATTCATATCCAGATATGACAACAGAACGAATATGGAACATGCAAGCTGGGTGCTTCTTCCAACAAGAAATGGGTATCGGGATGTCATGGAATTCTCCAGGTGCAATCTTTGTAGTTGGTTGGAGCTTATTTTTTTCTATGTGAGGAGCATACAACACCCTTGTATATGTAGCACGTGTTAGGTGTGTAAATGTTAGTATGTAGATTTGTGAAGAGGAACTCTGTAAAGTTGTTTCATGTACCTTTGAAACTTAATCAGAAATATAGAAGTAATATTGCTGTCAGAAGCCACCAGAAGCTAGTGAGAAGCCAGCAAAAGCTAGCGAGAAGCTACTTTTTTTTAATATGGTTTTTCACATCGGAAACGGTGGTACTTTTTTACCTGTTTGCATTGTCTGCTTGTATTGGAAACGGAGTCATGTGCATGTCCGTATGCATTTCGGGGCCTCATTAGAAATGGTCTTTTGCCTCCGTTGCCAATAAGCTCGCTCACATCAGTGACAGGGTCGGGGACATGGACCCTTTTTCCGTTTCCGATGGGGTTTTTGGCCCGTTTCCGATGTGTCGTTCTGTACTAGTGCGTGTCATCGTCATCCTCGAGCACAGTCGTGTGCCTTGAGGGTGAACTTGCAACAGAATCAACTTGTCGTGGGCGCTTCTACGGCCGCGCCTCGTCCTCATCAACTTCGACTTCTTCCAGCTCTTCTTCAGGAGAATGAGCGGAAGGAAGTTCTTCTTCATCATCTGCCGGTTCCTCTTCAGGGAATGCGACTTCTTCATGTGGGCCATTTTCCATTAATGGTGGAAGACACTCGAAGCTAGGGTGACCCTGTCATCCGAAGAAAATTCGAGTGAGAAAACAACTAAACAATGGAGTACTGCAAATACATAAAGCGGGAAAATTTTACCTCAGGCAGTCGCCTCTCTACCCCATACGGAGTGATGGGGCACTTGATGTTGCATGGGTCAGCTGCCCGCAGGCTGGTGATGGCCTTCACTTTCTGGACAACCTCGTCATCACTCAGCTCAGTCGAAGACAAGCGAGTAGGGTCGTTGGCACCTTGATCCTCCCACATCGGGTGGATGCGGGCACGCAGCGGCTGCACTTGCCTTTGGACGAAGGTGGCGATGAGATGTATGCCACCCGCCTCCTTGCTCAGCGACTTCAGCAAGACAGCGATGGTTGACACCAGCGGCTTCACAGTCGCCTTCTCCTCCTTCGACAAGGAGTGCGCCCAGGCATTGGTCTTCTTCAGCGGTTTGTCAGCCACGAAGTCAGGCAACCCGACCTGCTCGCATCTAACATAAAACCACCTCTTCCACCAGCCTTGGACGGAGTCGGATTTCTTCATCTGGAAGAAAGCAATGTCGCCGCGCACTTGGATGCCAAAGCCTCCGACGGGGTAGACAATGTGCCCCTTCCCGACGTTGCGCTTCACATTGAAGATTCTCTTCCACAGCAGCCAGTTGGGGGCAATCCCCAAAAAACACTCACAGAGCACGAAGAAGCTCGCGATGCTCAAGATACCATTGGGAGTCAGATCATGCATCTGAATCCCATAGGCATATAAGAGACCACGGACGAAATCGTGCAGAGGAAAGGAGAAGCCCCTGTGCAAGAAATCTACAAAACAAATGTGCTCTCCATTGCGCGGAGATGGGATTACCTCCTTCCCCGGGGCGCGCGTCTTCAGCTGCTCTAGTGGTGGGAGCAAATTCTTCTCGCGAAGATCGTCAAGATCCGAGGCCTTCACAGAGGACTTGGACCAGTCGTAGTCCACCCTCTTCAAGTCAAGATCATCGGCGGCGGCCTTCTCCTTGCTCGCCTTCTTGACCTTCTTGTCACCGACCCTCTTCATCATATGGGTGGAGGAAGCTTTGCAAGCAGTAGCAATGGCGATGGAGTGCGAGGAGGAAGAAAAGCTCAGAGCGGAAGCGGCGAGAATGACGAAGGGATAACTTTTCCCACGCCGCAGCGAATCTAATATACCGAGGCAATGACGCGTCGCAACCGTCCAGTCAGCATCTACAAACGGCACGCTCCATCCAGCCCTACACGTGGCAGGTGGAGAACGTAACCGTCGCGAGCCACGCCGCCCACTACGCACGGGAAAAGAGGAAACCATCATCACGCCGCGAAAATTTCACGCGAAGTGGTCAAATCAGGAACCGCAAATGTCGCCGCAGGTCAACACTGACAGCGGGACTGCAGTGTCATGTCCCATCGGTGGCAGAGAAGAAAACGTCATCCATGACCTCAGCATCAAGGAGCAAACGAGTAAGCCTTCAGGCTGAGCAAACACTCGAACACATTCGAGTCACACCAGTAAGCCTTCAGGCTGAGCTAACACTCGAACCCATTCGAGTTACACGAGTAAGCCGTCAGGCTGAGCAAGCACTAAAAAAAGTGCAAACACATAGTAAGCCAAACAGGCTGAAAAAGGACTCTGATTTATCAGTAGTTTCTTACAATTACTCCCATCGGGAGGGGTTCAAGAATTTCTTTTCGACTGAGAGAGATTTTTGAGATTAACCTCAATTACAAGCAATTCAGCTTAATCTCGGGGGCTACTCCCATCGGGAGCACTGTTCGCGCTCCCGATAGAATACAGTCGAAATTTTCAAAGGATTAGGCTGCTCAGCCGCACATCACATGTTCGAGTCATCAACTCAAGAGGAAGCACATCAAGGCAGTCGACAAGCGTTCGACTCATGAAGAAAGGCGTGCACAAAGAAAGGAGTTCTTACCCGATTCTACGATTCGACCAAGTACTCGGGGGCTACTGACGTGGGCCTACCTTTCAGGTGCCCCACTATGAGATACCTAGTGCACGCCAAGCCTCAAAATTAGCCACTGCAGGCCCGTGAAGGGCCCAACAAGGACAACGTACGTCCCAAGGAAGTCGAAGCTTAGGTCGGTAGATACTTACCAAACCTTGTAAACCTAACCGACACCGAACTCCTGAGACCTAGCCTTCATATAAAGGCTAGGAGGGACCTCTGTCGAGGGTAGGTCCATACTCACCACCGAAACCCTAGCGAGATCGCCATCTCACCGGGATCGCCATTGTAACCTTCGACTCCATTAATACAGATCAGACAAGCAAGAAGTAGGGTATTATCCTCCGGGAGCCTGAACTGTGTAAATCGCCTTGCTTGTCAGCCGTGGTAACTACCAGCACTCACAATCTCTCCCCCTTCAATCAACCCGGGTACCCGAACCTAGGATCTGCCAAGGTGACCCCTCGACACCGATATTGTATATGATTTTGATCGGCTTCATCTTTCAGCGGAGCCAGATACATTTGTGTGGGGCTTGTGCAAATATATGAATTTTTTTACTAAATTTTCTATGAATTATTGGAGGAATGGCTGGGGATAACAATAATCGATTTGGAAGTTAAAAAATTATTTTGAAGTTTCAAATCTTTATGTGGCGGGTGTGTAAGAATGCTATCCCCTACAAGGGATAATGAAGGAAATCACGTGTTTCTTTAGTAGGAAATTGAGCCTATGCAACATCTTTCTTTTCACATGTTCAATTGCTAAGTGTGGTTGAAAAATGATTGGGCTTTCGAGAACTTGCCTGTGGCAAGATGGTTATGAGGGTGGTTGTACCCCCAACTCACCAGAGTTCAAACCCCAGGTTTGACGCTGGTGTTTCTCATTTAGGCGGATTATTCTACAGTGGGAGGCGACGTTCCCGTCGACAGCGAGGCGCCTGTGGTGACTTCGTCAATCTCAAGACCCAACCGCCGGCTCAGTCTTTCGGAGGTGCTCATAGGGGTAAGGTGTGCGTGTGTACGTTCATAGGGGTGAGTATATGCGCGTGTATGTGAGCGTCTGCGTTGTACTGTGTTTCGCAAAAAAATGATTAGGCTTTCCCTCGGTACAAATTGGGGATTTTAGTAGACGTTTGCATGCCCACTTTACCACTTACTTGAGCAGTGTACCCGTATATTGTATATGACTAGTAAAATGCTCGTGCCTTGCTACGTAAGTGTGGATATTTTATTAGTTACCCTGTGACCGTGCGTACATCATTTGTACACACATGTGGTTAAAAATTATATGAGCTTCCAATCACTATGAAGGTCAGAGAGCACAAAGAAGTGAAAAGGAAATCCTAACGTATGCATCGACTAATATATATTGTATAACGTGTTACAAATACTAGAAGTTAAATTATTGCATGCCGTAAAACAACACATTGAGAAAAAAATACGTACACCGGTAACCCTATCTAAAAGTGAAGATTGGAAAATGGTAGAATGAGGACGTGATGGCAAATCTAAATCATCACAAAAACAACTATAGAACATGCCCACTTCTAAAAACAATCATAACCCTAACTAAACTGAGCAAGTGAACTACATGTATCACTTCATTTTAACTGAACAGTAAATTTTCTGCACAGACAATTTTATTATCCTATTCTAATAACCCATAATACGTTTTCTATTTGGCGGGTGTAGGAATGCTATCCCCTTCAAGGGATAATAGGAAAAAGTTAAAATGGACTGGAAATCATGTGTCTTCCTTTAGTAATGAAATTGAGCCTATGCAACATCTTTTTTCACATGTTCAGTTGCCAAGTGTGGGTGGAAAATGATGGGGCTTTCACTGGTTACAAATTGGGGCTTTCAGCAGACATTTTTGCATGCCCACTTACCTGAGCAGTGAACCGATATTGTATATGATTTTATCAGCTTCATGTTTCCACGGAGCTAGATACTATTGTGTGGAGCTTGTGCAAATATATGATCTTTTTACCATAATTGTCTATGAATTATTGGATGAAAACTTGGCTGGGGCTAACATAAGTTATTTGGAAAGTCGAAAATCTCTTTGAAGATTCAAATCATCATGTGGCGGGTGTGTAGGAATGCTATCCCTGTGGAAAGTGAAAGTGGACCGGAAATCATGCGGATAAGGAAATTGAGACTATGCAACATCTTTTTTCACATGTTCAGGTTGTAAGTGTGGTTGGAAACTGATGGTGCTTTCCCTGAGTATCTCTTCAAAAACCAATTGGCAGGCTGTTACTTGGTTTTACTCATTCCTGCTTAGGAAAAAAAGTTTTTACATAATCAGCCTTGCTGCTTTGTGCTGGGCATTTTGGACCGCGCGTAACAAAGTCAGTTTCGATGAGCACATTGAGATGTCTACTTTTGAAGTTTTGTTTACCACATGCTACTTTCTACTCCCTCAGTTTCAATTTAATTGACTTGCTATACACCACATGTGAATGCATCTATACATGATTATCAAGATACATCCACATTTGGTGGATAGAAAGTCAATTAAATTGGAACGAATGGAGTACTATATCGGTCTGTTTTGCAGGTGGGGTGACGACATGGATGCGCTTGTTGGTGGTATCCTGATGAAGATGGCCTCTCATCTAGCCTAGAGGACTCAAGATCATGGAGGAAGATCGCCATGTGCAACAATTGATGATCATTCTGGATGAGCGTGATTGGCCATATGTTACCTTAGCTTACATTTTAGACCTAGAGAAAATGATATTTTGTTGTATTTGTCCTCTCGTTTATGTTTTGTTAAACCCATCTAGACTGTGATCAGGCTGTGGCAGGTGGTGCACTCAATATTGAATTTAAAAGCAGTCGATCCTGCCGCCCGATTAGATAGAAAGAGTTATAATTACATAGTCATTGTCGAAGCAAAGAAGTTCCAGTTTCCAAAAACACAAAAAAATAAATTAGACGTCTCCTGGGTCTTGCGTGTGTGCAAACTTCCGCTGCTCGATCTCTTCCCACACCAAGTGAGCAACTAAGTCCGACTGTAGGGCGGTGTTCCTTAACACCCGCCTGTTCCGCTCCTTCCAGCAGCCCCACATGGCGTAGATGAAATTGCCGCTCGCCTCGCGCCTCTTTTCCTTCGGGTTTTCCGCAAGCATTTTGTCCCACCAACTGTCAATGTCCTGCCCCAAGGGGGGCGGCGCGATCCCAATGGAACCATTCCAACCGAAGATCATGTCCCACACCGTGGTCGTGAAACTGCAGTCAAGTAGCAAGTGTCTCACCGTCTCCGGGTGAATGTGGCAGAGCTTGCAAATGGGGTCGTGGGGCCATCCACGAATCGCCAAATTGTCCGCCGTAAGGATCTTTCCGTGCACAGCAAGCCACGCAAAGAATCTGCATTTTGGTTCTGCGTGCGCTTTCCAAATCTTCGTCGCCTTGAAAGGTGAGTAAGTCCCAGAGAATTGGCACCGGTATGCCGATGCCGCCGAGTACACTCCAGAGGCAGTCCACCGCCAAGTATTAGTGTCTGGTCGGGGCTGCAGCGCCACCCCACGCAAGTTGTCCCAAAGCGAGACGAACTGATCCATGTGGGCCGGAATGGAGATGTGAAAGAGTGACTTCATCCAATTTCTGTCTTGCAATTCCTTTTGAACCGTTCTTGATTTTCTAGTGGCAATGGAGAAAAGATCTGGAAACGGGAGCTTGAGTGGCCCTCCAGGAAGCCAACGGTCATGCCAAAAGAGACACTTGGTGCCATCACCCAAGGATATATCAGTAGATGCACGGAATAGGTCCATGTCCGCTCTATCACATGGCAGTGCCATGCCATCCCATGGCCTCCCCGGCTCAGTCCAGGAGAACCACGGCCACCTGAGCCGCAAAGCACATCCGAACTTCTCCAAGTCAAACACTCCTAGTCCCCCGAGCATCTTAGGCCTGCAAACTGTCCCCCAATTGACTAGTAAGTGTGGTTGGAGCCCGGTACAGCCCCGGCTTCATCCACAGAAAACTCCGCTTGATCTTCTCAATTCTTCGTAGAATCCACTTCGGAAGCTTGAATACGAGCAAGTGATGAATCACCATAGCTGACAGAACAGAGCGGCAGAGGAGGACACGACCTGTCCTAGTGAAATGTTTTCCCCACCACCCCGCAAGTCTTGCTCCTAGCTTGCCAATCAGCGGTTGGAAGTGCACCGCCTTGAGCCTCGAGTGGTGCAGCGGGAGCCCGAGGTAAGTGCAAGGAAAACAACCACGCCTAGCTAGGAATATCGCCAAAGCCGCCACAATCTGATCCTCGCTGCATTGTATGGGAATGCTTCCGATTTTTCCATGTTAGTTTTCAGTCCGCTAGCCCTGCCAAAGGCGTCCAGTAGTTGACACACTACACGCATGTCCTGCGCTTCTGGACCAACGAAAATGCCCGCATCATCCGCGTACAAGGAGATAGTGAATCGCACCGGGCGTGCCCTGATCGGTCTCAGCAATCATTCCTCTGGAGCCAACCGGAATAGATGGTTCAGCGGGTCAATGGCCAAAATGAATAACATCGGCGAAATGGGATCCCCTTGCCGCAATCCCCTCGCATGACGAATAGCCGGACCCGGTTTACCGTTGAGAAGAACTCTAGAGGAAGCTGAAGAGAGCAAAAGGCATATCCATCTCCATCTCGGACCAAAACCCAGATGCTCAAGCAGTTCTAGCAAGTACGGCCAGCTGACGGTATCAAATGCCTTTGCAATGTCAAGTTTTAGAAAGAAACCCGGCGTTTTCTCCTTATGCATATCTTTTATCAACCCTTGTACATGCAGAAAATTATCATGGAGACATCTCTTCTCGATGAACGCTGATTGACAAGGAGAGACCAATTCCGGCAAGCGAGGAGCAAGTGCGCTCAATATCGAGTGTTTCTCAGCGGGCTTCCTGCTAGTGCTCTAACCGCTATCCCCTGGACCTTATAAATTCTTTCCGTTATCTTTAATGGGAAGGGGCTAGCCTGGTTGGAAAAGATCTTGGTATTAAAAGTTTACCTTAAGAGCATGTTCTTAGAAATATCAAAACCAAATATTGAAAATCAATACTCTCCTGAGTAAGCAAAGCTGTAAAAAAGGAATGAAATTATTCCTGCCCCTGTATTTATTTAGACAGGCTGTCCCCGTGTATTTTGGATGTGAAAACTACTCATCAGAAACCTAAAAGTACCTCTACTTTCCTCCCAAAATATTCTGGACCGGAAATACCCATCCTGCCCCAGTAGCAAATTACTCCACCCTTGTTAAGCCGCTGTTCGATCGAAGCCAAGCAACGGCGCCTGAACAAGAAGAGAACAGGGGCCTCGCCGCCCAAATCGCCGGCGACCGGAGCCCTCCTCCGCCGCCGCCTTCCCCCTGGTGAGCTCTGCTCCTCATTCCCTCGATCGTCTCCGTGCCTCCCGCTTCTTCCCCCCCGCCGCCTCCTCCTCCCGTTCGCCTCCAGAATCGCCGCCTCGCCCCATTGCGCCGCTCCTCCTCCTCCCCGTAGGACGGCTCGGTTGGTTCTCGGGACGGTCTCCTGGAGCGTCGGCCCCTCCCCATGCCGCGTCGTAGAATTTTGTTTGGAACTGAACCCACATACATACCCCACGTTAAGGTCCGGCCCTGCAGTTCTGTTGCGAGTTTAGTTGGCAGTATTTACCCATCTGCAAGAGTTGAGTTAGTCATTGAGCGGGCAATTCACGCGAAAGGTTTCCTTACCTTGTATAAACTGTATGTTTGGTTGGTAGTGGTCACACCCCACATCTAGTTGCCGTTGCAGGGTCTATGTCATGTCTGTCTCTTGATACAGTTCAGTTACGTGATTCCAGACGTAAGAAATTCTGCCGTTCCTATGGTGTGATGACTTCAGTTACAGCTACTTTATGTTCCTGTTCATCGCATTTCTTTCAGCATGTCACTGTTACTCTTGATAATTAAGGTTCTTCATTGTAGGTTGAGTTGTTGTCTTGGAGACTTCCTTTGAATGGAGCGGAGCGACTCCATGGCCGAGTCACCAAGGAGGCGGAATGGCCTTCTGCGAGACCAGGTTCAGCTGGTGAAAAGGAAGGACACAACCCGCTATGAGATCGTCCCCTTTCCAGAGCCATTGTCTTTCGAGAAAGGCTTCTTCGTCATGATCCGTGCCATCCAGCTTCTGGTGCAGCACAATGAAGGGATAATATTCGTCGGAGTTGCTGGCCCCTCTGGTGCTGGGAAGACGGTTTTCACGGAGAAGGTGCTCAATTTCATGCCCAGTGTTGCTGTGATATCAATGGACAACTACAATGATGCAAGTCGTATAGTTGACGGCAACTTTGACGGTAACCCAACTACTTTGGATATCTACTTCCTTTACTGTTACAGAGATTCCTGTAATGAACAATAGGGACAATGGAAATCACATAACATATGGATTATCTTATGGTTCACCACATGTCTCCACAGTAACTGTAACATAACATTGCATATGATTTATGATATGATGGAAAATATTAGCAAGTTTTTGCGAGAGCCTGTTTTCATCGAGGCAGTAGTGGTGCTGAGTGCTAACTAGACTGATGTTTGTACTTTAAATTTGCTCAGATCCACGTCTAACAGACTATGACACACTGTTGGAAAATATTCATGGTCTGAAGGAAGGAAGGTCTGTTCAGGTTCCAATATATGATTTCAAGATGAGCTGCCGTACTGGATACAGGTAAAAATAATTCTTGTGTAATCATTTCCATCTTACATTATTGCACTAGAAAGTTAGGCTCATATTTCATCATGGTCAAATCTTATCTAACTGTCTTCTTATCTTGTCACCAACAGAACAGTTGATGTCCCTGGCTCCAGGATTGTTATTATTGAAGGTATATATGCACTGAGTGATAAGTTACGGCCAATATTGGATCTGCGTGTTTCTGTGACTGGTGGTGTTCACTTTGACCTGGTGAAGAGAGTCCTAAGGGACATACAACGTGCTGGCCAGGAGCCTGAGGAAATAATTCATCAGATCTCAGAAACGGTTGCTTGACCTTTTGAACTTGAATTTATATCTGCTTTTTCCTTGTGTTTTCTTTCTTCTGTAAAAGGTCACTACAGAAAAACTCACCAGTAGTTTAAGGGTTTTTTAATTAAATGTGTATTATTTGCTCTGGCCATCCATGTGGTTTAACAATATGGAAGATGGTATTTTCAGGTTTATCCAATGTACAAGGCTTTCATTGAGCCAGACTTGAAGACAGCACACATAAGAATTATCAACAAGTTCAACCCTTTCTCAGGGTTCCAAAATCCTATGTACATTCTTAAGGTAAATCTTCCTCAATCATGTTCAATCTATTTGTCATCCACGTCCAAGAAATTTGGATTTTCCGATAGCAAAGATGGCTGAGTGTTGATTTTGTAGAAATGATGTTAACTTGAATAATAAATAGTTATCTTACAGTTTAGCAAGATGACCTGAATCTTGGATGTCTGCTTTCACAGTCACCACGGTCTCTAACACCTGATCAAATCAAAGCTGCTCTTGGTGAAGATCAAACAGAAAGCAATGAAGAAACATATGATATATATTTACTTCCGCCAGGTGAAGACCCAGAAGCATGCCAATCTTATTTGAGAATGCGGAATAGGGAAGGGAAATACAATCTGATGTTTGAGGTATGCCATCTTATGTTTCACTATATACTTGTGAAGGGTATTTGTTGATTATTCTGTTACAACTTACAGTTAGTGCATTTTAGGTGTCTTACTGTTATCCATTCTCACATTCGTAGTTACTTAGCACCGTAGTTCATAAAGGCGAAGCTTATGTATGTACAGACTACAGGGTCTAAGAAAAAGGAAATCTCAGCCATGTTCCCGTTTTTATATTCAAACTTATGGTGTTTATCTACCACAGTATTTAGCTTTGATACCAAAATATACCCTATGCTAGCGTTTTTTTATTATTGTTATCTTAATCTATGGGCACTGGTTTCAGCGTTTGTGTTTGCTGACTGGTTTGTGTTTTTCTTTAATTTGAAGGAGTGGGTGACTGATAATCCTTTTATCATATCTCCGAGGATTACTTTTGAAGTCAGTGTACGTCTTCTTGGTGGTTTAATGGCGTTGGGATATACTATAGCAGCTATACTTAAGAGAAGCAGTCGCGTGTTCTCTGATGGCAAGGCTACTGTTAAAATTGACTGGCTGGAGCAACTTAGCCGGAGGTATATACAGGTGAGGATCGTCTTTGCTATTTCACGGCTGCAGTTTCTGTCGATATTATTTCAACATGATCTTCTCTGCACACATCTTGACTACTAAAGTAATTATTCTTTCTAACCCAGCAACATGTAACGCTTCTTTACCGTGTTTCTCTTTTTATTAAGGTGCAAGGCAGAGATAGACTTTATGTCAAATTTGTGGCAGAGCAGTTAGGTTTGGATGGCTCTTATATTCCACGCACATATATTGAACAAATCCAACTGGAGAAACTGATGAACGATGTTATGGTATGTACCTTGATGATTTCGTAGTAAATATTACACCTTAGTGCTAGTTATATTGCTTAGCTTTGCGATGGTATGTGACAAGATGTCGTTCAGGCATTACCAGATGATTTGAAGACAAAGCTCAGTATTGATGACGAGCTGGTTTCAAGTCCAAAAGAGGCTTTTTCGCGGGCTTCTGCTGATAGGAGAAACAAACTTCTGAAAAGGTTTGTGTGTTGTCTTTGTAGTCCGTTCCTAATTTAATCTCATGTAATTAAATGCTTTGTTTAATCCATGGAGTCTGAGTGAGGTTAAGTGACATTCTCTTGTGGATACCTTTCAGTGGGCTGTCTCATTCATATTCAACGCACGGAGATAAAAGTATGGTGAAATTGGATAAATTGACAGATTCCAACAGAAGGTTTGGCAGTCGGCGAACCCCTGAACCTCCCGCGATTAACCAGGTGATCTGTCTAGTATATTCTTGTATAGTTATAACTAGCACGTCAGTTTAAAACTCTATCTGTCTTTATATTTTGACATGCGTAAATGCTGATGTGCAAATTATAATTTTCTAGCCTGATACTTGTTCCCTTTCATAGGGTGCAATGGACCAGCTGTCTGAACAGATATCAACACTGAATGAGAGGATGGATGAGTTTACCTGTCGAGTTGAAGAACTCAACTCAAAATTTACACTGATAAAATCTTCACCAAGTCAGCAAAACTTAGTGCTTCCAAGTGAAACTCGTAATGGTTCTGCACCTACAAATCTCTTTGTTTCTCAGTTGGGTAATGGCACCCTTATACCACATTCGTCATCATCAAACCAACTTTCAAAAGAGTCCCCATTGCTGGAAGAGGTATTTTACTGCCGCTACCACCTATTTTCCTGAGTTTCCCCTGTTTTACCGTTGGTTGTACTGAAACTATGTTGCATTGACACTCCTGAATTGGGTGATGCAGTCGAGTAGTCTCCTCTTAAAAATAAATTTGTGAATATGAAAATTGGCTAATCTTAAGTAGTAACCAGATTTGGTCATCAGAGTTAAAATCCCGATGACAGTTGGCAAATGAATTAGGTTAAAACTTAAAAGGTTTCCTCAATCCAATACACTAGCCGAGGATCTGTTGCATTATTATTTGTAGCTACACTTTCAGAGTTTCTTGGGAATAGACACATGGTTTTCTGGAAATAAACTGTGTTTATCAACTCCTTATTCAGATCCATGAATTTTGACTGGATTGAGAATCAGGGAGACTTCAACTTTTAACAACAGTGACACAGGTTAACTGTTGACTCCTGTGTGCTCAAATCAATTTGATAACAAACAAGTATAGTAATAGATAGATATTCTTACAAATAATATAGCTAGTGACCTGTGGAAGTAACAATAAATCTATGCAGCTTGGGTCGGGCTTAGAGTGTAAAATCCACGCTGCATGAGATAGGGTCAACTTGTTTATACTTGTTTAGTTTCGTTGGTATGCACAATTATTTTTACCCCCTTGGTTCTTGGGTACTTATAATGAAGTTCAACATAAAATATTTTGAATCTGAATGCTACACATTATTGTGTGCAAATCTTGTTATTTCACTTTGCTGGATGGTTTATTTCCTAAGCAGATTATGGACTTATCAAGAGGTCAGCGCCAAGTAATTCATCAGCTCGACAACCTCACCAACCTCCTTCATGAGCATTTAGTCTTGACCCGACAAGGAAATGGCACGAGCAGGAACCGGATCCAGGAAGGAATCGACATGGCCATCTGTCCGCTTATGATCCTGACAATCGGCAGTGTCGGGTATTTCGTGTTCAAGAGTCTCAACCGGAGCTGACCGGAGTGAACCCTTCGAAGTCCACAGTTCTGAAGCTCATCGCCAAGTTCAGTTAAGAACCAGAGGAGACCAGCAGTCCCGATTGATCTTCAGTACCCAGAGCCCAGCCTTCAAAACTGTTTATTTTTCCTGGAAGACATAGAATGTCCTCATACCAGACACCATGGGGTGCATATCTAGTAGTACGTAGATTACAATTTTCAAGATAGGAAAAACTGATATACCTGCGCAAGCAACAGAGTTTAGTCTCAATATCGAGCACAGATACTTGTGAAAGCTCGAAAAATTGATGTACCGGAAGCATACATTGCCTGTAATCGATACTGGAAGTCCCAGTATCAATAAATTTTGGGGGTCAGCGTATCCTGATAATCTTGCCACATAGCTACATAGAAATATTTCTAACCACCTGTCCGTAGTTACCCGATTTAACCCTGGGTGCAAGCGTGCAGTAAGGTGTTGTTTTTTCCCAAGGTTGCCCTACAGAACATTAGCTAGCATTTGTTAATTTGAGGCTTTGCTTGCCCATGATTTTGCACAAAGGGTCTGTTTGTTTCTTGCTCAAGGTTGCCCGATCAAAATTTGGCTAGCCAAAATTTTGGTTGAGGTTTTGGTCGCCCACTAGTTTGCCAACATTAGCTAAAAAAACGAACTAGAGTTTATTTTATATGTAGTAGAGCACTGGCCAACATTAGCTAATTTGTTTTGGTGGGGTACCTTTTGGCTGAGTCCAAACATGGCATTTTTTTACTTCTAGACAGGATATATCCGTTTCTGGTGACACAACACTGCTATCGTTGAACCAAAAAAAAAATCCAAACAGGTTGGAGCTGCTTTTGCTTACTCCTTTCCTTGGTACTGCCCAGCAGGAAGGAAAAAGACTAGATCTCGAACAGTTGCCAGCAGCTTAGAATTCTTGATCATTTGCTCCAAACCTTAGTGTTGTCCAAGTCGACGAATAGACAAAACAATGCTATGATTCATACTTTATTTTTTGCCGCATTTCTTACTTTGAGGGGAACTTTTTTACCACATGGTTCAAACTTTCTTGTGTAGTGAAATAATACTAGTAGTTTGTTGAAATTTTGAAAATGAAGAGTAGATACCTCATGCCTGAGTATCAAATTATTACTCCGTGTGGTCAGAACAGAAGAGAGTGTCGCTCGTTCCTTTGGATTAAGTATACTTTTCATCCTGAAATCTCACCTGCGGAGAACATTTACCCCAATCTTTAAAACCCAATAATTTCAACCCTAAAATGTGACAAACCGGACAAATCACACCATGTTAGTGGTTTTTCTCGAATTTGGGTGATTCTGGGCATATTTGGCATGTTTTGCTCGTTGACGTGGCGGGCTGACATGGCGCTGTGTGTTAACGTCGTTACTCTTGCTCGTGGACCCCACCCGTCAACCCCTCTCTGTAAAATTGCGGTCGTCGTCGCCGGTGTACACGAACGAAGGCGGCACGGGCGCGTCGTAGTCGGCGTCGTGGCCACGCCTTGGCTCCAATAGACCTCGCACAAGACAAGCTCGTCCTCCAAGAATCCCCCGGTACGGACCGATCGAGGGACCATGGCGATGACATCGGTGCATCACGAGCAGACGGCGCGGTGTGAATACTGCCTTCCCCATAAGGTTTCCATCCTCAGGCCTCTCTCTCCCGCCGCGGTGGCGCATCTATAGGTTGAACGGGCGGCGGCCGCGCGCGTTGACGGATCGAGGGTTCTATAGGTGTCGACTTCAGATATCCGTGTGTACGTCCGCCGTCCACCAGCCAATTAGTGGACGCCGACGCCGCTAATAACCCTGCCATTTAGGCTTTACGTTTGTGGCCGACGCGGGCGAGCAGCGCCTTGGCGCACTCCGAAGCCGGCACCAAGGACATCACGCTCGACCGCCTTCCTCTGCCCCACCGGCATCGGCGTCGTGGATGAACTTTCAGGGGAGCTCGTCGGTGGAGAAGAAAGTCCCCATATGACAGGTGGGACCCACGACCAGAAAGCGTCGTTATCTTCTCAATGGACAGGTGGCGCCACGTCATGGCCACGCCATCGTATAAAACCACCCAAATTGTTCAAAACCACCTTTGGGTGTGATTTTCTGATTTGTCACATTTCAAGGTTGAAATCATCCGTTTTGAGAATTGGGGTGAGGTGAGAATATATTTAAGGTGAAAAGTAAACTTTAATCCTTCCTTTGGAAAAGAAAAATGAATTCGGCCCATAGAAACAGTAAAAAACAATTCGGCCTGCATAAGGAATCGTCCCGAGCAAATCTAGTCAGCCCACGCACGCACACGCAGGCCCACGGCCTCTCGCGTGCCCCACCCCCATTTAATCGGTCTCTCTCGTCCCCTTCACCAAACACTAAACCTCTCTTCCTTCCGGTCTCGCGGCGCCTCCCCTCCTCCTCCTGCCCTCCGCTTTCCTAGGGTTCGCTCGCGATGGACCAGGGCGACGTCGCCGTGGCGGTGCCCGCGCCCGTCCCCTCCCCCTCCTGCGCCGGCGCCGGCTGCAAGAAGGCCAAGCGCCTCGAGATCAAGAAGTGGAACGCCGTCGCGCTCTGGGCCTGGGGTAAGCGCCGCCGCACCCATCCGCTCCCTCTCTCCCTCGCTTTCGTTTCGATTGAGCCTGATGACGCGATTCTGACCTCGGTTTTTCCGTGTTTGCGCGCAGACATCGTGGTCGACAACTGCGCCATCTGCCGCAACCACATCATGGACCTCTGTGAGCACGCGTCCGCGTCCCCTTCGATTCTGTGTAGATGGTTCTGGGGTTTTCGGGGGTTAATCTGACCCGTGGCGTCGCGGATGCGCGCGTTTGTTTGTGTTTGTGTGTGTGTGTGTGTGCAGGCATCGAGTGCCAGGCGAACCAGGCCAGCGCCACCAGCGAGGAGTGCACCGTCGCTTGGGGTATGACACAGATCTTCTCACCTCGTCTCTCCTGTTTCCTAGTACTGTACAGTGTTGCGATTGTCCTACTTGTCATTGTCAATTGTAACGGGGATTTGGCCTGTTGCTGTGGTCTGGTGGGTGTTATCGTGTTAATAGCTGCTCAGTCTTGTGTCTATCATGCTGCGAATCTCAGATGTAAGTTTTGGACCCATGATGGACTGTCTAACAAGTTTCTTAGTCTTTTAGGGGTTCAGTAGGGCTTTCATGATTGAACTGTTGAGAGCTTTTCCTGCTGTTTGCTGATGGTGTGTTGTTGATTGGTTGCCACTATCTTACAATGTAATGCATTTTTTTGGTAGGGCCGTGCCGCTGTTAGTATTTATTATTTTCATAATATAAGTCCCTTTGTGCTTAATGTTACTTGTCTTCTGTTAGCCTTGTTAACTATAGTAGCACACAACCTATATGCCTTGGGAGTCCTTGAAGGGGGCCTATTTGGTTTCTTGGAAGGGGATTGACTTATTTCATGCTTGATTGCAGCATTTCTTAGTGAATTTGCATTAAAGCGTGTTATGTGCCATTTATTCAGACATGCAATGCTGGTTCTCTGATCTGGCTGAGCTGAAGTTACAGCCGCTGCTTATGTATCAACTTGTTATTCTGCATTGTTGTGCAACAACGATTAGCTCGTGTTGTGGAGCTTTTGGTCGCTAGATAATGATTTGTCAGCATCCTTTTTAACTCCATGATTAGCAGCCTATTGTTTTTCTGACATCACTTTTGGAGTATCGCTTTACTATTTGAATCGTTGAGTGGGATGCAGGGGACGATCCTGGCTCATATAGTATTGATTAAGCTTGTACTTTAACCAGTATATCCAGTTATTATCTTGAAGTCCTTGATTGGAGATTTCTGAGTAACTTTTTAAGAGGCTGCAGATGCTCTTTCGGATATGATGTGTAAAACGTTTAATTTACCATCTTATCCTGCATTCTGCTATCTATAATGGACCTGTTAGTTCTGAACGTTGAATCGTAGTCATATAACTTGCATCACCATGTGCTAGAGGGTTATGCACAATTAGAACTTAAAAGTTTTACCTGGAAGTGGACAGTGGTCGTCATGTTTCAGTTCTTCACTTCTTTGTAGGCTTTAAAATCAATTTGGACAAATCAGACAACATTTGGTTTAATCTATGTTCTTAACTGCACTTAGAACACTAACATATTGGAAATATAGGACCTAATAGTTTTTGCAATTTTCCTACTGTAGTTGTAATTTTAAGTTTGTTTTGGGCATGTCTTGTATTCAGATAGCATTTGTGGTTGCAGAAGGAAGGTAGTACTATCTGTGCACTCACCAGATAGCTGAATGATTTACCTTGTCCTGAATTAACTGTCTATCGCTGTTCACTTCTAGTTATGCCTTGAAGTATTACATGGCATTTGGTTTGAACTTCAAAGGACTAGAGGTTACAATGTGGATTGGTAGCTTGGGCTTCAAGCCTCCCATATTTTCCATGGGCAAATAAGTGTAATTTTTTGCGAATACCCACCAATTCACATACTTGAGCCATTTCTCTACATAAATCAGGTGTTAGATCAGACGTTAATTCTTGTGTCATCCTATTTAAGACTGCACCAGTCTATTAGTGGCTTGTATATTACTCCCTCCTTTTCAAATTGTAAAATGTTTTAGATAAAAAAATGCATCTAGATACAGGGGAATTGGAAAAAGGCTAAAACATCTTAAGAACATTGCATAGTATGAAATCATTAGTTGATAAAATAGTTTCTGGGTCTTTCCTATGTGTACCTTTTCTATTTTAGGAAATCAGAGGGTGCAGTTTTATTATCTGCTTCTTACTAACTTAGGAATTTTACACTTGCTGCAATATGTGTCTATGACACTTTGCTAGTGATCCCTTGGACATCATATTACTTTTGACATTGCATTTTGTAAAGAATTACATCTGACTGTGGTGAAGGACTTGCAGTAACTGAGTTGGTGATCTGTTTGAATTTTGCAGGAGTTTGCAACCATGCCTTCCACTTCCACTGCATCAGCCGCTGGCTCAAGACCCGTCAAGTGTGCCCTCTAGGTCTGTGGCCTTACTGATTCTCCCCCAGTATCAGTATTACTTGCTACCTGGGCCTATTCATTATTCTGACTTCCATTTTGCATTGCAGACAACAGCGAGTGGGAGTTCCAGAAGTATGGTAACTAAGACAGTCAGGGCCAAGGGGCGAAGTTACTTCATGGCTCTCGTACTTCAGTGCTAGTAGTGTTAGATAACTCCTGGTTAAGAAATAGGGATGGCTGGTTAATGTTTCTGAAGCTTGAATTTTGGTCAAGACCACATGTATCTCTGTCGCAGTGAGAGCTGTTCAGCAAATCGTCTGTTAAATCTCAAAAAAAAAAAAAAAGCAAATCGTCTGTTAGAGCTGTCGAAAGATCTCTCTGTTCGCAGAACTTAAATGTGAATGTGGTGGGTACTCGGTTAACCAGAAACATTTGTGTCTGCATGTGACGTTTCACTACAGCGATGTTGCCATGCCTTTATCTTTTTTTTTGCATTAAAAAAATCAATTTTCAATGAAAATGTCATTGCACCTGATAAAATCGTCAAAATATATTATCTCATTTTCGCAAATAACAACTTTGCCCAACATAGCCTACCAAAACGTCTTATATCTGGAGACGGAGTCTCGGAGTAAACTAGACTTCACCAATGTTCCCACTTCCCAAAACAAATCATTGCTGGCTTGCATTTGCTGTATTGATAATTGTCAGTTTTTACTCTCCTACTCTATGATAGATTGTTAGCGATCAAAATTTCACGTGCCGTCTTGCTGGCGATCTGCTTTTTCAATCTTACAGGGTCAGCTGAGTTGTAGTATGTCACCTACTTGTGCATTATATGTGTACTAGGTGAATGCCCGTGCGTTGCTACGGAAATACAATATTCATGTATCTAAATGTTTTTTTGTTTCATCCATCTAGCTATTTTCTCCCTCTCCAGTCGTCTATGGCATATGGTTTTTGCTTCCAACCAGCAACATCCCACTATGTGCCATTACTTCGTAGCGCGCACACATTTTTGCTAATTATTTGAAGTCGCCTTTAGTGATTTTGTCACCTAGAATCCGCTCTACATTTGGTCAAGATGTTTTTTCCTTACTCCCGCATCTTTTTGCTCAAGTCCCATCACATGCCCTTCTAATAGTTCATCGGCTACCAACACACACAATCATCAAATTTCCGTAAGCTAGAGTGAAACCTAAAAAAATCACAATTGAGCATATGCTTGACAAGGGATAAGTCAATGGAGATGAATATTTCGTTTTGGGTAGTAAAATGTGTGAAATAATGCGGTATCACAACTTACCAGCACCACCACATATACCTCCTTTAAACAGTATAAGGTTGCAAATGTATCTGAATAAAGATTCTGGCACCCCGAAAACCAATTTGCTCAAATGTCACTACTCAATTTATCATGAGCCTCTAATAGTTCTAGTTTTCCACATAACATTTGACATGGACAGATTTACAAATTTTCTTAACTATGAAATACATACATATGCCGAACTTGCTAAGGTCATGGCATAAATAGTTAATTGATGTGGGGTAGGGTGGGAGGTCAATTGATATTTGGAGTTGCTGCTAATTGACATTGAATGCTCAGGATAAATTAGAGAAAATATATGTGTATATAAATTCCATCAATGCCATTATTAGTACAAGACGGAAATAGGGCTTCCCCACTGCCAGACGAGTCGCCGTTCAATTGAGGTACTCGTTGTCGTGTTCCTCTTAGTGGTAATCTGTTTCTCTTTGTCCATCTTCACTCGTTCCCCTGCCATTCTGCTAATCTGGCGCAACAATTAAAAGGATTAAACAACAATAATAATTCACTTAAACAACCAATTATATGAAACCTTATGAAAATTCATAAAGCTCATCAACTATTTACCCTAGTATCCACAAATCAGTCATAACACTGAATTTTTGCTATAACCCTCACGTCTTCCTCAACACGGGACACAACATGAAGACGCATCCCTCAAATTAGGTTAAACATGCAAATAGTTGAAATCTCATGTGTACAACCAAAGGCCACGATCATTAAAGGAATTCATGTATGTATATCAACAATTTATCCCATAGTGCTGCACCTGATGCTTATATACTTTCCTAATACCGTGATCATGGCAATTTTATCCATCAATATCAACAAACCAATGGCATTCAAGAATTTGTGCAATGATTTGAGAAGGAAACACGATGGATCGATCTCTGCACACTTTCCACTGCACCTCTGGCAATGCGACATGACCTCACGAAAACTCCCAAAATTTCTCACAGTCTGCAGCTACCAGTAATAGCTAAATCCCTCATGTTCTTGCTGGTTGCTACTGTGGCTAGCATTAGATCCACATAATAGAAAGAGTATCTGTAAATAGAAGGAAATAAGGAGCACAGGAAACATGAAAGCAAACACAGCATGACACTCACACAGCCTAGATATGCTCCCGTGAATATAGCATGTTAACAGTACGACTGTACGAGGCATGTATATGTTATGCAAGCACAATAAAGATGATAGCATGTTCTATCAGACTATTGTCCAAAAGAAGGGAAAATAAACCAAAAAAATTACAACTCCTGCAACCTATCAGATTGCTCCTACTCATTAAAGAAAATTTACAGCAGTACTGGAAATCGTTTCACATTGCGTGTATTTCAAAGGCGTTTTAAATCCATATAACCCAGTGTAGCATTACAGATAAATCTAGCGTTTCTAATATTAATGCTGATAACTGAAAAAATTGTAAGCATGTGTAACCTATATTTTCCTAAGGCATCATCATGAAAAAAAGGCGAAACGTCTCACAGCCCCACATGGAGAAAGAAAATGATTGAATACTATTGCGCTGCATGATCACTAATGTAATACTGAAATATGGCAGCTCTGAATCATAAAAATAAATAACACGTAGGCTTGAGAAGAGAACATGTAAAACCAGTCTCCCATATTTTAGAAGAAAAAGTGCATGAGCATTGAGTGGTATAGCAAAGCAGGAATCCAGAGTTTACCTCAGCATTGTCCTCCAATCAGCTCCAATCAGGAGTTAAACCATCATACTCGAAGATCTAGACAGACAACCTAGAATGTGCGTTTTATTTCACATCTGGTTACACTATGAGGTTCACATGTATGATGTATCACTGCAAATGGTACACACGAATGTCACAACGCATGTCACGTATTGATCCCAGGATCAGTAATCCAGCAGCTGGCTCAAGTTTCCTGTACGTTTCACTTTCCGCCCTGAGAACAGAAAAACAACAAGTCATCCAATATTTAGTTGTAGCAATCGAAGGGATTCAACCAAGGATTTGCTTGGGTACAGGACTCACCCATGTTCCGATTCGTAGTTTGCTTTCTGCAACCTGAAGATCAGGCTTTTGTTAGCTCAATAACCAGATGCAGTAATCCACATGCCACCAATCCTTCAATTCCTATCCAGCACGGTAAGAGGAATGAGCACGTAGGTCCAACCCCAGATGTAGACCAGCCTCACAATGACGCAAACGATGAGAAATAGACCTGCTGCTTGGTGGTGAGATTGACCCTCTGTCCAGCAAGCGGCGGCTTCTTCTCGGGGGTGAGCTGCTAGGGTTTCCAGCGGCGGAGACGACGTCAAGGCGGTTGAGGCTGAGCCTCCTTTCCTTTGGCCGCGGCTGAGAATTCGCCGCCGCAGGGACGGGATACCGCTGGGTTTCGAACCCCTGGACGTACGGACGTGGTGGAGGCGGGAGGAGAGGAGACGGATGTTGGTCTGGATGTGTCCGATCTCGGCGTCCACGTTGACGCACTCGAGGCGGTGGTTCTCCTTGTCGCCCCTGGTGCGGACTGGGTGGTGTTCCCGTGCCAGGCGGAGGAGAAGGAGTTGTCCTCCTTCATCACGGCTACCACCGTCGGAGAGAATCCTGAAATAAAGGCGCATGAAGAGAGGGAGGCGGAGCAGATCGATGGTACATGGATCGATTGGTGAGGAAGGTGTCGGGACGTCGTGGGCAGGCGGCAGCGGCAGGAAGTGCATTACAGGGCGCGGGGGACGGATCGCCCTTTCTTGCGATTTCACTCTGTGTGGCGTCATCGACATGATGGGCGAGATTGTCGGAGAGAGAGAGAGAAGCGAGCGGATTTTTTTGAGAGAGGCGAGCGTGAGGGGCGCGACGAAGAAGTGGGACGAAGCGCCATGGTGGACGAAAACCTTGACGTACGAGAGGAACCAAATTTTTCTTTTAGATAGGAGAGATACGGACCGGGAAATCAGCCTAAACAAGCTGCTCCATGGAGCACAGTATACTAAAAGAAATGAAAAACCTGTTCAACGACCACAGTCAAGCTCTAGGCAATAGGTACTGAACAAGTAATACCAAGTGATAATAGCCTTTACAACTTTACAAAAATCAATCAGAACACTTTGTGTCTAGATCCTTGAAACACTCCTACTGTTCCCATGTACCCCTCACCACATTTGAATAAACCAATTGATACACAAATTCTTAGCGTCACAGTATTCTTTTTCTTTTCTTTTTATAAAGCAGTATAGTTCACTCATGCTGCAACCGAAGTCCTCTTCGTGACGATGTATGGGTTGGTCTCAAGCAGGTTTTCCAGGGATTTGGCCTTCCTGCTTCTCCCCCGACCAGCCTCCTTCAGTAACTCGGCAAGCCTCCTCTTCTCGTCGTCGACATCTGGGTTCGCTGTACCTAGCTTCTCTTCGCGCATTCCAACAACGTATTCCAAGATCTCAATGGCCTCATCCAGTCTGGTAAACAAAAGAGAAATCTCATCAACTGGCCATTCAGAGAGAGAGAGAAACACATATCTTAATTTCAGATTTGCTTTAGGAAAAAGAAAGAGAAAATATAGCATGTTGGATAAGAAATCTGATCAAGAGGCCAGCTAGATCAGTGTTGACATTTTTTTATCAAGAGGCCAGTTGTACTGTTATGTTAGTTCAGGACTCGCATCATGATTAGGAAGAATATTATGAAAAGCTGGCAGTCACACAGGTCATGCAAAGTAGCATGAAGTTTCCACACGGACAGAAAAAGGAAAGAGGAAAAATGATTAAGTAAGAGGGTGATCTTTCTTTTGGAGAACAGCCAGCTACAAGCAACTAAAGCTGGGTTTAGGATGGCCCTACTTCAATTAAGTAGAGCCAACTTTATCGCAATCAGTACCTGCTCAACTCAACTGAGCTGCAAAAAGCTGCATAAAGAGACTAATCATGTGCCAAGCTGGAAGATGCTAAACAGTAGCAAGGATCAACAATTGCCATTTATAAGAGCACTTTATGACTTTAGCCTATCGCTTACTGGACATCTGAGCACTAACATGGACCAGTATTTAGCACCCCGGTCTGGACTTAAGAGCAACCAAATTGATTGCTATATTAACTTAGCGATAAATCATGGATAATATGGAAGGTGGAGTGCATATGGAAACACTTGATCTTTTATAAAACATCACTTCTAGATTATGCAGTCATAGATTGATGGAAACAATGAGTCAAACAATGTATTAGCCAGATGAAAGTTAATAGTTAAATTGTCAAAGCACAATATATACTGCAAGACATGAAAACACACATGTAAAGTCTATTTTGCAGTAGAATAACTTGACAAGGAACCAATATGGAACTTACCTTCCCATTGCATCATAGGTTCCAGCAAGATTGCTGTATACTCCTAGAGTATCTGGATGATATGGCCCATATCTTGCTCCAGAACGGTTCTAGCTTCCTCGAAGAGTTCTGCGGCTTCATTTATGGAGTATCTTTGAACAGATGCCAGACCCATCTGGTTCAGGGCGATACCGAAGAAGGCAGATTTTTCTCACCACACGTGCGGAGTTTTGTAATCGCACTCTTGAACGAGTCGTACGCCTGGCCATAATTCCCGAGATATAGTGCAAGACACCAATCTGAGCTTCAATTCCAGCGATTGTGCTCTGTTGGCCAGCAGAATTGTTGTACATCTTTAAGGCCTTCTGGAGTAACTTCAGTGCTTGATCATGCTCATTCATGGTCTCATATATGGCTGAAACATCAGTTAAACCAGTGGCAATTTCTTCAAGAGATGTGCCCGGAATAGGTTTCTGATAAATTTTGAGAGCATTCTCACAGTATGATTTTGATTCCCTCAGCTTCCCAGTTTTGTTGTATAGATCTGCAAGCCGCAGAAAAACAGAAGCCACGGTCGCATGATTCTCCCCTTTGCTAGTCTTGAATACTGTAAGAGCTTTCTGGTAAGAACATACAGCCTCATCATATCGACCCAATGAGAGATAAATGTCACCAATGCTGCAGTCCACTGAGGCAACCTCAGTCTCCTGGCCATTGGCCACCATGGCCATGCTCGCCATCACTAGGTGTTCTAACGCAGCTTCATGGTCACCCTTTGTGTCACAAATAAGGCCCATTAGTCTCCTATCAGCCGTTTCTTCAAGTGACGCTGGCTGACCGTTATCCCTGTGAATGTCAAGAGCCATCTGGCACAATTTTTGTGCTTCATCTAATTGCAGTGCCTGCACATGAGCCTCGGCCAAGTACGGCAAGTCTCTCCAACCCTTGGATCCTGCTCCCCCAGTGTCTTCTTCTGGATATCAAGCCCTTTGGCATACCATTGCAGTGAGAGTGCGGTCTGACCAAGCATCCATAGGTGTCCCCCAATTGCATGCAACCAGAAAACTTCGCAAGAGCGTGCTCTTGACCTTCCTCGGTGACAGGAATCTCGAGGGATCGTTGTAGCACAGGTACAGCCTCTTCGTACTTTCCCATGTTACAGTGGATTGCAGCAACAACATGCAAACTCATGACCAAGTTCAAGCTTGGCTTTCCACCTGCACATTTCTCGAATGACTTGGTGGCACGGAGGGCATATTTGAGTGCCCGGCGTGGATTATCAGAGGCAATCAAGTCTCTCGCATGCTTAAGAAGAAATGGACCAAGGTCTGGGTTATCGAGGCCAGCATCTTCTGTTCCATTCTGTGGATTGGCACTAGCTTTCCGGCGACGGCCAACTCGGCTTCCGGGCTTGCTGACCTCGCTCTCCCATCCTCGGGGATGCCTTGCCATTGGGTCCAACAGAAGCATCAGATTCAAGCTGCGATTTCGCAGCCTTCTTTGACTTCTTGGATGAACAAGAAGACTGTGTCTTCACAGGGGTCCCATTCCCAGCAGTAGTAGCTGCATTGGTAACACTTGCACTCTCCTTCTGCTCATCCTCCTCAATGACCTTCATGGCCTCCATCTCCCCAGCAACAAGGTGGCGAAGTTCCGAGTCGATCCTCGATTCCTCCCCATCCGACCCGAAGCTCTCGCGCGACGGGGATCCGCCCTCACTCGAGCTCTCCATCTCACACACATTGTTGTAGAGCTGCTCAATCGATGGCTCCCCAGCACCAGAATTCTCAACGTGCATCTCAAGGGTCTCACTCTGCATGCTTGGCACCACGGCTGAGGCCACCGGCGACCGCGGGGCAGGCAAATTCTCCTTGTTTTGAGAAGAACCCACCTCACTCGGCACCTCCTCCGTGACAACCCCATCCACTATAATTCCAGGCATATTTGGGGACAGCTAGGCAAAAAAAATCTTTTCTTGCTAGAAGAACAGAAGCAGATGGAATTGCGAAGACCTCCGCAACACCTTGCAAGAAACAGAGCAAAATCAATCAAGGTAAGGTGTAAATGCAACTACAGAAGCAAACCCCGACGGATCAATTATGAGAAGTCCAATATCGGTTAGTAACTGGGAAGCAATTAATGTCGGATTAACAACGAACTGAGTTAACTGCGGCTCGAAGGCGGATCTAGGAAATTTCGCGGATGCTAGTTTGGGCTCAAGTAAAGAACCGGATAGCCACGAGCTCATACGTACCTCAAGCACCAATGCCCGAGATCGCGGGCTGGGTGGAGACAGCGGGGACGCAGCGTCGCGAGCGGGGACGGCGACGGCGGAGGGGTCAGGGAGGCGCGGCGGCAGCTGTGGGGAGCCGCAGCGGTGGTGGAGTGTAGGGGAGATTCTAGAGCTGCATTGGGTGGGATTGGAGGTCGGGTAGGTCAGGGCACACCATGAAATAGGTGGGGAAGAGGAAGAGGAAAGCACGGGGATGGGATGGTCGCTGCGGTGGAGAAGCTTATTTTTTTTGAATAATACATTTTTTAAATTAAATTCAAAAAATATTACGCAAAATAACAATTTTTCAGAAATAATACGGCATCGGCCTGGGCTGGGCCAATTAGAGCCTGTCGGCCAGACCTGGGCCGATTAGCCCTGATCGGCTTTGGCTCAGCCGAAAGGGTACCATGCTGGCCAGGCCTGCGCCCGACAGGCCGCATGGGTACTAATCGGCCTAGTCTCAGCCGACAGGCCTATCGGCCAGGCCTGGGCCGACAGGATGCAGGATAAGGCCCAAAAGTCCCCATCTTCTTCCTCGCGTCTTGTCTCTCCTTTTCTTCTTCTTCTCGAAAACCAGCAGCTCCCTGCTGCGTTTCAGCGACGATCTATCCACCCAGCCACCAAATCTTCCTCCTAGAAGTGTTAGAGAGTTAAGACAGCTCAGATCTACAGATGGGTTAGGTTTTTGTGTGATTTCGTGTTGTTTGGTTGGAGCCATTGTGGAGAGTATTTTTGAGGGCACAGTCAAGTACAGACGCCAGAAAGCTCACTTGCATATCGTAAAAAACTGAACACACCTTTTTGTGAGAAGATTACGGAGTACATGGATAGGAAGATGGCAAAAGCTCGTACTCATGCTGTGCAGGCTATAGGAAATCAAGAAAGGAGGTTCGAGGTACGCTTACCTTCTGACAAGTTTGGTTGCGGAAATCAGCTCAGAACGCATGAGGTGAGAATTGGAAATGAAGCCCGACCAACATGTGACTGCACATGCAATAAACCAAAATTGCTTCACCTGCCCTGCTCCCATGTATTGGCTGCGTGTGGGCTACTCGGACTGTCAGCCATCTCGTTCGTTTCACCATATTATTTAAACGAGTCTGTTCTTAATACCTGGACCGGTAAAATGGTGGGATTTCGAGCTGTGTGTAATTTTAACACGGTTGATCCTAATGAAAGACAGTACATCCCGACCCAAGGCTACTGCGTCCTGGTAGAGGTAGACGACCGTGCAAGCGTATCAGAAATGGTATGGATGAATCTGAAGCCGGAGGCCCGACAGTGCAATGTTTCTTGTGCAATGATTTTGGTCACAGGGACACTGCTTGTACAAAATTCCCACCTACGAATGCTGCTCCGGCAACTAGAGCAGCTGCTCCACGTGGGCGAGGCAGCCGAGGACCAAGAGGAAGGGGAAGAAACTAGGATATGTTTTAAATTTGGACTGTGCTTTTATTTTTAATAAATGTGGATCAATGTTTTCAAATTGGACTATGTTTTTATCTGTAATATGTGTGGATCAGTGTTTGTAGACTATGTTTTTATCTGTAATAAGTGTGGATCAGTGATTTAAATTTAGAGTTTGATTTCATCTGTAATTTGTCTGCATCTATGTTTTAAATTTGGACTTCCATTTCATCTATAATTTGTCTGCATTTGTGTTTAAAAAAGGAGGAGGGAGAGGGGGAGAAAAAAATGGAAGAACCACTCGGCCCAGCTTGGGCCGACAGCATCTTGTCGGCCCAGTTCTGGCCGATAGGGCCCAATCGGCCCAGGTCTGGCCGACCTGTTTCTCTGACACGCGCAGCGTCGGCCGACAGGGCTAATCGGGCCAGGTCTGGCCGACAGGCTCTAATCGGCCCAGCCCAGGCCCGATGCCGTATTATTTCTGAAAAATTGTTATTTTGCGTAATATTTTTTGAATTTAATTTAAAAAATGTATTATTAAAAAATATTTAGCGGTGGAGGAGAGGAGATGGATTTTGACCGGGAAGGGGCAGTAAAGAGGTTGAATATTGTTACTGAAAATCCCTTTTGGCTCTTATTAGGAGCACATAATTCCACCTCAGAAAACACATTTCGAAATTTCAAAAAATAATATTACTAGCCCTTGCAATAATATCTCAAGAAAACAATTGATCCGTGGACATTTTATTGTCAAAGCCGCTACATGCTCCCGTGATAAACATTAAATTTAAAAATAGATAGATGATATATTTATTACCATATAAAAATGTTCATATCCTTTGTATGCATGAGAAGTGTCATTCGAAGAAAATAAATTTTGCGGCGTAAAAAGAGCACTTCTAAAAAGCACATTTTAAGCATCAAATTTTGTTTTTTTAACACAATGCACACATGTGACCTTTTTTCATGGAAATTTTCGCGCATGCGAAGAACACAGACATGCGTATGTATAAAATTTCAAATTATTTTTAATTTTTGTAAAATCATTTTTCACGTGTTATTATCATGTTTTGCTATCATTCTTGTTTTATGTATTGCCTCGACTCTAACCAGTAGTACGACACACCGATATTGCCACTAGAATCACATGCCCCTCCACCTCTAACAAGCAAGTTCGCTGTCATGGCAATTCCATTTCTCGTTAGAATGGACATCTGATCTACTGATCAAACATCCATCACATTTTAAGTTCACTTGTCGCTTTCGGTGTGATTAGAAGAAGACGATGTACAAGGGAATGGCAAGAATACGATGGCCCTGCACGCGAGGAGGATGAGGAGTCAAATACGAGCTGATGAGATTCAAGTTTTATGTTCTCATGGTCAATAGAAGCAGAACGGCAATGTCGAAACATCTCCTGGTCGTCTTTCTTCTTTTTTCTTTTCTTTTATTTTCTTTCCTTTTTCTTTTTCGGCAGAAAGAAAAGCAAAGAACATGTATCATCTCTTGAACCACGTCTGGGTGCTAATCTTGGTCGTATGATTGCAACATCCGCCCTGGGGAAGAGCTGCCGTTGCTTTGTCTTTCCCTTCTCATCTCATATGCAAGAGGAGATCAAATGGCTTGTCATTGTTGTTAGCGGATAGGAACGGGCACTTGACAGAGTGGACGATCGGTTGGCAGGAGAGCGACGGGATGGCGGAAACGAAGGTGTTGTCAAGTTGCAATTAACAACAAACAAAGACACATAAAGAAATCGTATTATCGGTCCACTTCAGCCAGGGTAGGCGAGACTTGCTCGTCACCGGCCGGCCAGCAAGGTTGGAGCTTTAGTTGGCTGGATGGATTCCTCCGAACAGACTCTCAGCTTGTCTGCGCCACCGCCGAGGTGGACGGACGTTGGCTGTTTTTCTAATGGATGACGATGGAATGGAACACGGAGTCACCGGCAAAGTGGAAACGGAGATACTCAGTGTGACCAGCATTCGGTGCTGATTGTACCCTTCATGTCTGGCTCAAATTCTTCACTGCGGCATCCAATTTCTCCCCGTCTCTACTTTAGGCGATCTTCAACGAATGCACCGCTGAGCGTGGGCGCTCGCTAGGGATAGAATATCCAGGTGCATTTGCCAGCGTGGGCGCCGCTCCCTTGTAGTATCGGGTTGGCAGGCATCTGCTCGATCGGCTCTCCTGTTAAGTGGAGATGAGCCGGCGCCCAATCAGCAGGAAGACCATATATACATGACTAGACTGAAAGCAAACCATGATTCCGCAAGCACCAAGGAGGCCATTCAGATTACAAGGTACTGAAATATCTCTTGATAAGGAGGTAAGGTTTACAGTAGTTTAGGGGTCCTGCATGCGGTGTCCTTGTTCAGTGGCACTTACACTGGAAAGTGCAGACGAATACCAAATGGCGATGGTAAACGCATTGCTGATACGTCTCAGCTTTCAACTCTGAACACCTAGTACGACTCTTAAAACTACCTTGAGATTTATTTGCTCATAACTGCTACAAGAAATTTATTCAGCGAGTGGTATGGTTGAGTTTAGAAGCTGACAAAGCCTTTCTCCTTTAAGGATTCTATGGTCTCCCTCAGGGTCGTCTCCAAGGGGGTCAACTCCATTCCCAAGCTCTTTATCTTGTCCGTTGAGACCTGGAATGTTGTAGTGAATGGCTTGTCATCGGCACACCTGTCCATAGAAAAGAAATTACTTTTCATTGGAATACAAATACAAACCTGATTCATGATGATGAAAAACTGGCAAATATGAAACTACGCATATTATCATGCATGTTATGATCGATGCAATTTTGTGTCAAGTAGGAAATGACAGACCCGCAAGAAAAAAGTAGGAAATGACATAACTGTTGTGCCAAAGTTGATGTTATGATTTATCCGAAAGAATACTAGTAGGAAATTCCAAGCGGTATCACAGATGAAAACGAAAGAATGGCTTCTGAAGGCTTGTAGTTGCCCAGGTTGCCATTGAATGCAAACGCAACAACATATGTGTTCAATTACTTACTTCTCAGGCACCGGAAGAGAAGGATACATTTCATGGATGATTTTTACAATTTCCGAGAAGTGGAGAACACTCTCAACCACGTTGTATCTTCCACTTGCTGAAGGAACCTCACATGCAAGGACATGTGCCAGAGCAACATCCTTCACATCCACCCAGCCAAACGTAAGATTAGGATAGGCAGGTGCACCTGCAAATAGGCGGTACGATGAAGCATTGCTTATTTCGATAAGTTGAGTCATACAGTTGAAAAAATATCAGGAAACATCAAAGCAACTACAACGTCTATTTGTCCCTCTCAAGGAAACATAGCCACATTGCCTCTGCTATTGCACAAATAATCTTCTTGAGTGATGAAACACATGAACTAATTCAAAAAAAATTGCAGGTATAAACTAATTCATTTTATGTGCAAGAAACTTTGATCATAGGAAAAACATACCACTTATTAGATACTTGATTGTTTCAGCACTTGTGTTGAGTGTGGGCTGCAGTAAGGGGCCAAGGACCATAGCTGGGTTTATTGTCACCAAGTCAATTCCATTGTCCTCTGAGAATTTCCATGCTGCTTGTTCAGCTAGTGTCTTTGACAAAACATACCACTCCTGAAACAAATATTGCGTGGCCAAAAATTACATTCCACATACATCTTATCATAAAATTAAAATGGAAAATATTTATCTAGAGAATACAACAGTGAAGGGTAACAAGCACATTCAGACACATGAAGGCAATTAAATCAAACATGTGTCCCAGGGTAGAACCGCAGACAGTATTCAGAATTTAGCTAAATCAGTATTTCAATCGGAAGGAAAATAAACCATTTATAAGTACAGAAGTTGAATAATTGGGAAGCATTAACTAATAATAGTATCATAAACACCTATGCCTAAATCGATAAATATTCAGTAATTATATTGCTGAAGATACATGCACAAGATTGGATAAGAGTAAATTATTTGAGGTTGAAAACATAGCGATTTGTTTGGAAATAAATGTGCAGTACCTTTAACTTTTCACAGATTTCTGGAACAGAAAACCATTTCTCATCAACCACAACTCCAGGAGATAAAGGATTTCCAGCAAACACAACAGCTGCCAGTGATGATGTTAAAATCACTCTTTTCACGGAAGAAGCTTTCTTGCAGGAAGCCAGAACATTCAGTGTTCCTTTCACAGCTGGGTCAATCAGGTCCACCTAAAATTTTAGTCATTGGTGAGAGTTACTATTTTTAGTAAGCAGCAACTTTTACCAGATACTAAAGGTATTGGGTAGAGACAACCAAATACTAAAGGTGTTTGCAATTTATGTGTGAGCTAAATGTGCGCAAACGAACTGAAAATGAAACAACCTATAAAATGAAGATGAAATAGTAAAATTGGTTGGACTTCAGTTTTGAAATTAATATATGAAAAAGAGAGTTGGTCCATATTTCAACAAAAACGATAACTAGGATTGAAGAGACCAACATATCATGTATGCAAGCGATGGTTCTCCACACTTGGTTTGGAAAGGTGATATTATGATTTATGATAAAGAAGGGAAGCCCAAATTGTTAATGCTAAGAAAATAAAGTGAATGTCCAATATAATTGTTTGATATACTGTTATCTATGCACATTTAGTCCCAGTAAGATATCAAATTCGATTTAAGAATTGCAGTCTTGCAATGAGGAATCTCTGCATAAATAGATTCCATATATGTTATTTGGTGTGTCTGCTCCTTGATTAATTTTGTATTACATAATTTATATAGTCTGTGACAACCTAAAACAAAGGTGTATTCCGAAGATTCAACTAATATTGTCAATTGAATTCAGTTGATAATTTTGTCTTTTGTCAAAGAAAACTAGCTAGCATTGTTGGTTGAATTTTTACTACATGTTTGGTCCTGTTGATAAATTTGAAGCATACATAGCTTGCTTCATTAGGAAAGATCACTATTTATCTCACAGAAAAAGAAACGTAAAATTATGCGATCAGAATGGTGAAGGGCATAAATATCATTCAGATATTTCGTTTCTTTTGCTTTTGATGCAAACTCAAGTTAATTAACATGAGCTAGAAAATCAACACAAACCTGAGGATCTTTGGGTTATTGAAGAAAGGAGAAGCCGAATGAAACACAAATTCACAACCATCAACTACAGCATCAAAGGACCCTTCTTCTATCAAATCTGCTTTAAATAAATGCAGTCTCTCGGCAGATCCATCAAGAGCATATAGGTGTTCTGTCTTCTTTGGATCAGCTGAAAGCAGTATAGGAAAGCAATTTAATTTTCTTATTCTCTGCAAAATGTAGATGTGATACATAGAATTTGCATGTAAAAATGCAAGAAACTGTCCAATCTTCATAACTAACACATAAAACAGTGCATCATCTAAAATTTGTTTTCCCGGGCTCCCAAGGTTCGTAGGCAGGTGGCGGCGTCCGCTTTGTCTTCTCCACGACCTCATGGCGGCGGCCAACTTCTGTTTTTTGGATGGGACTTGGTGAAAACCCCGCAAGGGCTGTGCCCATTGCTGGCGACGGCAACACCTATGGGTGTAGTTCTCCTTGTTGAAGGCGTCGTCACGAAGACCCCTCTGTTTTCTGAGCTGCTGGATTTCGCCCTGTCTTGCTCTCCCGGTGCTTCTGTCCGGTGTAAGCTATCCTTGTAGTGGCTTGTGAATCGCCCGACGATCTCTCCTTAGTTGTAGTCCACAAAGAGTGGTAGCCTGGCAACCGTTAAACGGTTTTCCCTCTGGTATTGGCGTCTGACCTAAGCCTTGGGGGGCTTTGTTAGGCCGGCATCAAGCCACAGTTGATACCGATGTTTCTTCTTTATACCATTGGTGAATGTTGGTTGTTTGGTGGGTTTTGGTGAAAGCTTTGCAGGACCTTTGTCTCTGCCGGCAACGACGACGTCTGGGCACGTCGTTCACCTTCTTGGAGGCGTTGCTGCAAGCCCCCCCTTCTTTGGATTCCTAATACCCTCCTGGTCTCTTCCCCGACGTCGTGTCTTGTGGTGGCAATGCTAGTGCAGTGGAGGTCTGTTGGTTTGGACTTCTTCGGCGTCGTCTCTGTGCAACAGAAGTGAAGACGCCTTCAGCTGGATCAAGCAATTTCCTTTGGTTTTGTACTTCATTTAGTGTTGCTTGGCTTAGTCTCCTTCGGTGTTTCTTTGTTGTACTGAGGTGTGTGTGGTGTGTGCGTGTGTGGCATGGCTGGTTTATCAGCGTTTTCGGGTGTTTGTAATCTTTGGCCGGTTGTTGGTTTCGTTAATTAAAAGTCGGGCTCATTTCGAGCCTTCCGTCTAAAAAAAATAAGAAAATCGAGAACATATCCCCACATGGAGGCAGAAAGTCTAAATGGAGCCCGGGCTCCTTGTAGCTCGTTTTTTTCGAAATTCAGAATCGACACTTTTTGGTTTCTAAAAATCATGCAAAAATTCCTGAGGTAGTTAGTGTATAGATCCACAAGCGTACAAAATTGCAACTCAAAATTCTTTATATTCTGGGCTACACAAAAATGAAATCAGGTAAAGTTATAATTTTTTGAATCTGTGCACTATTCACCACCCAGACCCACCGATTTGTTATTTTTATCCAGCCCACAATATAACTTGTTTGGAGTTAAAATTTTGCACACTTGTAGATCGTGTCACTAGCTACGTCTGAGATTTTTCCCATGATTTTTGGAAACGAAAAAGTGCCAATTTCGAATTTTTCAAAAAACAAGCTACATGGAGCTCGGGCTACAAAACATCTCACTCCACATAGAGGGGTATATCCGTAAATATATCACAAACCTTATAACAAATGGCTTAACAATGAAACATACACTACTCCAAACTTAAAGCCTTTAATAGGGATTTGTCTCACGTGCGCCGCTATTGACGAGTCCAGCCAGTGATCAACCTCGGAATTTTCATCCAAGCAGATGAGTTTCTAGTCACCACCGTCGTTAAGGGCACGCCACCCACGCAGCGATATTGTCTGTGAAATATTGTGTTTCCACCTAAATATATACGAGCATACTTGTGATTGAAACAGTCCTCAAATGTGTACGGAGAAGACAATGAAATCAGGTGGAGACCCTGGTCAATCGTCATCTTATAGTATGTGTATCATGTGATAATCTGACGGCTAGGAATTTTAATATAGGGTAGTGTAACCGACCCGTATGGCCGTAATACAGTACTAAACCATTCTAATCAACGCGAACAGTAGTGTTGACCAGATCGAGTGGCTCTCCAGGATCGAGTGCCTGCCAGCAGAGTCTGCACTAGAGTCTATACAGTACTTGATCGGCTACTCCTGCCCCCGTCTCGTCAGTCGTCACTCTCCTCGCATCCTATCGCCTCTGGATCTGATTGATCCTAGACAACTGCTGAGTGCTGATGCTACCTTGTGATTTTCTTCACCGTTTGCGTTTGGGCATTGAAAAGTTCGGCAGCAACGACGTGCAAATGGCCGGGGTTACGTACCGGGGTCGCGGACGGTGCCGCGGACGGTGTAGCCCCGCTCGAGGAGGAGCTTGACGATCCACGACGCGATGAAGCCGCCGGCGCCCGTCACGCACACCACCTTCTTCTTCCCCTCCGGCGTCATGGCTGCTGCCTTCTGCGCTAGCTCTCGGTGGTTCAGATAGAACAAGGAGAAGTGAGGTGGAGCGTCCTAGCTAGGCGAAGAGCTCGCATTTATAGCGGCTGGAGCGAGTGAGTGTCAGTCCACGAGCACGCCGCGGAAGGTGGGGGGAAAGTGCAGTCGATCTACTGCGACAAGAACATAGGACGCCGTGTTGTGCAATCCGTAATCTTTTAACATTTTCTCCGGTAGATACAGCGACGACACCAAATAATTTGTCCTCCCCCACGAAAAAACAACCCGAGTATCTTGTCCTCTACGCCCGAAAGAAAATCAATGAACAAGACACAATGTTTGAGTTTTCAGCTAGTACTGTACTCGACCAGTTGCTGCGAGATCGAGTGGCTGAATCGAGGAGCACGCACACCACGAGGTGAGAAAGATTCCCGGATCGTTGCATGCAATTCCACATGTAGTCTCGCGAACAGTTCATGTATTGGTGATCGCGAGACTCGCGACAGTGATGCCAACCTCGAACCGAGAATAGTAGGAGCAACAAGGAGAAAAGAAGAAGAAAAGCTGTTTGTGATAACGATTTTTCTGTTGAGTTGTTTGCGATGACGTTAGCATGCATCCCGGCACATGACTAGAAACATCTCTCTTGGTTCTATTTTCTCTCTCTGATTGTGATACTGGGGTCTTTTTTTTTTTGAATTGTTTGCGAATGATGTTATCATCCATCCTCGACCCATTTCTAGAAACATCTCTCATGGTTTTATTTTCTCTCTCTTTGCTTTCACTTTTATGTGGAGCCACCTCCCGAGTCCAAAGATTTTCGGACCGTTGCAACGCAACATGTAGTCTCGCGAATAATTCATGTATTGGTGATCATGTCATCTCGCGATAGTGATGTCAACCTCAAACCGAGAATATTAGGAGAAATAAGGAGGAGAAAAATAAAAGCTGTTTGTGATAACGATTTTTCTGTTGAATTGTTTGTGATGAAGTTAACATGCATCCCGGCACATGCCTAAAACATCTCTCTTGGTTCTATTTTCTCTCTCTGATCGTGATACTAGGGTCTTTTTTTTGGATTGTTTGCGATGATGTTAACATCCATCCTCGACCCATTTCTAGAAACAGCTCTACTGGTTTTATTTTCTCTCTCTTTGCTTTCACCTTTACGTGGAGCCACCTCCTGAGTCCATGATTATTCTGTATTTGGTCACGGAGCCGATAGCGGCTGATGGTGCTTAGAACTGGCCTTGGGTAGCCCAACACGGTTAGCCCGAGTCACCCTACCAAAAATCTCGGGTTGAGCCAGGATTTCATATTGGGCTATGCTTGAGCCAGGCCAGGTTAGGGCCTGATACTAGGTCGGGATTACTTAGGCCTTGCCTGAGTTTTGGCTTGAGCCAGGCCAGGTTAGGGCCTGATAATGGTCCTAAAGAAAGACGTGCGACGGCTCGATTTCAAGTTAAACCGAACAGCGGACACCCACTTAGTACTTAGAGAACCCCTCAAAAAATAAAAAACTTAGTACTTAGAGCATCTCTAGCAGAGTCCGTAAAAGGGTTAGAACCAAAAAAATCTCGCGACTTTATGGGCTCAGTCCGGTTTTTTTTTGACAGAACAAAGCCCATAAAGCCGCCTCGGCCCTAAAAGTTTTTCAGGCGCCTGAGAAACCGAGCGGCCAAACTAAATAAGTAGGTGTCGGGGCGGTGTTTTCTGTCTTGCTCCGCCGCGCGCTGACTAGAAATCACCCCTCCGCAGCCCGCGCTCCGACAAGCAATCCAGCTCCCTCGCCACTAGATCCACGACCGCCACACCGCGAGGCCGTTGAAGATCGACTGGTCGGACCGCTCCGAGGCGGCACGGAAGAGGGCGGGGCGGAAGTACATCAACTACAGCGCCCCGATGCCGGAGCCGCTCATGTACCGCGCCGTTGAGGAGTTCGCCGGTGTCGCGCGGCGGCCAAGTGTGGGAAGGGGAGCTCCTCTGGCGCCTATCTTGAGGCGCGCAACCGCTACCGTGACGAGGACATTGACGAGCTCCTCCTTGAGCACGGTCGCCTCACCGAGGAGCAGGACAAGGTCTTCATCGATCGACCTAGCCTTCGACGAGGAGTGAGCGTCGCCGCCGCACTCAAGGGTTCAAGTGAGCCAATTTTGGTCCAATTAGGGTTAGGGTCGCGACGAGCTTTAGCTAAGGTTAGGGTTTGGTGCTCCGGTGATCAGAATTGTGTTCCGATGATCTGTATTTTGCTAAAACTATTAAGATCATCTATTGTAAATACCCTCGTGACTGAATAATCTACCATATGGTTCACGAATTCCATGGTAAATGGTTTGTACATCAACCACGAAAAAGGCTGTCGTGGTAAGGCAAGTGTGATGTGGTAAATTCACGAATTTCATGGTAAATGGTTTGTACATCAACCACGGCAAAGGCTAGTGTGGTAAGGCATATAGGGGACACATGGTAAACTCCTTTAAGATCATTGTCATCTAGTTAGGTGCTTTCGACCTTTAGTTTTAACTTGACATTCTTTCATCATGGTATAAGTCACAAGTAAAAGCCTAACACACCTATTTAGATGTTTGTTTTGTTACTTATAAGACAATGGCCAAAATTAAGCTCAATCAAACATTGAGTCTGTTGCGGAGAGTTTGATGTAGGCCTCAGTTTTTTTTTAATATTACGGTGGCAGGGTCTTGAATGAAAACTATTGACTATGATATCATATTAATTTTTTGCACCAACCAACTCAAAAGTGAACTAATGGAAAGAGAGCTGAGTGCTCCATATGAGTTGCACAAACAATAGTGTACACGTCGTCGATGCAGAATTTGATGTTTTTTATATCCATGGTGACTGTTTTTTCCTTTGTTACCTGGGCCTTATTCCATTGGTTGGCTTGGGCTTTTTCTTCCTTTAGTTAGGTACGAACGGAGCCATTGGGCTATGACCATGACCATGACCGGCAGACCTGATCCAAGAAATGCAAACATTCCACACATTGTTCTCCGCTCACAAAACAAAAGCTGTTGCTCTTTTTTGACGCGTTTTCTTTCCCATCGAGCGTAGATTTCTGTGATAGTTAGCAAAGGTGGAATCACAAGGCTATGACTAGGTAAGACCGTAAGAGTCTTATTGTCCATTCATTTTACGCTGTGCTATAGCGGGAGGAGATCAATCACCGCTCTCTCGTGGCCATACCGAGAGTTGAGAAGCCTAGCTCACTTGGCTTGTGAACTCACTGTGGGTTTCCCCACCGTTTTCCTTTTTAAAAAAGAAGCCAAGTCGTTCAGATCTAGGAGACTGCAATACAACCAAATACATTAATACAAAATTCCATGCATAGTCAGCGTGATATTAAATTTACTAAATATTATATGGATAAAATATTTTATATAAGAAGTGATTAGGAAAGTGGATGTACAATCCAGCCACCCAGGTTCAAAATCCTCACGGACACGTATTTGGGTTCTTATTATTTAAAAAAACAAAATCCGTTGTAGAGGCTTCCCCTACCGCATTCCCTAAAAAAGAAATATTTTATATCAATATTGCTTAAAGTGTTTATTGGTATAATTTCATATATAATTATGTAAATTATGATCTTTAATAGGGGTATGTAGTGGGGGTGCCATGGCATCCCCTAACATAAAAAAGAAATTCAATTAGCTACTAACATTTGGACTAATTCGGGCACCCCGCCCAGTTTTATCCTAGATGCACACTTAATTCTTTATTCTTATATGCGTTGGGGAAATGGCATATTTTCATGCATCGAAGAAGGATTAGGTTGCTGATTTGAATTCTTCCGTTGCGCAGCATAAGGAAGATCTACATGATGCGCCATCATGAATATCTTTGTTGTCAGGTAACACTTCTCTTTGAGCGGCATCAAAAAGTCATGTCATTTAAATTTTATGCATTGTGCAGTGAAAATAAATATGAGTTGTGAGTCATATAGATATTTATGGATAGTTTAAGCTTAATATTTATAAATTGATATACTACGAATGGAATACTGATTATTTATAGTTAATTATTATATTAAGGGCCTTGTATTTTAGTTTCATCCTTGGCCACCAAAACTTTAGGACCTACCCTGACAAAGGGGGAAGGCTACTTATAAACGGCGACTAGGCGGAGCCGAAACCTGAAGCATGTGATGTCAATTTTAATCTATGATGTCAAATATATGTGCTTTCACTAATGTTATAATTCTTTAATCGTTATTTTAGCTTATTTACAAAGGATATTCGAAAAACTTGTGTGGTCAACTGACCACACATGTCTCAATCGTGGCTTCGCCGATTAATCAACCTGGTCAAGCTAGTATTTTGAGAAGGAGGCGCAAGCTCCTCTCTCATCCTAGAAAGAAAGAAGAAATCGATCCCATCTAAAGAGAAAAGACCAAGATGCCAGACTAGGATTCACATTGCCATGTCATATTGCCACGACACGAAGGCCCCCACATAGAGGGGCTTGCTGACTTGATGCCCATTTTATGGTGCTTGATGTTACAACTTACAGGCCTAACCTTTGTCCCATCGTGCATCAAATTGGATTTCATCTAAAGTTTCCATAGATATGGCACTTAATTGTTGTGGAGTATTGGTTGTGGTGTGTCCTTGTGACATTTGCATGATTGGATTTCTATATACATGGTGAGGCACATACAACTGAATATCATCCCATAAAATCCTGGCCTGGATTAAAGAACAATGTCATGGTCCTTTCCTATACTTCATGTTCTATATTTGTGGTCGCCAAAGTCCAAACTGACAGGAAAGTTCTTGAACTTCAGTGAGGCAAAAACTGGATGAAACTTACTTGTTTGACATCGCTTCACATATTGACCGGGAAAGGGTTAACACTGTGTTTGGATGTTGGAATTGAGCCTGGGAATTGAATTGGACTAGCAATTCCATTTCCTAGATGGAAAGGAAATGGAGGCGAATTCCAATTCCGTCGTTTGGTTGTAAATGGAATATATGGCTGGAATCGGCTGGTAGCATATGATTCCAATTCCTGTTTGGATGTATAAATCTTGGAATTGGCTGTTTTGTTGAGTTTAGACAATATAAACTTGTCACCCCGACGCTCGAAGGAGAGGGAAGGGAGAGGGGTTACCTAGCCGCCGGCGCCAGCGCCGCCGTTTCGCTCCCTTGCTCGCGGAGGAAGAGCTTCGCACGATGCTTCGCCTTATCTGTTTCGCGACGACGGGTCGCTCGCCTCGCTCCGTTTCCGCGTGATTCCCAGCCTCCAGCCTCGGAAAGATTTGGCCCGAGCGGTCACTTGCGCGGGGGAGCGCTGGGAATTGCTCCGACTTTCCAAGGCCCAATTCCCTGACCAGTCCAAACGGCGGAAAAATCAGCCCAATTCCAGATTCCCTAATTCCAGGGTCCAATTCCAACATCCAAACACAGTGTAAGACTTTAGGGAGTTCCCCGTACATGATTAAGATATGGGAATGTGTCCCGCTTTATTAATCATAGGCAAGACGCTTATTTGTATGTTTCTTCATGCCAGTTCCTCGCCGAACCTGAATATCCGTTTAGTACCCGTGCACACTGGGTTGCAAATATTGCCACAGCTTACGTTGGCTTGTTTGGTAATCAGGATGTAAGCATATAGAGGAACTGTCCTATGACTATCGACAAAAGTTATTACGTGGCGACGGCTGCCCTCTATCATCCATTGCTTAGTAGCTTATCTTCAGAAGCTCGTAAAATGGTGATCACTTAGCAACCGATAACAAGGTACTGAAATATGCCGGCGCCCAATCAGCAGGAAGACCATATATATATGACTAGACTGAAAGCAAACCATGATTCAGCAAGCACCAAGCAGGCCATTCAGATTACAAGGTACTGAAATATCTCTTGATAAGGAGGTAAGGTTTACAATAGTTTAGGGGTCCTGCATGCGGTGTCCTTGTTCAGTGGCACTTACACTGGAAAGTGCAGACGAATACCAAATGGCGATGGTAAACGCATTGCTGATACGTTTCAGCTTTCAACTCTGAACACCTAGTACGACTCTTAAAACTACCTTGAGATTTATTTGCTCATAACTGCTACAAGAAATTTATTCAGCGAGTGGTATGGTTGAGTTTAGAAGCTGACAAAGCCTTTCTCCTTTAAGGATTCTATGGTCTCCCTCAGGGTCGTCTCCAAGGGGGTCAACTCCATTCCCAAGCTCTTTATCTTGTCCGTTGAGACCTGGAATGTTGTAGTGAATGGCTTGTCATCGGCACACCTGTCCATAGAAAAGAAATTACTTTTCATGATGATGAAAAACTGGCAAATATGAAACTACGCATATTCTCATGCATGTTACACTAGTAGGAAAACCGTTATAGGTGGATTCTGTGGCGCATTATTTTGCATGCGCCACAGAAATTTGAAATTCTGTGGCGCACGAAAACCCAATGCGCCACAGAAATATGGCTTTCTGTGGCGCACCTGGCCTGTGGGCCACAGAAATCAGCATTTCTGTGGCGCACCTAGCCCCGTGCGTCACAGAAATTCTGATTTCTGTGGCGCACCCAGCTCCGTGCGCCACAGAATTCAGCATTTCTGTGGCGCACCGAGTCACGTGCACCACAGATAATTTGCACTGAGCCCACCACGTTCTCTGTCCGCTGTTTCGATCTGGTCAAATCCGGGTCCCATGTCCACACATCACCGGACTGGGATTCAGTGGCCAGTCACGCCGTACCTGTCTCTCCTCTATCCACCGTTCACTTTCAATCTAATGGATCAGATTGACCCAAAATTTGAACTCGAAATTTAAATATTTTGGAAAAAATGGAAAAAATTCCAGTAAGGTGCATACATCTTTTAGGGTATTCTGACAAAATTGCACGTCATTTGGATCACTCGTTTATGAGTTAATAGCTTTATAAGATCAAAATATAAAACGCTATTTAATGATAAACCACTTATCCAAATGAAGAGAAACTTCCTCAGAATACACAGCGCACCATATACAATTTACTGGATTTTTTTTCACATTTTTCTGAAATATTTAAATTTTGAGTTCAAATTTTGGCTCAATCTAATCCATGTGAACGGTGGATAAAGGGAGACAGTTACGGCGTGACTGGCCTGGCCAGTCACTGAATCCCAGTCCCACATCACCACGCACGCACAGCACACACGATCACACAGCACACACGATCACACAACACACACGCACCCGCACCACGAACACACGAGGCCGGCGAGCACAGCACACCGCCGCCACCACAAGCACCACCGGCCGCCATGTCTCGGCCCAGCGCCCCCACCCCCGCCCCCTTTCCGTTCCGATCTGCTGCCCCACCACCAAAGACCCCGACGGCGCTCCACGAGCACCGCCCCCGCGGCCGGATGCGGTACGCGTTGGATTCGTCCAGCTCTTGGAGAGGTCGCCTTGCTCGAGCGGCCGGATGCGGAAGCCCTTGGAGAGGTCGCCGAGCTCGAGCAGCCGGATGCGGTACGCGTCGGATTCCTCGCCGGTGCCAGCCTCCGACGCCCACGTCGTCCTTGCCGCCGCGCCGCGGACGGCCGAATTCGACTCGACGGCCATGGTCGGGGATGGAGCAGACGCCTGGGAGGCGTGGCCCGACGGCGCCGCGCGGTCATCCTCGTCGAGGGCCGTCCCAGTGGAGCGCGGCGTACGGTCGAGCGGCGGGAGGGAGCGGCGTGCGGGGACGCTAGACCTGTGCTCGACGCGGACTCGGCGGCCACGGAGCGGAGCGCGACGAGGCGGCCGCGGGAGGCGCCACGCGGCCATGGCGGGCGGCGTCCCGGTGGCGCGGGATCTGGGTCGCTCCGTTACGGGGCGGCTCGGTATTTTTTTTTTAAACTCGAAAAGCTATTCTGTGGCGCATGGTTCCTAGTGGGCCACAGAATTCCGGGTATTTCTGTGGCGCACGGGCTAGGTGCGCCACAGAATTATCGCCACTAAATTTTAAATTATGTGGCGCACGGGCTAGGTGCGCCACATAATTCTAAAATGGTGCGCCACTAATAGGCGTTTTCCCACTAGTGTTATGATCATGCAATTTTGTGTCAAGTAGGAAATGACAGACCCGCAAGAAAAAAGTAGGAAATGACATAACTGTTGTGCCAAAGTTGATGTTATGATTTATCCGAAAGAATACTAGTAGGAAATTCCAAGCGGTATCACAGATGAAAATGGAAGAATGGCTTCTGAAGGCTTGTAGTTGCCCAGGTTGCCATTGACTGCAAACGCAACAACATATGTGTTCAATTACTTACTTCTCAGGCACCGGAAGAGAAGGATACATTTCATGGATGATTTTCACAATTTCCGAGAAGTGGAGAACACTCTCAACCACGTTGTATCTTCCACTTGCTGAAGGAACCTCACATGCAAGGACATGTGCCAGAGCAACATCCTTCACATCCACCCAGCCAAACGTAAGATTAGGATAGGCAGGTGCACCTGCAAATAGGCGGTACGATGAAGCATTGCTTATTTCGATAAGTTGAGTCATACAGTTGAAAAAATATCAGGAAACATCAAAGCAACTACAACGTCTATTTGTCCCTCTCAAGGAAACATAGCCACATTGCCTCTGCTATTGCACAAATAATCTTCTTGAGTGATGAAACACATGAACTAATTCAAAAAAAATTGCGGGTATAAACTAATTCATTTTATGTGCAAGAAACTTTGATCATAGGAAAAACATACCACTTATTAGATACTTGATTGTTTCAGCACTTGTGTTGAGTGTGGGCTGCAGTAAGGGGCCAAGGACCATAGCTGGGTTTATTGTCACCAAGTCAATTCCATTGACCTCTGAGAATTTCCATGCTGCTTGTTCAGCTAGTGTCTTTGACAAAACATACCACTCCTGAAACAAATATTGCGTGGCCAAAAATTACATTCCACATACATCTTATCATAAAATTAAAATGGAAAATATTTATCTAGAGAATACAACAGTGAAGGGTAACAAGCACATTCAGACACATGAAGGCAATTAAATCAAACATGTGTCCCAGGGTAGAACCGCAGACAGTATTCAGAATTTAGCTAAATCAGTATTTCAACCGGAAGGAAAATAAACCATTTATAAGTACGGAAGTTGAATAATTGGGAAGCATTAACTAATAATAGTATCATAAACACCTATGCCTAAATCGATAAATATCCAGTAATTATATTGCTGAAGATACATGCACAAGATTGGATAAGAGTAAATTATTTGAGGTTGAAAACATAGCGATTTGTTTGGAAATAAATGTGCAGTACCTTTAACTTTTTACAGATTTCTGGAACAGAAAACCATTTCTCATCAACCACAACTCCAGGAGATAAAGGATTTCCAGCAAACACAACAGCTGCCAGTGATGATGTTAAAATCATTCTTTTCACGGAAGAAGCTTTCTTGCAGGAAGCCAGAACATTCAGTGTTCCTTTCACAGCTGGGTCAATCAGGTCCACCTAAAATTTTAGCCATTGGTGAGAGTTACTATTTTAGTAAGCAGCAACTTTCATCAGATACTAAAGGTATTGGGTAGAGACAACCAAATACTAAAGGTGTTTGCAATTTATGTGTGAGCTAAATGTGCGCAAACGAACTGAAAATGAAACAACCTATAAAATGAAGATGAAATAGTAAAATTGGTTGGACTTCAGTGAAAGTGCATGGTTGCCCCCATGTGTGGTTTTGTTAATTAATGACACTCCTTATGGACTAATGTTTATATTGAGATATTCTTATAGACCTTGTCCATTGGAGTTCATGTGTTGGACTCTTGAAGATGGCATGATGACCAATGCTCTATTTAAGGGTTTATATGAAGAATGGTCATGTGTAGATGATGAAGTGCAAAGGAGACATGAAGACGGAGCTTAGCGAGGCTTTCCCATAATGGAGTATGGGGAAGCATTTGGAGAAGTCTTCATCAAGCATGTGCTAGCAAGCACAATCAAGAAAGGTGTTCCAACTTGAGAGAGTCAAGATCGTCATCATCGAGCTCAAGTGGAATGCGCAAGGGAAATGTATGATCTTGATAGGTTTTCTATTTTACCGGTCTCATGTTGTTAGTGGGAGACCGGGTTTTAGGATAGACGGCGTACTATCAAGAGGGGCTCTCAAGTGAGTAACTTGATCGCATCTTTGTGGAGAGCTCAAACCTTTGCATACTTGGCATATCATCTTTCTTGGTTCTTATTTGGCTTTTCTCCTTGTTGGGTTTTGGTGCTTGTCGTGATCTTCATGACAAGCCCAAGTTCTTCGAAAACGGATTTCTTATTGAAAACTTGTTGCGTTTTCGTGTTGGAAATATTACCGGTCCACCTTCGAGTTAGGATCCACACCTTCCCATGTGTGGTATCCCCTCTATATTTGTGACCCTTTCTGTGTGATAACACTCGTCGTTACCTTTCCAACGCAATTGGATTCACCTGATTTGGAGTTCATACGAGAAAGTTATTGCATTTCAGGCTTTGCAGTTTCACTGCTTTCAGGCCGGAGTCTCCGGTCTTCTGGACCGGAGTCTCCGGTCCTTGGTTTTCCTCGGAGAGTGTTTTCTTGTTCAGCCCCTGGTGGGGGCCGGAGTTTCCGGCCCAATAGGCCGGAGTATCCGCCCCAGGCCGGAGTTTCTGGTCCCAGGGGCCGGAGTTTATGCCTGTGCTTTTCTCGTCTGGAAATGGTTCACCCCCTGGTGGGGGCCGGAGTTTCCGCCCCCAGGGGGCAAGAGTTTCCGGTGCAGGCCGGAGTCTCCGGCCACTTTGGCCGGAAACTCCGGTGTGAATCTGGCTGCAACGGCTACTTTTCTGGGAGGGGTATAAATACCCCTCTACCTTCCTCCAGCCAGCAAGCTGAGCCCAGCAACCTTTGCTTTCTCTCTCCTCCATTGTTGCAAGCTCATTTCCTTGATATCTCCCAATCCCTCCACCCAAACTCTTTGATCTTTGGAGGATTGAAGGAGAAGACCTAGATCTACATTTCCACCAATCAATATCTCCTCTAAGTGAGGGGAACATAGTGGATCTAGTTCTTGGAGTTCTTGAGTGGTTCTCCTCTTTGTTCTTCCTCTCTTATTCCCCATAAGCATTTGTTGCTTTGTTGGAATTTGAGAGTGGAGGACTTAAGCACTTGTGCTCTTGCCTTTTGCATTTGGTGCATTGGTGTGCTCTCCACGAGGATTCGTGAAAGTTGAAATCTTGTGAACTTGTTACTCTTGGGTCTTCGGGCCCTAGACGCCTTTGTGGTGGTTAGACCCTTGTGTGGTCACTTGAAGCCGTTCGGGAGCCCCCAATCCCTTTGTGGGTTGTGCCTCGGATTGTTGTTGAAAGGCTCCGGATTCCGCCTCGAAGGAATACCGATAGTGGAAGGTGAACCAAACCTTTGTGGTGCGGTTCATCGGAGAAGAGGGTGAAACCTTTGTGGTTGTTGAACCGTTGTGTCGGTTCACACCTCTCCAACGAGACGTACTCCCTTTCAAGGAGGAACTCGGGAATACTTCCTCGTCTCCGCGTGCTTCGGTTATTTCTATACCCGAGCTCTTTACTTATGCAACTTACATTGTGATAGCCTTCGTGCTTGAAGTATTCTATATTGCTATCATCTTGTTGCTTGTCTTGCTTAGCATAAGTTGTTGGTGCACATAGGTGAACCTAGTTTATTTAGGTTGTTGGCTTGTTAATTTAAACACCTAGTTTTATTCCGCAATTAGCAAGCCTAAACCGGAAAAGTTTTAATCGCCTATTCACCCCCCCCCCCTCTAGGCGACATCTTTGTCCTTTCATTCAGTTTTGAAATTAATATATGAAAAAAGAGAGTTGGTCCATATTTCAACAAAAACGATAACTAGGATTGAAGAGACCAACATATCATGTATGCAAGCGATGCTTCTCCACACTTGGTTTGGAAAGGTGATATTATGATTTATGATAAAGAAGGGAATCCCAAATTGTTAATGCTAAGAAAATAAAGTGAATGTCCAATATAATTGTTTGATATACTGTTATCTATGAACATTTAGTCCCAGTAAGAGATCAAATTCGATTTAAGAATTGCAGTCTTGCAATGAGGAATCTCTGCATAAATAGCTTCCATATATGTTATTTGGTGTGTCTGCTCCTTGATTAATTTTGTATTACATAATTTATATAGTCTGTGACAACCTAAAACAAAGGTGTATTCCGAAGATTCAACTAATATTGTCAATTGAATTCAGTTGATAATTTTGTCTTTTGTCAAAGAAAACTAGCTAGCATTGTTGGTTGAATTTTTACTAAATGTTTGGTCATGTTGATAAATTTCAAGCATACATAGCTTGCTTTATTAGGAAAGATCACTATTTATCTCACAGAAAAAGAAACGTAAAATTATGCGATCAGAATGGTGAAGGGCATAAATATCATTCATATATTTCGTTTCTTTTGCTTTTGATGCAAACTCAAGTTAATTAACATGAGCTAGAAAATCAACACAAACCTGAGGATCTTTGGGGTTATTGAAGAAAGGAGAAGCCGAATGAAACACAAATTCACAACCATCAACTACAGCATCAAAGGACCCTTCTTCTATCAAATCTGCTTTAAATAAATGCAGTCTCTCGGCAGATCCATCAAGAGCATATAGGTGTTCTGTCTTCTTTGGATCAGCTGAAAGCAGTATAGGAAAGCAATTTAATTTTCTTATTCTCTGCAAAATGTAGATGTGATACATAGAATTTGCATGTAAAAATGCAAGAAACTGTCCAATCTTCATAACTAACACATAAAACAGTGCATCATCTAAAATTTGTTTTCCCGGGCTCCCGAGGTTCGTAGGCAGGTGGCGGCGTCCGCTTTGTCTTCTCCATGACCTCATGGCGGCGGCCAGCTTCTGGTTTTTGGATGGGACTTGGTGAAAACCCCGCAAGGGCTGTGCCCATTGCTGGCGACGACAACACATACGGGTGTAGTTCTCCTTGTTGAAGGCGTCGTCATGAAGACCCCTCTGTTTTCAGAGCTGCTGGATTCCGCCCCTCCGCCCTGTCTTGCTCTCCCCGGTGGTTCTGTCCGGTGTATGCTATCCTTGTAGTGGCTTGTGAATCGCCCGACGATCTCTCCTTAGTTGCAGTCCACAAAGAGTGGTAGCCTGGCAACCGTTAAACGGTTTTCCCTCTGGTATTGGCGTCTGACCTAAGCCTTGGGGGGCTTTGTTAGGCCGGCATCAAGCCACAGTTGATACCGATGTTTCTTCTTTATACCATTGGTGAATGTTGGTTGTTTGGTTGGTTTTGGTGAAAGCTTTGCAGGACCTTTGTCTCTGCCGGCACGAACGACGTCTGGGCACATCGTTCACCTTCTTGGAGGCGTTGCTGCAAGCCCCCCCCCCCCCTCTTTGGATTCCTAATACCCTCCTGGTCTCTTCCCCGACGTCGTGTCTTGTGGTGGCAATGCTGGTGCGGTGGAGGTCTGTTGGTTTGGACTTCTTCGGCGTCGTCTCTGTGCAACAGAAGTGAAGACGCCTTCAGCTGGATCAAGCAATTTCCTTTGGTTTTGTACTTCATTTAGTGTTGCTTGGCTTAGTCTCCTTCGGTGTTTCTTTGTTGTACTGAGGTGTGTGTGGTGTGTGCGTGTGTGGCGTGGCTGGTTTATCAGCGTTTTCGGGTGTTTGTAATCTTTGGCCAGTTGTTGGCTTCGTTAATTAAAAGTCGGGCTCATTTCGAGCCTTCCGTCTAAAAAATAAGAAAATCGAGAACATATCCCCACATGGAGGCAGAAAGTCTAAATGGAGCCCGAGCTCCTTGTAGCTCGTTTTTTTTCGAAATTCAGAATCGCACTAGTACAGAACGACACATCGGATAGCCCTCTATGGAAACGACAGGCGTTAGGCGACGGAGAATCGCGCTTTCCGCGCGGCCAGTGCGTACAAACCTGACCTGGGCCGTGGCTGGCCCGTCAACATAGGTAACGGAGAAAGTATTAACTCCGTTACCCATATTATTGGCAACGGTCTTAATTCTGACTCCGTTTCCGATATGTGCCTCTATAGCAACGGAGACTTTTGTGTGTCCGTGTGCAATGTGGACACGTTCCATCTTCGTTGAATTCGATGCGAGCGGAGTAACTGCTATGGCGTAGTGGCGTAGTGGCGCCGCGGCACCGCCCACTATTCCTTAAAAACCCACGATCTCCCTGCTATCTCAGTATGCCACTTCGCCGCAGCCGTGGCGGCGCGCATCTCCCTCCCTCCGACCGTATCGGCGCGCATCTTCCTCTCCTCCGACCGTGGCAGCGCGTACCCGTTCTTTGCTCCACCCGGGCAGATCTCGTCGCCTGATCTGTAGCTGGAGGGCGAATGGCGTGTCGATCCGAGGACGACTACGTACTCCCGCCGCCAGATCCAAAGGTAATACATCTATTTGTGACCGGCCGTCGTGCCGACGAACTAGGGTTGTTGTCATTGTTCTGCTTAGGTTTTCTTCCATAGGACACTCATGAACAGAACTAGAACTAGGGTTGTAATACATCCGAGGACGATGAGGACGACTACGTAGTGTCGCTCGAAAAGAACATAACTAGCACAAATCGGTAGTGTATGAAACTCATGGATGACTTATCTCCTTTGCAAAACAGATGTACATTTCGGTGACACTGTATAAAAAGCCGGGTCCTTAGCCAAGGTGCGCTTGTCATCCGGCATAATTGTTGGTACGCAACAACTATGCAATGGATTTGTAAGTTTGTTATTCTATCTTATGCATCCTTTTGTGTTGTATGTCCTTTATGCTAGATGTATAGTGAGCTAACATGGAGTCATATATTCTCTCTTTGCATTTCAGTGACCACTTTACAAAAGAGGCACCTTCAGTACATCAACACTCGCTTATTGCACTATGTGCAGAGCATGGTGCTGATCCGTTTAGCTCATTTAAATGAGCTAAATACAAGGTCGGGGACAAAGCGGCGAGTTGATTATATTTTGGCGACACCGTCCAAGAAGAAGATTGAATTCATGAACTCTAACAGCAAGTCATGAAGATAAATTAAGTTAGAAATGACAAGGATAAGTTTAGAGAGGCATGACATAGATAGATTTAGCTAGACATGTCAATGATAGATTTAGAGAGGCATGACAATGAAGATAAGTAATTGGTTGTCTTGTGATGCAATGTATCGGTGACATTTGTTATACCTTATGAATGAATTTTTTAGCATTTTTGTGCTTCTGCTGTGAAATTTTAAATGTCCAGCGCCAAATCTATTCCTGCTCTAGGCTTATGAAGAAACCTCAATGCAAACGAGCAGAAACAGAATCTCCGTTTCTGATGTTCCGACACATCAGAAATGGAGGTTGTGCACAACCGTTGCCATTCGCCTCCGTTACCGATGAGGGCCTTCACATCAGTAACGGGGTCGGGGACACGGACCCTTTTTCCGTTTTCGATGGGGTTTTTGGCCCGTTTCCGATGTGTCGTTCTGTACTAGTGTCGGCACTTTTTGGTTTCTAAAAATCATGCAAAAATTCCTGAGGTAGTTAGTGTATAGATCCACAAGCGTACAAAATTGCAACTCAAAATTCTTTATATTCTGGGCTGCACAAAAATGAAATCAGGTAAAGTTATAATTTTTTGAATCTGTGTACTATTCACCACCCAGATCCACCGATTTGTTATTTTTATCCAGCCCACAATATAACTTGTTTGGAGGCACACTTGTAGATTGTGTCACTAGCTACGTCCGAGATTTTTTCCATGATTTTTGGAAACGAAAAAGTGCCAATTTCGATTTTTTCAAAAAACAAGCTACATGGAGCTTGGGCTACAAACCATCTCACTCCACATAGAGGGCCTTAGTATAGTATATCCGTAAATATATCACAAACCTTATAACAAATGGCTTAACAATGAAACATACACTACTCCAAACTTAAAGCCTTTAATAGGGATTTGTCTCACGTGCGCCGCTATTGACGGGTCCAGCCAGTGGTCAACCTCGGAATTTTCATCCAAGCAGATGAGTTTCTAGTCACCACCGTCGTTAAGGGCACGCCACCCACGCAGCGATATTGTCTGTGAAATATTGTGTTTCCACCTAAATATATACGAGCATACTTGTGATTGAAACAGTCCTCAAATGGGTCGCGGACGGTGCCGCGGACGGTGTAGCGCTCGAGGAGGAGCTTGACGATCCACGACGCGATGAAGCCGCCGGCGCCCGTCACGCACACCACCTTCTTCTTCCCCTCCGGCGCCATGGCTGCTGCCTTCTGCGCTAGCTCTCGGTGGTTCAGATAGAACAAGGAGAAGTGAGGTGGAGCGTCCTAGCTAGGCGAAGAGCTCGCATTTATAGCGGCTGGAGCGAGTGAGTGTCAGTCCACGAGCACGCCGCGGAAGGTGGGGGGAAAGTGCAGTCGATCTACTGCGACAAGAACATAGGACGCCGTGTTGTGCAACCTTTTAACATTTTCTCCGGTAGATACAGCGACGACACCAAATAATTTGTCCTCCCCCACGAAAAACAACCCGAGTATCTTGTCCTCTACGCCCGAAAGAACCGTTAACATTTTGTCCTCTTACAATCGAAGAGGGTGTTTGGTTGCCATGACGGTCGTAGGTGCGGTTTGGTAAACAATGAACAAGGCACAATCTTTGAGTTTTCAGCTATAACTGTACTCGACCAGTTGCCGCGAGATCGAGTGGCTGAATCGAGGAGCACGCACACCACGAGGTGAGAAAGATTCCCGGATCGTTGCATGCAATTCCACATGTAGTCTCGCGAACAGTTCATGTATTGGTGATCGCGAGACTCGCGACAGTGATGCCAACCTCGAACCGAGAATAGTAGGAGCAACAAGGAGAAAAGAAGAAGAAAAGCTGTTTGTGATAATAACGATTTTTCTGTTGAGTTGTTTGCAATGACGTTAGCATGCATCCCGGCACATGACTAGAAACATCTCTCTTGGTTCTATTTTCTCTCTCTGATTGTGATACTGGGGTCTTTTTTTTTGAATTGATTGCGAATGATGTTATCATCCATCCTCGACCCATTTCTAGAAACATCTCTCATGGTTTTATTTTCTCTCTCTTTGCTTTCACTTTTATGTGGAGCCACCTCCTGAGTCCAAAGATTTTCGGACCGTTGCAACGCAACATGTAGTCTTGGGAATAATTCATGTATGGTTGACCATGTCATCTCGCGATAGTGATGTCAACCTCTAACCGAGAATATTAGTCTGAAATAAGGAGGAGAAGAATAAAAGCTATTTGTGATAACGATTTTTCTGTTGAATTGTTTGTGATGAAGTTAACATGCATCCCGGAACATGCCTAAAACATCTCTCTTGGTTCTATTCTCTCTCTGATCGTGATACTAGGGTCTTTTTTTGGATTGTTTGCGATGATGTTAACATCCATCTTCGACCCATTTCTAGAAACAGCTCTACTGGTTTTATTTTCTCTCTCTTTGCTTTCACCTTTACGTGGAGCCACCTCCTGAGTCCATGATTATTCTGTATTTGGTCACGGAGCCGATAGCGGCTGATGGTGCTTAGAACTGGCCTTGGGTAGCCCAACACGGTTAGCCCGAGTCACCCTACGAAAAATCTCGGGTTGAGCCAGGCTTTCATATTGGGCTATGCTTGAGCCAGGCCAGGTTAGGGCCTGATACTAGGTCGGGATTACTTAGGCCTTGCCCGAGTTTTGGCTTGAGCCAGGCCAGGTTAGGGCCTGATAATGGTCCTAAAGAAAGACGTGCGGCGGCTCGATTTCAAGGTAAACCGAACAGCGGACACCCACTTAGTACTTAGAGCATCTCTAGCAGATCCGTAAAAAAGGTTAGAACCAAAAAAATCTCGCGACTTTATGGGCTCAGTCCGGTTTTCTTTGACAGAACAAAGCCCATAGAGCCGCCTCGGCCCTAAAAGTTTTTCAGGCGCCTGAGAAACCGAGCGGCCAAACTAAATAAGTAGGTGTCGGGGCGGTGTTTTCAGTCTTGCTCCGCCGCGCGCTGACTAGAAATCCCCCCTCCGCAGCCCGCGCTCCGACAAGCAATCCAGCTCCCTCGCCACTAGATCCACCACCGCCACACCGCGAGGCCGTTGAAGATTGACTGGTCGGACCGCTCCGAGGCGGCACGGAAGAGGGCGGGGCGGAAGTACATCAACTACAGCGCCCCAATGCCGGAGCCGCTCATGTACCGCGCCGTTGAGGAGTTCGCCGGTGCCGCGCGGTGGTCAGGTGTGGGAAAGGGAGCTCCTCTGGCGCCTGTCTTGAGGCGCGTAACCGCCGCCGTGACGGGGACATTGACGAGCTCCTCTTTGAGCACGGTCGCCTCACCGAGGAGCAGGACAAGGTCTTCATCGATCGACCTAGCCTTCGACGAGGAGTGAGCGTCGCCGCCGCACTCAAGGGTTCAAGTGAGCCAATTTTGGTCCAATTAGGGTTAGGGTCGCGACGAGCTTTAGCTAAGGTCAGGGTTTGGTGCTCCGGTGATCAGAATTGTGTTCCGATGATCTGTATTTTGCTAAAACTATTAAGATCATCTATTGTAAATACCCTCGTGACTGAATAATCTAACATATGGTTCACGAATTCCATGGTAAATGGTTTGTACATCAACCATGAAAAAGGCTGTCGTGGTAAGGCAAGTGTGATGTGGTAAATTCACGAATTTCATGGTAAATGGTTTGTACATCAACCACGGCAAAGGCTAGTGTGGTAAGGCATATAGGGGACACATGGTAAACTCCTTTAAGATCATTGTCATCTAGTTAGGTGCTTTCGACCTTTAGTTTTAACTTGACATTCTTTCATCATGGTATAAGTCACAAGTAAAGCCTAACACACCTATTTAGATGTTTGTTTTGTTACTTATAAGACAATGGCCAAAATTAAGCTCAATCAAACATTGAGTCTGTTGCGGAGAGTTTGATGTAGGCCTCAGTTTTTTTTAATATTACGGTGGCAGGGTCTTGAATGAAAACTATTGACTATGATATCATATTAATTTTTTGCACCAACCAACTCAAAAGTGAACTAATGGAAAGAGAGCTGAGTGCTCCATATGAGTTGCACAAACAATAGTGTACACGTCGTCGATGCAGAATTTGATGTTTTTTATATCCATGGTGACTGTTTTTCCTTTGTTACCTGGGCCTTATTCCATTGGTTGGCTTGGGCTTTTTCTTCCTTTAGTTAGGTACGAACGGAGCCATTGGGCTATGATCATGACCATGACCATGACCGGCAGACCTGATCCAGGAAATGCAAACATTCCACACATTGTTCTCCGCTCACAAAACAAAAGCTGTTGCTCTTTTTTGACGCGTTTTCTTTCCCATCGAGCGTAGATTTCTGTGATAGTTAGCAAAGGTGGAATCACAAGGCTATGACTAGGTAAGACCGTAAGAGTCTTATTGTCCATTCATTTCACGCTGTGCTATAGCGGGAGGAGATCAATCACCGCTCTCTCGTGGCCATACCGAGAGTTGAGAAGCCTAGCTCACTTGGCTTGTGAACTCACTGTGGGGTTTCCCCACCGTTTTCCTTTTAAAAAAAGAAGCCAAGTCGTTCAGATCTAGGAGACTGCAATACAACCAAATACATTAATACAAAATTCCATGCATAGTCAGCGTGATATTAAATTTACTAAATATTATATGGATAAAATATTTTATATAAGAAGTGATTAGGAAAGTGGATGTACAATCCAGCCACCCAGGTTCAAAATCCTCACGGACGCGTATTTGGGTTCTTATTATTTAAAAAAAAATCCATTGTAGAGGCTTCCCCTACCGCATTCCTTAAAAAAGAAATATTTTATATCAATATTGCTTAAAGTGTTTATTGGTATGATTTCATATATAATTATGTAAATTATGATCTTTAATAGGGGTATGTAGTGGGGGTGACATGGCATCCCTAACATAAAAATAAATTCAATTAGCTACTAACATTTGGACTAATTCGGGCACCCCGCCAGTTTTATCCTAGATGCACACTTGATTCTTTATTCTTATACGCGTTGGGGAAATGGCATATTTTCATGCATCGAAGAAGGATTAGGTTGTTGATTTGAATTTTAGTTTCATGCTTGGCCACCAAAACTTTAGGACCTACCCTGACAAAGGGGGAAGGCTACTTATAAACGGCGACTAGGCGGAGCCGAAACCTGAAGCATGTGATGTCAATTTTAATCTATGATGTCAAATATATGTGCTTTCACTAATGTTATAATTCTTTAATCGTTATTTTAGCTTATTTACAAAGGATATTCGAAAAACTTGTGTGGTCAACTGACCACACATGTCTCAATCTTGGCTTCGCCGACTAATCAACCTGGTCAAGCTAGTATTTTGAGAAGGAGGCGCAAGCTCCTCTCTCATCCTAGAAAGAAATAAAAATCGATCCCATCTAAAGAGAAAAGACCAAGATGCCAGACTAGGATTCACATTGCCATGTCATATTGCCACGACACGAAGGCCCCCACATAGAGGGGCTTGCTGACTTGATGCCCATTTTATGGTGCTTGATGTTACAACTTACAGGCCTAACCTTTGTCCCATCGTGCATCAAATTGGATTTCATCTAAAGTTTCCATAGATATGGCACTTAATTGTTGTGGAGTATTGGTTGTGGTGTGTCCTTGTGACATTTGCATGATTGGATTTCTATATACATGGTGAGGCACATACAACTGAATATCATCCCATAAAATCCTGGCCTGGATTAAAGAACAATGTCATGGTCCTTTCCTATACTTCATGTTCTATATTTGTGGTCGCCAAAGTCCAAACTGACAGGAAAGTTCTTGAACTTCAGTGAGGCAAAAACTGGATGAAACTTACTTGTTTGACATCGCTTCACATATTGACCGGGAAAGGGTTAACACTGTGTTTGGATGTTGGAATTGAGCCTGGGAATTGAATTGGACTAGCAATTCCATTTCCTAGATGGAAAGGAAATGAAGGCGAATTCCAATTCCATCGTTTGGTTGTAAATGGAATATATGGCTGGAATCGGCTGGTAGCATATGATTCCAATTCCTGTTTGGATGTATAAATCTTGGAATTGGTTGTTTTGTTGAGTTTAGACAATATAAACTTGTCACCCCGACGCTCGAAGGAGAGGGAAGGGAGAGGGGTTACCTGGCCGCCGGCGCCAGCGCCGCCGTTTCGCTCCCTCACTACAGGAAACACGCGATACGCCGACGGCCTACCGTCGGCGTATCGCCGTCGACGTAGCAGGCCGTCGGCGTAGACCAATAGCCGTCGGCGACGCTGTAGTGGGACCCACAAAACAGCATCCGTTCGTCTCCGTCTGCCCCACCATACGCCGACGGCAGTGCCGTCGGCCTCTGCGTGACACGTGGAGTGATCATGTGCACCTGGGAGGCGATCTACGCCGACGGCAATGCCGTCGGCGTATTGGGACACGTGGAGTGATCATGTGCGTCTGGGAGGAGCTGTACGCCGATGGCAATGCCGTCGGTGTATCCTTGACCATTTGGTCGTTTTAGGACGACGTGACAGCATCCTGTGCGCCTGGGAGAAGCTCTACGCCGACGGCTAGCTTTGACCATATTTGTAGTTTACTGCTGATTTTTGCTGCTGGTTTCTAGCACATTTTAAATGCAATTAAAATTGCACAAATTATAAAACATCACAGAAACAACACATAAAACATCACATAGATATCCAAATGACACAAACATGATTTAAATTCATACAAGCATTCATACAAATTCCAAATGGCACGAACATAGTTCGAATTCACACCCGGAACACCCTAACACATCCTACATCTCCTGAGAGCTCGAGATACCCATATCTGACCGCGTGAGAATAGGCGACCGACCGCGTGGGGCAGTCGAACCACACATGGAATTCGATGAGGCACGGGACGGTGTGGTCTCACGCGACGAACTCGGCGAGGCACCACCAGTGCCATGCTCCACGAGCGCGCGCATTGAAATCGGCGAGGCAGAAGCACGACCAAAGGGTGGAATCCTGGAGCATCCCGATCCCTACATGTTTGAGTCCAAGTTAGCAACTTGGAAAGCACAGCATGGCGGTAACAACTTGTTTGGCAAATAACTTACCAGAGTCGCTGGCTTGTATGTGCGAGCGACCGACTCCCTCGTTGGGCCGACGGGCGGGATCCCCGGCCTAGGTGGACGCGTAGGCAGCGGCTCCCGCTCTCCAGTGGCAAAAAACTTCTCGGTAGCCCATAAGATAGTTTAAATTTGCCTAAAGCTGTGACAGTTAAATTGGATCGGAGGTAGTAGTATTAAGTACTTGCTGCTATACCCAGATTATTTTCGTAGCCAGTTATGGTCTGAAACAGCACAGCACGCGTGATCTCGATGTTGCTGGATATTATTATTTTTCTTTGAGGACTGCTGGATATTCATATGCCGAACAAGTTTTCCTCGCATGACAGGGACAGTAAGAGAGAACGTGATGGGCCGAAGACTCACTACGGGAAATCCACAAAACTCCGACGGCCAGGACATACGCCGACGGCCCAATGTCGGGGCCGTCGGCGTAGACCCCGACCAGGGCAACCGAGATTTTTTTTTCTTTTTTTAGCTACGCCGACGGCATTGCCATCGGCCTAGAGATTTTGGCCGTCGGCGTAGATTTTTGCCGTCGACGTATACTTTTTCAATTTTCTACATTTGATACGCCGACGGCTGCCGTCGGCGTATACTTTTTCAATTTTTTACATTTGATACGCCGACGGCAATGCCGTCGGAGTATACTTTTTTCTATTTTCCATTTAATATGAAATAATTCATATCTTTAAATCCGTAAATCAGAATTTAACAAATTAAATATCTAAATCGATTAGAAAAATGAGAGGAATCCAAATATGACATCCATAAAATCTTTTTCACCATGCACATGACATTTTGTAACATATGTTTGTTACTTGCTTAATTAAAAAGTCATTTTTTACACTTAAAAATGGAAAATTATATTTACTAAAATATTTTGGAAATTGTTTTTGGCAACAATGTTTTCTACACCAAGACACCCCTATGTGTCAAGTATGGACACATTATCACAAACTATGGCATGGGGATGGCCATAACTTGGTCATTTGACACGAAAGTTATACATGTCTATAGATGATAGACCTTTTTGTGAAGCATTTTTTTGAAATATTGTCAAAACTCAAGTTTATCATTTTTCCTAGCAACTAGTACACATAAAAGGACTCCATGTCTAAGGAATTCATCTTTTGAGTATTTTCTCAATTTCTTTTATTTTTGTGAAAAAACAGTCAAAATGACCGTCGTGTCTATTCATTGAAAGAGGTCACATTTTTCAAAACTATCGATGTTTCTATGATAAAGTCACTACTTTTGTACCTAGAAAGTATTTTTGTAAAACAATTAGACCAAACTATCACACACTTGTAGTTCAATTTCAATTACTTTTGGAAAATCGGCATAAAACCATCGATTTTTGTGACCAAACTATTTTTGTGAAAAAAGAATCAATTTTCTAAAACTATCGATTTTTATACAAGGCAAAGGATGATATGGATGTCATATTTGAATTCCTCTCATTTTTCTAATTGACATAGACATTTTTTTTTCAAATTTCGATTAACGGAATTAAAGATATGAATTATTCCATATTAAATGTAAAAAGGAAATAAAAGTAAAAATAATTTCATTTTTTCATTTATTAAAAATATATACTATTTTACGATCATTGTTACTTATTCAAATGAATTTTCTAAATTTAAACAATGAAAAAGTGTAACATCCTAAATCAGGGGTTAACATGATTGATATGATATAAGTATTAGTAAGTTCTCATTTCTCATTTGGAAGCTAACAATGAAGGAACTTAAATGTTAAGCGTGCTTGGGCTGGAGCAATTTGAGGATGGGTGACCGAACGGGAACTTTGACCAGCGTAATTACTTTGGCCTATGATTAAATGTGTAATTAGAGATTTAGTATGTATCTGGGTTAGAAATTTCGAAATAGAAAAAAAGTTAAAAAAATTAAAAAAAAGTTCAAAAATTCAAAAAATTGCATTCATACGCCGACAGCAATGTGCCGTCGGCATATGAGGGCGTACGCCGACGGCAACGGATACGCCGACGGCCGTACACATATGTCGACGGCATACGAGCGTACGCCGACGGGCCGTCGGCGTATTGTGCGTTTCCCGTAGTGACTGAAGGATAAAGTGGCCCAGAGATGTCCACTGACCATCTTTCTCTCAGCAGCAGAAAACATGCCTACTCCTACTGCAAACTGGAAGAAACTTGCAAAACTTATAAAAAAACTTGCAAAACCAATACACTACCGACACAAAGTCACGAGGTTAAAACCAAAAACCTTCTCTAGATCGCAGAGGCACAGCTCACTAGATTCTCAAATCCAGCGACGATTCTCATCTCACCCGATCGATCGAGGTAAAAATTTGCGTGGGCAGGTAACAAGATAATCTTTTGGCTAGGGATAACTACACAAGATAAGTGAAACTTTTTTTAAAAAAAAAAAGATAAGTGAAACTTTGAAGGGTGCACCGGGAATCACATTCACCCGCGCTTTGCATATCTCCTAGAGCATGGATCTTTTGCTTTACAAGGAATCGTCACAAAGTTGGCATATATACAGAAATAATATTTGAAAGCTACAGTGCAATTACGTCCCACGTGTGGCCACGACAGGGAACGCGCTAGTTACTTGGTCAAACATCTGTTAATTTGGAGTTGACTACAATTTGCGCAGACAATTAGCTCCTGAGTAAAGTAAGTTACAGAGACATTCGTCCTTTGGGAACATCCGCATAAACAAAAGTTGCAGAAACACCGAACTGAACTTTGCAACCCACCCTTTGACATTGACTTGGTTGGACCCAACAATGGCTCAACTTGTTCTTTACTTCTTCCAATCCAAAATTCCAGGTCTTTTGGGACATGGACAGTCTTCAAGATGGCATCCTGACCATCAAATTATGTAAAAATATGGCAACTCCCATAGAAAAATTATACAACTACACAAGTATATTTCGTGGTAAAGTTAGCAATACCAGCTTGATGTTTTGAGTGTTAGTAGTTGATTTCTTATAGATGGTCAAACTTAAAATTTTGTGTGCGACGAGAAGACAGTTGGGTCTGGTTTTCAATGCAATAGTGGGAGAGTACAAAGTTGGCAAGAGGACAAGAAAATGAAAGAGAAAGCTAAACAGGAAACGAGCAGGGAAGAAACCCGTAACAGCGAACGAGCACCGTATTCTCTTCGTCTTTTGTAACGGACCGATTTTTGGGTTTTAGAAAAACTTTTATCCTAAAATGTGGAATAGAAAATTTCGTTTAATTAATTAAAACTTAATTCGACTTTTCATAAGCATGAAGTTTTAAAATGAATTTAGCATTAAGTTGAGTAAATCTTTTTTTATTTTTCTTTCAAGTTGGATCGTATTTTCTTGGTTTCGGCATATTAAAACAATCGCCCCTGAATTTGTTTTTGTTTTCATAAATTCATCTGGTGTTTTTCTGAGCTTCACAGCTTTTCTGGAATTCCCTAAAAGGAAAATCTATTTCTTTCTTTTCTTATGTTTTGGAATTAATTTTCCAATTTCCTTCCTACTTAAATATGGCTTTGTTTACCAATTCTCTTTCTCATTAGTTCTCTCAAGAAATCCCATTGGATGCTGCCCTATAGGTTAGCACATGTACGTACACACATCTTCGGTCTACCTCATGTATACGTATTTAGTAGAACGATCGATCCTTTCCTAATATCTTTCCTTTTTCTTTCCTTGTTCTGTACCTGCTACACCCAATCGATCTCTCTTTTTATTTTCTCTCTCTCTCTCAACGACCGAAGCAGGCCAGCCCAAAATCCCAGCCGCAACAGCTCACCCGAGCGAGCCCTCCACTCGCACGCACGCATGCACGGGACAGAGTCCCAGTACACGAAGCCCAGCGCCGAGCTGCATCCTCTTCCTCACCGGACGTACGCACTTAAGCAGCAAACAGAAACGGCAGGTCGTCCTGAAACTGCTGCATCAATTTCTCTTTACTCAGCCATTCATTTTCCAGAACGTCTCACTGCTTCCTCCGCCAGGCCTATAGAAGTCTCCATTCGTCTTCCTTCTCTCCTCTTGCCATCTCGTGCCACCATCCCGTCCTTAGCTCGCCCACAAGGCCCGATCTGGTGGAGCTCCGATCCAGAGCACCGTCGGACGCCGCCTGCTTTCCCGGCGACTTCAGCCATGCCAGGACGAACTGCTGCGCCAGAAGAACCACAAGGAAGAGCTGGACCGATCCAGGCGAGCAGAAGGTGGAACCATTGATCTTAGCCGACGAATTCTGCAACTCCATCTACTCCGTTCATCGACTTCGTCCGACGAGTTCGTCGCGTATGGTGAGATTAGATCGATTCCTTTGCATCGTAATCTCATATCATGTAGAAATACTTCCTAGACAAACTTTGACAGCCTATGTATTCCATTGTCCACGCCAACTCAACCATGCCATCCAAGGTCGACATGGTTATGCCATCCTATATTTTCAGCACAATTTTGTGATATCCTTTCGCATCACTTTGTGCAAATTATCAGCAGCAGTCATAGGAGAAGACAGATCGTCAATCCAATGATCGGAGAACATACTCCATTGATGGCAATTCATCAAATACCGACATTATCATGCAAATCCTTTCTTTGTTCATCTTTACACTCGTATCTGAACATGTCAAAGATTCTACTTGGCCTTAGAAACCAGATGGTGGTGTTGGATTTTGAATCCATCCGGTAGAAGTTAAATTAGGATTTTATATATTTAAATTTAGGTTCAAATCAAATGGTATTTGATTTATGTGCTTGGTTTTATGTGTGATTTATTTTTCATAGTTAAATCACAAGTGTAGGAGTTGTATGTAATTCTTTATAGTATTTAGTGACATGTTTAGATTGTCGTTTATATGTAAATAGTAGTTTGTGGTTTATTATTGTAAGTAGAATTGCTTGTGTTGCTTTGTAATTATCAGTAGCATGATTACGGTGATATCTTGTAGTAATATATTGTGTGATTGTGATCCATGTTTAACTCTTTATTCATGCATGACTAGTTACTATCAGTTTGTCCTCTTAATGCATGTTTAGCTATGAGTTTGGTTCTTGGTCTATATTGCTTGTTTAGTACTTTAGTGAAGTAAGTTAGTACTTTGTAAATAGATGACATTCTTGATTCATATTGTTTGCTTATTAGCTCAAGCATAGACTTAGTTGTTGTATTCATGCTATAAGTAACTTAGTGTGCTATTACATGTGTGTGGTTGTCTAGTTGACCGTTCATGCTTAGTTATCGTTGAATCATGTGTACCATGTGTTATATATGAAGCTTGGTTGTATCAATTATATTAGCATATGTTTGTGCTCGTATATATGTTAATGTCTTGTATGTGTTTTATTTATATATAATATCATTTCATGTCATGTTCCTTTGGTAGCTCCTTTGAGTTATCCACATAGATATTTGTGTTAGTTTTCCATGATATATATTGGTTTATGTTCATGTATGCTAGCATAGCTTTATCCATTGACTAGATAATACTATGCTTTTAGTGGTTGTTTAGTTCTATATGTACATTGTGTCTAATACATGTATGTTACCTTACTAGTTGTGTGTTATTTGTTGCAGTAGATCATCTCGTGCTTATGTTAGTTTGTATGTCACGTAAGTATTGCATGATAGTATCATATCGTTGTGTATATGCTTGTGAGCATATGTTTTCTTTTAAGTGGAGTGTTGAATGTCATGCGTGTGATCTTGTATATACTTGTATGCCTTTTCGTCTCATGATAGTAATATTAGGCTTCACCGTTATGTAGTATAATGCTATGGTATCTCCCAAATCTGTAGGCTAGTATATCCTTCGTGATTATTCATATAGTGTTATGCTATGACCATGCTTAGTATATATTATGCTTTGTTGCTATATGCATGAATAATATTCTAGTTATGAAATGTATTTATAAGTTGTTTACGTGTAGATAGCATATCTTAGTTGATACCTAGTTGTGGCATGATTCATATGTTATTAGATGTTGTTACACGTGCACCTTGTTTACTTCATAGCTTATTATCGCTGAAGTCTAGCTATGGTAGTATTTATTTATTGTTTATGTTAAACTTGTTTGTTGTGGTGCATAGCTAGATGGTTCGCAAGTGTAATGTGTGTTTATGTTGTATCAACTTTAGCTTGCAATTGCTATCGTTTTATATATGATGATGTTTACCTTAGGTCTTGTATTGCTTAGATGCTTGTGTTATCATGCTAGATAATCCTAGTTGTTGTTTATATCATTAGTATGATAAGTATTTGTTCGATGATTGCAAACTAGTATGATATGGTTCATTCGTATGTCTTGTTTACATGTTTGCGAGTTATCTAGATATGCTATATTATGTTGTTTGAGTTTATTGGGTTACACGGGTATGACCAACTATGTTATAATCCTATTGTCGAGTTTGGAGTCAGATAGATTTAGTAAGACCGGTCCATATATATTATCATAACATTCTAGTCTGATAATCTGTCCACATATCTAATCCTAGCTCTTTATCTTGATAATCTATCCTAGCATCCTATCCATGCCATTTGATTCATATCTGAGTTGTCACAACTCACTTCCACAATTCCATCAAGTTGTTTTATATTCTTCTCCCACTACTACTCCATGCATTCTCATTTGTATTTCATTTGGATTTGGTAATTATTGCTTTGGTATTTGTTTGGTTGTCATTTGCTATCGTTACGATGAATAGGGAGTGACGTGGTTGGACGTGGATATGATTAGCTTACTGAAGAATGTCGATATAATCAACTTATTGAAGAACGTGGATATAATCAGCTTACTAAAGAAGAAGATGATTCATCAACAAAGGCATGCCCCCCCCCCCTCATGTGTTTATCCTATGTTTTTAAAAGGGGCATTATTTATTGTTTTAAAATTATGCATGCTATTTTCAATTTACTGGCGTGTCGATTGACACACCAGCCTGATCCGCTTGTCGCCTTATATACTTGATACCCTGAGTAGAAATTATATAGTAATCCTATAGAGTAGAAATGCTTAGCCATGCTTAATATCCAGTAGGATATCTTTATCTTGCCTCTTTGGAGGAATTGGTTGACCCTTGGGTCACAAACATCTTTCTGAACTTGATGAGCTCGTTGAGCTTGGCTGATAAGCCGTTGTTGCTTCCTCTACTCTACCTTCTACTCTGGGTGAAACTTACCATCTAACACTGGCGCGGGCGACTGCTGGATCAACTGATGAAGGAGCGATTGGCTGCCCTTCACAAGCTGAAGGGGGCAATCCGTCGTCCGTGCCGCATAAGGGCCTAATAAGTCTCGGATTTGAAGATTGTGACCACCGTACAACCACATGCTAATGGGCTCTGGCTGGGTCAAGTAAGTTAGTCAGCCTTTGGTGTCGATGTCGCCGTACCGCAGATGGGGTGTCTGCCTACGGGAGAACCTTCGGCACAGATGGGGGGACCGGTTTGGGGACGTACTCTCAGTTCCGGCGCCATACCCGGTGGGCATGTCACATCTTTGGGGGATCTAGCTAAAAGATCTTGTCACGAATTCTCTATTGCTATGCTAGCGACGGCTGGTTGCAATTAGGCGAGTTTGTGACGTGTGGTGAAAGTGTACCACCTCTGCAGAGTGTAAAACTATTCGAATAGCCGTGTCCACGGTCATGGACGACACATGAATCTTTCTTGACATACAGGAACCCTGTTTTGCTACTTCCCTCTACCCCTATTCTGGAATCTTATGGAGAACGTGAGGTGTCGAGGACACTCACAATGATGAGAAACATTACACTGAATACAAAACCTGTTTTCATCTAAAATCGTTTTTATCAAAACTACTACATATGGTATTGCAAACAAAATTAGCTTTTATGCAAAAGAACCATATAGCCTTTCTTTGAAGCCACATGTAGCTATTATAGGTTTTGCATGAGGGGGCACGCTGAGTACATTATTATGTACTCATCGCATTGCTTTTGTTGATTATTCAGATCACTACGAAGAAGAAGACTACGACTACTACGACGATGCTTAAGAGTGAGGCCTCGTGGACTACATCGACTGCCTGTGGCTAGATGGAGTCACTTCGCATTTATATTTCCGCTGAGCTTTCTGATTGTAACAAATGTCACAAGACATTTCGCTATTGCTATTCAAACTATGTAACTGTACTTTTTGTACGTTCTGCAATGGTATCATTTCGCTGTGTTGTCAACATTGATCTTGGGATTGACATGATTACACAGGAGGTCTGGAAGTGTAACTCCGGTCCTCACAGAAGTGGTATCAGAGCCGACGTCGACCTAGTCACGTGGCCTTAGTTAGAAATGGAAAGCCTTAGGAACTATTTGAAAATAAAATATAGACTACTTTTTTATATTCTCGTAGTCTCCTTCTTGACTATTGTTTTTCCTTGACTTATCTTATTCAACATCGTGTTTAATGCTTCTTTCCCAACAACTTTGTTAGTCTACAATTCCTGACCAAAATCCTGTTATGGAAGAACGAAGTCAATAACAATAAAAGAGAAGTCATTTGAAGAACTCAAGGAGTCAAGAAGCGTCGACCACACTCTACAGTCTTCAATGTCGAAGATCGGGATCAAGACTTGTTGTGACCAAACAACATATAGGATAAGGTTGGAATAGATCCCTGGTAGCTATATAGTTCATATCGTTTAGAATTAAAAAGTTTTTGCTTGAGCAATGTCTGCACATTTTTGCCTTTGGCACCTTTTCATGTGCAGCATGCTAAAATCCTATGTAATTTCAAAGAAACTATATTTATTCTCGTGTTTGAAAAAATCTTTGGGTTTATTCTCGTGTTTTATTCTTGGATATCCCTCCCAAGCTAGGTTCTTGCATGCGTCTTATTCTTTTCCCTCTTACCTATGAGCCTTGGAAACAAAGCAAATTGTGAACGCCAATTATACCAATTTGCATGAAGCTCTAAAGACCCATAAAGTGAAGGGAAGATATGTGCTTTACAGTATCGAAGACTATTGCTACAACCTTCCATACAAATCAAGAAGGAAGGAAGATGCTTGAAAGTGAGATAGCACACACTGCCTGAGGACACCGTGAAGCTAACCAGACGATGATGCAAGCTACCCAACCATACATTGTCTCCAATCTATGATAGCTTGAGCTTATGCAAAGAACGAGAATACTACTCTACCACCATGTTCATCATACTCTTGGGAGCACCGCGCGACCAAGCGATGCAAGAAAGACACACTAACCAACCTCAAAGAGATGTATGAAAAATCCTCAACGAGAGTTCCTTTAAGAGGGGTAGCGGACAGATATCCAAAGTAAAGATTGAAAAGCCTCAACCGAGCCCAGCAGCCATCCAAAACCCATTCTATAGTGAGCCCGAATCTCGGGGACGAGATTCTTTTAAGTGGGGTAGAATTGTAACGGACCGATTTTTGGGTTTTAGAAAAACTTTTATCCTAAAATGTGGAATAGAAAATTTCGTTTAATTAATTAAAACTTAATTCGACTTTTCATAAGCATGAAGTTTTAAAATGAATTTAGCATTAAGTTGAGTAAATCTTTTTTTATTTTTCTTTCAAGTTGGATCGTATTTTCTTGGTTTCGGCATATTAAAACAATCGCCCCTGAATTTGTTTTTGTTTTCATAAATTCATCTGGTGTTTTTCTGAGCTTCACAGCTTTTCTGGAATTCCCTAAAAGGAAAATCTATTTCTTTCTTTTCTTATGTTTTGGAATTAATTTTCCAATTTCCTTCCTACTTAAATATGGCTTTGTTTACCAATTCTCTTTCTCATTAGTTCTCTCAAGAAATCCCATTGGATGCTGCCCTATAGGTTAGCACATGTACGTACACACATCTTCGGTCTACCTCCTGTATACGTATTTAGTAGAACGATCGATCCTTTCCTAATATCTTTCCTTTTTCTTTCCTTGTTCTGTACCTGCTACACCCAATCGATCTCTCTTTTTATTTTCTCTCTCTCTCTCAACGACCGAAGCAGGCCAGCCCAAAATCCCAGCCGCAACAGCTCACCCGAGCGAGCCCTCCACTCGCACGCACGCATGCACGGGACAGAGTCCCAGTACACGAAGCCCAGCGCCGAGCTGCATCCTCTTCCTCACCGGACGTACGCACTTAAGCAGCAAACAGAAACGGCAGGTCGTCCTGAAACTGCTGCATCAATTTCTCTTTACTCAGCCATTCATTTTCCAGAACGTCTCACTGCTTCCTCCGCCAGGCCTATAGAAGTCTCCATTCGTCTTCCTTCTCTCCTCTTGCCATCTCGTGCCACCATCCCGTCCTTAGCTCGCCCACAAGGCCCGATCTGGTGGAGCTCCGATCCAGAGCACCGTCGGACGCCGCCTGCTTTCCCGGCGACTTCAGCCATGCCAGGACGAACTGCTGCGCCAGAAGAACCACAAGGAAGAGCTGGACCGATCCAGGCGAGCAGAAGGTGGAACCATTGATCTTAGCCGACGAATTCTGCAACTCCATCTACTCCGTTCATCGACTTCGTCCGACGAGTTCGTCGCGTATGGTGAGATCAGATCGATTCCTTTGCATCGTAATCTCATATCATGTAGAAATACTTCCTAGACAAACTTTGACAGCCTATGTATTCCATTGTCCACGCCAACTCAACCATGCCATCCAAGGTCGACATGGTTATGCCATCCTATATTTTCAGCACAATTTTGTGATATCCTTTCGCATCACTTTGTGCAAATTATCAGCAGCAGTCCATAGGAGAAGACAGATCGTCAATCCAATGATCGGAGAACATACTCCATTGATGGCAATTCATCAAATACCGACATTATCATGCAAATCCTTTCTTTGTTCATCTTTACACTCGTATCTGAACATGTCAAAGATTCTACTTGGCCTTAGAAACCAGATGGTGGTGTTGGATTTTGAATCCATCCGGTAGAAGTTAAATTAGGATTTTATATATTTAAATTTAGGTTCAAATCAAATGGTATTTGATTTATGTGCTTGGTTTTATGTGTGATTTATTTTTCATAGTTAAATCACAAGTGTAGGAGTTGTATGTAATTCTTTATAGTATTTAGTGACATGTTTAGATTGTCGTTTATATGTAAATAGTAGTTTGTGGTTTATTATTGTAAGTAGAATTGCTTGTGTTGCTTTGTAATTATCAGTAGCATGATTACGGTGATATCTTGTAGTAATATATTGTGTGATTGTGATCCATGTTTAACTCTTTATTCATGCATGACTAGTTACTATCAGTTTGTCCTCTTAATGCATGTTTAGCTATGAGTTTGGTTCTTGGTCTATATTGCTTGTTTAGTACTTTAGTGAAGTAAGTTAGTACTTTGTAAATAGATGACATTCTTGATTCATATTGTTTGCTTATTAGCTCAAGCATAGACTTAGTTGTTGTATTCATGCTATAAGTAACTTAGTGTGCTATTACATGTGTGTGGTTGTCTAGTTGACCGTTCATGCTTAGTTATCGTTGAATCATGTGTACCATGTGTTATATATGAAGCTTGGTTGTATCAATTATATTAGCATATGTTTGTGCTCGTATATATGTTAATGTCTTGTATGTGTTTTATTTATATATAATATCATTTCATGTCATGTTCCTTTGGTAGCTCCTTTGAGTTATCCACATAGATATTTGTGTTAGTTTTCCATGATATATATTGGTTTATGTTCATGTATGCTAGCATAGCTTTATCCATTGACTAGATAATACTATGCTTTTAGTGGTTGTTTAGTTCTATATGTACATTGTGTCTAATACATGTATGTTACCTTACTAGTTGTGTGTTATTTGTTGCAGTAGATCATCTCGTGCTTATGTTAGTTTGTATGTCACGTAAGTATTGCATGATAGTATCATATCGTTGTGTATATGCTTGTGAGCATATGTTTTCTTTTAAGTGGAGTGTTGAATGTCATGCGTGTGATCTTGTATATACTTGTATGCCTTTTCGTCTCATGATAGTAATATTAGGCTTCACCGTTATGTAGTATAATGCTATGGTATCTCCCAAATCTGTAGGCTAGTATATCCTTCGTGATTATTCATATAGTGTTATGCTATGACCATGCTTAGTATATATTATGCTTTGTTGCTATATGCATGAATAATATTCTAGTTATGAAATGTATTTATAAGTTGTTTACGTGTAGATAGCATATCTTAGTTGATACCTAGTTGTGGCATGATTCATATGTTATTAGATGTTGTTACACGTGCACCTTGTTTACTTCATAGCTTATTATCGCTGAAGTCTAGCTATGGTAGTATTTATTTATTGTTTATGTTAAACTTGTTTGTTGTGGTGCATAGCTAGATGGTTCGCAAGTGTAATGTGTGTTTATGTTGTATCAACTTTAGCTTGCAATTGCTATCGTTTTATATATGATGATGTTTACCTTAGGTCTTGTATTGCTTAGATGCTTGTGTTATCATGCTAGATAATCCTAGTTGTTGTTTATATCATTAGTATGATAAGTATTTGTTCGATGATTGCAAACTAGTATGATATGGTTCATTCGTATGTCTTGTTTACATGTTTGCGAGTTATCTAGATATGCTATATTATGTTGTTTGAGTTTATTGGGTTACACGGGTATGACCAACTATGTTATAATCCTATTGTCGAGTTTGGAGTCAGATAGATTTAGTAAGACCGGTCCATATATATTATCATAACATTCTAGTCTGATAATCTGTCCACATATCTAATCCTAGCTCTTTATCTTGATAATCTATCCTAGCATCCTATCCATGCCATTTGATTCATATCTGAGTTGTCACAACTCACTTCCACAATTCCATCAAGTTGTTTTATATTCTTCTCCCACTACTACTCCATGCATTCTCATTTGTATTTCATTTGGATTTGGTAATTATTGCTTTGGTATTTGTTTGGTTGTCATTTGCTATCGTTACGATGAATAGGGAGTGACGTGGTTGGACGTGGATATGATTAGCTTACTGAAGAATGTCGATATAATCAACTTATTGAAGAACGTGGATATAATCAGCTTACTAAAGAAGAAGATGATTCATCAACAAAGGCATGCCCCCCCCCCTCTCATGTGTTTATCCTATGTTTTTAAAAGGGGCATTATTTATTGTTTTAAAATTATGCATGCTATTTTCAATTTACTGGCGTGTCGATTGACACACCAGCCTGATCCGCTTGTCGCCTTATATACTTGATACCCTGAGTAGAAATTATATAGTAATCCTATAGAGTAGAAATGCTTAGCCATGCTTAATATCCAGTAGGATATCTTTATCTTGCCTCTTTGGAGGAATTGGTTGACCCTTGGGTCACAAACATCTTTCTGAACTTGATGAGCTCGTTGAGCTTGGCTGATAAGCCGTTGTTGCTTCCTCTACTCTACCTTCTACTCTGGGTGAAACTTACCATCTAACACTGGCGCGGGCGACTGCTGGATCAACTGATGAAGGAGCGATTGGCTGCCCTTCACAAGCTGAAGGGGGCAATCCGTCGTCCGTGCCGCATAAGGGCCTAATAAGTCTCGGATTTGAAGATTGTGACCACCGTACAACCACATGCTAATGGGCTCTGGCTGGGTCAAGTAAGTTAGTCAGCCTTTGGTGTCGATGTCGCCGTACCGCAGATGGGGTGTCTGCCTACGGGAGAACCTTCGGCACAGATGGGGGGACCGGTTTGGGGACGTACTCTCAGTTCCGGCGCCATACCCGGTGGGCATGTCACATCTTTGGGGGATCTAGCTAAAAGATCTTGTCACGAATTCTCTATTGCTATGCTAGCGACGGCTGGTTGCAATTAGGAGAGTTTGTGACGTGTGGTGAAAGTGTACCACCTCTGCAGAGTGTAAAACTATTCGAATAGCCGTGTCCACGGTCATGGACGACACATGAATCTTTCTTGACATACAGGAACCCTGTTTTGCTACTTCCCTCTACCCCTATTCTGGAATCTTATGGAGAACGTGAGGTGTCGAGGACACTCACAATGATGAGAAACATTACACTGAATACAAAACCTGTTTTCATCTAAAATCGTTTTTATCAAAACTACTACATATGGTATTGCAAACAAAATTAGCTTTTATGCAAAAGAACCATATAGCCTTTCTTTGAAGCCACATGTAGCTATTATAGGTTTTGCATGAGGGGGCACGCTGAGTACATTATTATGTACTCATCGCATTGCTTTTGTTGATTATTCAGATCACTACGAAGAAGAAGAAGACTACGACTACTACGACGATGCTTAAGAGTGAGGCCTCGTGGACTACATCGACTGCCTGTGGCTAGATGGAGTCACTTCGCATTTATATTTCCGCTGAGCTTTCTGATTGTAACAAATGTCACAAGACATTTCGCTATTGCTATTCAAACTATGTAACTGTACTTTTTGTACGTTCTGCAATGGTATCATTTCGCTGTGTTGTCAACATTGATCTTGGGATTGACATGATTACACAGGAGGTCTGGAAGTGTAACTCCGGTCCTCACATCTTTGGATCAGCTCGTATACCCTTGTACGTCCCGCTTCTCTCCATGTTTTTGAATCTTCCATGGTCTCTGAATGGATTTGGGCGAGGCACGATGTGGTGTTCCAGAAATTACAATTGTTTCGCTCCTTCCATATGGTCCACCGGTTACAAAATTTGACTGCTGAAAATATAAAATGTTCTGCATTTATCGGAGGCAGTATCTTTAGGATAGGATCGGAGGCAGCATCTTTCTTTATGAGAGACTAGACGGTGTTGGTTGATTGTATTTAGCTTTTACTTTGGCATAGGCTGTGTTGTGTTTGCTCCTCCTATATCAATATCAAGGCAAAGCTTTTGCCCCGTTTCTAAAAAAAACTATGTGTAGGAGAGCAATATCTTTGAGGGCAATATGTAGGGAGAGCATATGTAAGAAAATACCAGCTGCATACACGCATGGACATTATTCAGGTTTATAAACCCGCAGGACTTGATATGTAATATCTTAACCAAACGAGGTATCGAGAACCAAACAAAGGATATGCTGACGCGCATGAGAGCACCGGTGAAGACGATAAACAGGACCGAGATGCATAAATTGGGGCCTCTGTTCACTTATCTTTTTGTCCCCTGTTTTTTGGCTTCTTGGCCTCCTTGTTTTTATTATTCTAGCCACCTTTGAGACCTTCATGTAAAGGAATTGCTTTCTATCTAATCGAATAGCATAACGTCTGCCTTGAAGCCTCAATTTTTTTTGGGTGTTCGTTCCGTACTTGGACGAAGACAAAGCATATGCATGCAGCTACACCTGGAACTCATATGTAGAAGCTAGGAACAGGCACAGGGTGGGCCAACCTCCCACATATCATTGCAAAGCAGCAGGAGATCGAACGATCGACCTCGCACACGATACGGCTAGCCGGCGAGCGCTCGGTGTCGCCGGACAGGAATCCGCCGCCGTCGCCGTCAATCACGTAAGTAGCTTATAATTCCTTTGACCGGCCATGCCCATCCGGCCATCCCATACCACGCCTTCTCCGACGGGCGGAATTCCGGCCGGTAATACCCTCGGATCGCCTCGTTGACAGGATGCCGTACGTCGCCGTCGATGGGCGCGCGTCCCATCCCCGCTTTCCACGCCCATCTTTTTGACCGGGAATATACATATCTCGATCGGCCATGACCGTCCCAGAGAGCACTCTAGCTAAGCAAAAGCCAGAGGTGTCCAGATCGATCGATTATGCTCTGCTGGTGTGGTCTCACGCATGCACGTACGACTCATCCTCTCCTCTTCTTTCCCTCTAACTTGTCCTCTAACCAGATGTCCTAGAAATATCAGATTCATTACAAGCATTCAGCATAACAGACGGAAAGGGGTAGGAGAAGATAACCGAAGATGGAGGTACTACCAAGAAACCCGCTGCAAATGCTCGACGTCGCGAGCATCCTTTACGGGGCCAAAATATGCTAATATTTGTCCCCCTAACCCAACAAAACATAGAGATCACACCGAGTATGAAACACAATAGCTAACACAACAAAGTATAGCTCAGAGCACGAACAACATCTAAGGTAATCATCCAAGCAGCATTCCATGAGTCTTCGAAGCTGGTGTTGCAGATGTATTTGAATCTCTCTCCACACAAGTCATTGCCATCTTCAGTTGAGCAACACCAGCAGAAATAACACCTTTGTCTTCCTCAGAATACAGACTGCCCATTACGATAAGTAGTAGCATATGGTGAACACAATTGTCACAGTCCTCAGCACATATTTCTGAAATGTTATTTTGTTCCGTGTTGTCCAAATAGACCAACACACAACAAAAGCAACAATTCAGAAAAAATAGCAGGTTGTGAAATTTTTCCCAAGCAAAGCACTGCCGAATCAAATTGGGATAAGCTGAAGTGCCAAAAACAGATCCAATGATCCCCTCAAACAGTTTTTGTAGTAGCACAAATAAAGAGCTAGTGCTTTATCATCTAACCAGGGATCTTTCCAAAATCTCACAAGGTTTCCATTTTTAAAAATAACTTTCCTCCTAGCAAGATTAAGAGTTCAGTTACCACATTTTACTGAGGTTTTCTAATTGGTACAGGCTATATGAACGTCGTGCGAAATATGTGTAAATGCATTGGTGATCTACAAGAACCAGTCACGTGCCTGGAGGATGTGAGCTCCAGGGACGCAGGATCTAGCCAGTCCCGCGTTGCTTACAAGCAGAACCAATCTACACGTACTCCGATGTTAACCATTGCCATCGACTTTAGCCGATCTAGAGGCTGAAAACCTCCCTGGTATTGGATCTTAAAAGTTGCACAAGCGAGCTTCACATACTCTTGGTCAAAATGATGCGACGCGCGTGGCCTTGATGCTTAAAGGGGTTGTTGCTATATATGGTATATTGGTATTCTGTGCCATTATTTGTCTTTCTTTTTTACGATATTGTGCCATTATTTGTTGACGTCGAAACATCCGTTGAATTAAGGTTATCTGGTCGGCAGCATAGTAGTGACATGGCGGAGTATTCTCAAGTTGTTTCAGTTGGCCTCATCCTACATAGGTGCTACTGTTAGAGTTTGCAAATTAAAGCCGCGTTACACGCATGAATGATTTTATTCTCAAATCACCCTAGTGCGAGGCTACTCAATTTTGACAACAAATGCATCAAATTGGTAAAGACAAGTTTTTTCGAAAAGGAGAAACCCTGACTTATGTTTCAATTGATACACATAGGCATATTTATTGCAAAGCTTGGAAGCAAGATTCATAAAAGAGGGAAAATAAGAAAAGCATAGACATCGGGTCAACCCGACCACAAATCATGTTACATGTCACATATTGGAATTATTGCGTTAGCCCACTAAAACTAAACAATAGTCCCTAAGTAAAAAATCACAAAGGCCCAATTGGCTCATTCAATCATGGTAAAAGTAAGACTAAAATTTAATCCTCTATCGTTACTTTAGTGGGAGTTGGACCTTATTATAAGTCTCCTATACCACTTGAATTAGCATGAAAAGAGGACGCCTACCTGCGCTCCTCCACCGCTCACGTCGTGTTTCGTGAATAAGCAGAGCTGACGTGGCACATATACCACGTGGACCTTATTATAAGAGATTCTCTTATACCACATGTATTAGCCTGAAAATACGACATACACACGCGCTCCTCCACCGGCCGTGTCGTGATTCGTGGATAAGCCAAGCGGACGTAAGACATATGTCACGCCACGCGTACACATTATTTTCTTTTTTTTCCCACATATGACTGGATAAATCAGAACAGTCGCAAAGAAGGCAAGGTAAAATGTTTTTGCATTAGTAGAAGACGAAACAATAATGCCTTGGTCGCACATACTAGTGAAGAGGAACCAAGCCGTTAAACAGTTTTGACTAATCGGTTAGACTGTTCGGCTTCGACTTTAGACTAATCGGTTTCGACAATTTTGTCGATCAAACAGGTCGCTCTTCATTTGAGAGAAAGATGCCACATAAGGCAACACATGAACATGGCACCCAGCTCAAAGCATTGCGTCGTTAATCTCGTCTTCCCATCAGGTCTTGCGGCGCCCACTGCAAGATGGGAGGCATTTGGAGCCCCTCTGATGGCCATCCTGTACGAGAGGGAGGTGATCATATTTTTGTGAGTGGCGTCGCATGACTACTCGTTTATTTCTAATACCAACGTTAAATATTACTTTCTTGAAATCAACAACTCTTCGGGGACATGGCTTCTATTGAGAACACCACCAACGCGAATGGTTATTCTTGCACTGCATTGTGAGTATTTTTCATTCTACTAGTTTTAAAGATCGATTGGACATGTTATTCTTATCCTAACCACCAGATCACATCCACGGTTTCTTCATGATTGATATGTGTGTCCATTTATCATGCATCTTAAAATTAAGTTTTATCTGTCGTGTTTCTGGATAAATCCAAAATAAAAGTGTCTTATTTTCAGTAATCCAAAAAAATGGATTAAAAGTTTGACTTTGACAAACCCCAGAACGCAAAGTAATTGTAAATGGAGGGAGTATCTTCAATCTGGTCACTCAAGTATATGTGTATGGATGTTATATTCAGGCTGATTACCAACTAGGTCCGCTCATATTCTTTGTTCTTAAACTGATAAGAAAAATAAATCTCAGAAATTTTCTCTAGGCTAGTTAAATTTTAGTTACTAGGTACTACTAAGAATTTAGGGCAAGGTGGAAGATGGAGGGGCCCGACATGATGAAGATGCAGTCTCCATCAACAGTGCAATACGCCCCAGTTACTAGCGCTTTGTTCCTATTTTGTATACTTTCACATCGAAAAGGGGTGTTTCCTATTAGGTTGTAACTTATAGGTCACTAAGGTGACAATGTGTATTTTCACCGTCACAGCGGTTTAGTGAATCGTTTCCCTTGAGTCTCTATATCAATGCCAGGATTCTAGCAACAGATTATATCTTTGTTGCCAACGAGGATTTTGACCCGTGTCCATAAACTCTTGTGTACTACTCCCTCCGTTCCAAATTAGATGACTTCAATTTGTCCAAATATGGATGTACCTAGACTTGTTTTAAGTATAGATACATTCACATTTGGATAAAATGAAGTCATCTAATATGGAACGGAGTGAGTAATAGGTTGTACTGCTTGTGTATTACTGTTTGGTTGCTTTCCTTTGGTATATTCTGTAGAGAGAGAAAAGCATGTCTTGAATGGTTTAGGGTGTCAACTTAGACCTAAGAGGATCTGATGCAACTTAAATTAGCAATAATCCCAGAAAATCGTGCCTTGGTTAACCTATATACATATGTGTACGTGCATCGTTTTTGTTCCAGGAGTTAGTGTGAATACAATTTGCTTTTCCAAACAATGCGCTCATTTTCTCGCGGCTACTTTTGCACAACAGCTTATATAAACATTAGTTGTTCAACATGGCTAAATGCAACAAGTTACAAGTTCTAGGCCTAATTTGAGATGCTAACGGTTGTGGTGCTTATTATGCCACGAAAGTTGGCAAATTACATTAATAAAATATGATCATTTGGGACGTTCTACTAGTATTTTTCAATCTCTTGCCTTCGTTCTTTACGCGAGATGTCTAATCATATTTCGGCTGGCTTTTGCCAGTCATCAAGCCATAGAAGCCGCTACACCCACAGGTTTTCCTTTATAAAGAAGACATTCAGATGTCTTGGCAGATATAAGATGCTTACGCAATGCGTCAGGGATATGTTAATGCGGCCTTAGAGAAAACTGCACGCATGTTCTCTCGGCATGGAGCAGTGACAGTGTAAGGGCCTTCTCCCGTGGAGGTTCTTTCTCTCTTCGACGCTGCCTATAAATAGGCTCCCCATACCGCTCATCCTCGCCAACCTCGAGATTTGAAAGATCTTGATCGATCTACAAGAATCTCAGGAGCGCGATGGACAGCAGAAGGGAGTCCGCCGAGACCTTGAGGTACTTAGCATTCTTGTGTATACTGTAAACCATCAGTCGACTTCAGTTTGGTCTCTTGTGCTAGCCCATTTCAAATCATAGTTAGTAGGGGAAGGCTAGATGATCAGACTATATGTGAAACTGAAGCATGTGCATGTCCCCATGAACACACCAGGAACAAATGCTCGGCGTGCTTTAGGCAGTACAACAAGATGGAGCACCTGGTGGAGCACATGAAGGTGTCATACCACTCCGTCCATGAGCCCAAGTGCGGCGCCTGCCGGAAGCACTGCCGCTCCTTCGAGTCACTCAGGGAGCACCTCATCGGTAAGCAAGCACTATCAGCAACTCATAAAACGCTGCACAGATCGATCTTAGGATGCCACCAAGGACAACTCTGATGATGATCTCTCTTTGACAATGAAGGGCCGTTGCCCAAGGTGGAGTGCGCGCGCGTCTTCAGCGTCCGCGGCTGCAGTATGTGCCTCAACATCTTCGACAGCCAGGCCGCCGCAAGATATCACCGTAGCGCCTGCCAGTACTCCCGTGCTGCTCCGGTAGTGTTTTCCACTCAGTTCAATCCAGTTCTTCTTAACTGGATGCCATGCTACAGCTCCAGGACGAAAATGTGGAAAATGGATTCTGACGTTTCTTTTCTCGTATCTCAGATGCCTAAGAGCGGTGCCGGTGGACGAGCGGTTGCCATGGCCTGCAAGATGGTTGGAGGAGGAAGCGACGGATCCTTAGACCTCTGTGCGAGGGTGTGCCTTATTGGAGAAGATGAGAGCATCATCTTCCAGACCTATGTGAAGCCTACAGCACCTGTCACTAACTACAGGTAGCTGACTGACACTACCTTGGACTGGATTCTGCTTAACTACTAGTCTTTGTCAGTGACGTTTACGGTTGATGGTAAATCTACTGTTTTGGTTTTCCTTCTCTTGATGGATCACCAAAACCAGAATCCTAGTAACAAGCGATCGAACAGGACTGTTTTCTGAACAAAAAAATGATTCATTTGTTAAGGTATGAAGTCATAGGAATAAGGCCAGAGTATCTGAGGGACGCGATGCCACTGAAGCTTGTGCAGAGGAGGATCCAAGACATCCTCTGCAACGGGGAGCCGTTGTGGAAGATACGGCCAAGGAGCTACGGAAGGGCAAGGATCCTTGTCGGTCATGGCGTAGAACAGGACCTTGAGCGCCTAGGGCTGGACTACCCCACATTCATGATCAGGTACATATCTCTGCTTTGTGAGCATGGATTCAGGAACTACAGTGGTTCTACAATCTTCTCACGATTTAATCTTTGGGTGTGCAGGGACACTGCGAAGTACCCACCACTGATGAAAACAAGCAAGCTGAGCAACACACTGAAGTACCTTTCACAAGCATATCTTGGGTATGTTCACTTGCTACCTGGGCTGCACAATCTCTCTGCAATGTTCGATCTTTGCATGATGATGAAGAGATTGATCCTTTTCTATCCCATTTGTAGGTATGATGTCCATACTGGAATTCAGGATCCTTATGAAGATTGCGTGGCAGCAATGAGGCTATATATCAGGATGAGATCGCAAGCTCACCCGAGAGACTACGCCTCTGGTTCAGGGGAGGTGCAGAATAACTACCCAGCTTGGAGGCAGAGGGAGCTGGAGAGGATGAGCCCAGAAGAACTCAAGGCACTTTCAGGGTCAGACTACTACTGCTGGTGCCTGGACCCCTAATTTCATGAGCTGAAGAGAACAAGGAAGGACCGACTGATGTTGGTCGTCATACTCAATCCATAGTGATAATGATTACGTACTAGATTCGAACGGCGCGACAACGCTTTTTGCTTCTTTAAATTTCTTGCCCGTGGTTACGATCATTTATACAGATCACTTAAAAGGCATTTATATCCATATGAATTTGATCACAATTATTATATAGATTTGAAAGTGTATCTTTCGGATCATATGAAATGTGTAATTAGATCATACTCCCTCCTGTCTCAAAGTATAAGGCGACCTATAATTTCGCTGGTCAACGCCGTGTAACTTTGACCATGATTTGTATTTATAATATGTATCCAAAATTATTATAAAGATATATGAAATTAAAGACTTTTGCAAGACGAATCCAATAGTATCATATATACATTCTCATTCAATATATTTTGTTCCATATTGATGGTCAAAGTTGAGCGTTAAAGACCACCTTAAAAATAACGCACCTTGTATTTTGACACAGAGGGAGTGCAAGTAAAGTCTTAAATCAAATATTTCTTGAAGTTTGATGAATTTCTATGACGCATGCGTCAAAAGCAAGAGTGTAATGTAGCCATAAGTTTAATAAATTTTAAGTATATCGTTGCCTTGTTTAAACTCTTACAGCAATATTTCGGCATCAGTTACGCGGTACGAAACAAAATAATCTTGCTACTAATGACATTTTGATGAACTCTTTAACGTGGAGCATACACAACTTGTAAATCAAATTTACTCCCTAACTATGAGTATATGGTTTAGGCTCCTTAATTTTGAGTATAGACAAATTATAATTAAAGCTCATTTCCTAGCTATGAGTATACACAATTTATAGTTCAAATGAACTCTTTCACATGATTTTAACTTTTTCTTTCACATGATGAAGGAGTTCAGATTTGAGCGGCGCGGCTTTCCGCGTGGCACTTGTTGATCCTTTTAACTTTTTGCCCTTGGTTGTCACATTTTATATAGATTATTAAAAAGATGATTTATAATCATATGTATAAGGAAAATATGATTGTAATATCACAAGTTGATTTGCCACCACAGGTATCAGATAATTCATCACGGGACTATAGACCTAAAAGCATATTTCTGGGATCGTATGAAATCAACCATCACCAGATTAGAAAATTAAAAAATTAAAAACATGTTCTTGCCGGAGATAAATTTAGCAACCTATGACAGTGGAAATCATACTTTTCTAGCAGCAACGTTAATATTAGTGACTGCATCTTGGCTTGGCTGGTTATTTTCTATAACCCGATGAACTTGCATTCTAGCCATCTGTTTAGTAAGGTGCCCAAACAGGATAAATTCTGCCTCTCCCTTTTGATCTGAACGAATCACTGAGATAAAGTACCTATAAAGAATAACATACGCTAAAGTAGGTGCAACCCAAAGAAAAGAAGATAAGTTTGTACACATGGAAGTATAAGCATGCAACTAATTTAAAACACTACAACTACCATAATAGGTTTCCATCCAGGACTGCACAAATTGTATTAAAGTTCAGGTCTATCATGTTTTTTTACAGTATCTAAGAGGCCATTACGCTATCATCTCTCCAATAATCTCCATTGTTGGTCTACACGAAAAATAACTCATTATGCACTTGTTGGTTTCTTTTAATTTTTTGCTCGTGGGTTGTCACATTTTATACAGATTATTGAAAAGAGGTTTATATCCATATGTATAAGTAAAACAGGATGGTAATAGCAGTCATGCTGAGAAGTTATTACTCAGAGTTGTACCATGTTTGGTTTGTGTACAAAGATAAAATGTTAAACACATGTCTATAGATTTGAAAGCATAATTTTCGGATGGTCTGAAATTAAAACAGTCACCACATCAATCATCATACCATAAAAATCTTAAAGAAATACGAGGATCAGATCAATGATTAATCACACAGGGAAATTATATAGAAATTCACACCACACTGACATAACATAAGATTAATCTAATTGCTTTATAATAGTCACATCTAGGTGTACATATTACACATGCACATGTAGAAGTACTACTAATTACACAAGTTCTGATCAGTTCAGAAACACAATCTCAAACACCTAATGAGTTTCATGTAATTGGTAACAATTTGAAAATTCCGCACGTTACTGTTACGTGAAAGACACACGTTTGTTGGGAACCACAAGAGGAAGGTATGATGAGTACAGCAGCAAGTTTTCCCTCAGTATGAAATCAAGGTTTAATCGAACCAGTAGGAGATGAAGACACTTCTGAAGGTTGTTGGTGAAGGAGTGTAGTGCGGCGCAACACCAGGGATTCCGGTGCCAACGTGGAACCTGCACACAACACAACCAAAATACTTTGCCCCAACTTAACAGTGAGGTTGTCAATCTCACCGGCTTGCTGAAAACAAAGGATTAGACGTACAGTGTGGAAAATGATGTTTGTTTGCGGAGAATGAAAGGAAACAGTGTTTGCAGTAGGTTGTATTATCAGTGTAAAAGAATGGACCGGGGTCCACAATTCACTAGTGGTGTCTCTCCATAATAATTAACTGACATGTTGGGTAAACAAATTACAGCTGTGCAATTGACAAAATAGAGAAGTGCATAACAATGCATGTACAAGTCATGATGGCTAATATGGGATTTATTTGGGCATTACAACATGATTCATAGACCGTAATCCAACTGCATCTATGACTAATAATCCACCTTCAGGTTAGCATCCGCACCCCTTTCAGTATTAAGTTGCAAGCAACCGATTATTGCATTAAGTAAAGTGCATAATGTAAGCAATACAATTATCCTTAGACAAAGCATCGCTGTTTTACCCCTAGTGGCAATAGCACATCCACAACCTTAGATGTTGCTGTCACTCCCCCAGATTAAATGGAGACTGAACCCACTATCTAGCATAAATACTCCCTCTTGGAGTTACAAGCATCAACTTGGCCAGAGCATCTACTAGTAACGGAGAGAATGCAAGATCATAAATAACATATATATGATAATTCAATAATCAACTTGACATAGTACTCAATATTCATCGGATCTCAGCAAACACAACATTTAGCATTACAATAATATGATCTTGATCATGATAGGCAGCTCACAAGATCTAAACATGATGGCACAAGAGGAGAAGACAACCATCTAGCTACTGCTATGGACCCATAGTCCAAGGATGAACTACTCACACATCACTCCGGAGGCAGGCATGGCGATGTAGAGCCCTCCGGTGATGATTCCCCTCTCCGGCAGGGTGCCGGGAAGAGCTTCAGAACCCTCCCGAGTTAGGGTTGACGGCGGCGGTGGCTCTAGAACTTTTCGTGGAATATGACTCGGGTGTCTAGAGTTTTCCCGAAAATATGAATTTATAGGCGAAGGGGCGACGTCGGTGGGCACCCGAGGGCCCTCACCACGTCACGGCGCGGCAGAAGGTGGGGCCACGCCGCCACGTGGTGAGGCCGCCTCGGTGCCCGTCTTCGTTTCTCCTTCGGACTCAGTGTACGTGACAGAAAAATAGGGCACTGGGCTTTTGTTTCGTCCAATTCCGAGAATATTTCCAGAAAGCTTTTCTGGAATACAAAAACAGCAGAAAACAGGAACTGGCACTGTGGCATCTTGTTAATAGGTTAGTCCCAGAAAATGCATAAAAATGATATAAAGTGTAAATAAAACATGTAGCAATTGGTATAATATAAGCATGGAACATCAGAAATTATGGATACGTTGGAGACGTATCAAGCATCCCCAAGCTTAGTTCTACTCGTCCTCGAGTAGGTAAAACGATAACAACAAATAATTTCTGAGGTGACATGCTACCACACAATCTTGATCAAATAATATTGCAAGCTCATGTCATGAATGAAGTGACTCAAGGCAATGGTCTATAGTTTGCTAACAATAGATAAAGAGTAAACAACTGAATCATATAAGCAAAAACTTTTCATGAATAGTACTTTCAAGACAAGCATCAAAAAGCTTTGCATAAGAGTTAACTCATAAAGCAATAGATTCTAAGTAAAAGGCATTGAAGCAACACATAGGAAGATTTAAGTTTCAGCAATTGCTTTCAACTTTCAACATGTATATCTCATGGATAATTGTCAACACAAAGTAATATAATAAGTGCAATAAGTAAGCATATAAAAATTGTTGCACACAAAGTTGACACAAGTGTTTGCTTCTGAGATAGAAAGAAGTAGGTAAACTGACTCAACATAAAGTAAAAGAAAGGCCCTTCGCAGAGGGAAGCAGGGATTAAATCATGTGCTAGAGCTTTTTAAGTTTTTGAAATCATATAGAGAGCATAAAGTAATTTTTGAGAGGTGTTTGTTGTTGTCAACGAATGGCAGTGGGCACTCTACCCCCTTGTCAACCAGACTTTCAAGAGCGGCTCCCATGAAGGACGTTATTTCTACCCAAGGGTAGATCATCCCTCTTCTCTTTTGTTTACACATGCACATTTATAAATTGGTATGACACTCCTCCCAACCTTTGCTTACACAAGCCATGGCTAACCGAATCCTCGGGTGCCTTCCAACAATCACATACCATGGAGGAGTGCCTATTTAAATTGTTTAACACTTTGAAATTGCTTCTGATAAATCATGGCAAAACATGTGAAGAGAATTAAGCAGTTATAGTTGTAATTAATTGGGACTGGGCACCCCATTTGCCAGCTCTTTTTGCAAAATTATTGGATAAGCGGATGTATATGCCACTAGTCCATTGGTGAAAGTCTGTCAAGTAAATGACAAGGTTGATAGATAAAACCCACATAACTTCCTCATGAGCTATAAAACATTGACACAAATAAGAGATAATAGCTTTTGAATAGTTTAAAGGTAGCACATGAAGTATTTACTTGGAATGGCAGGAAATACCACATAATAGGTAGTTATGGTGGACACAAATGGCATGGGTTTTGGCTCAAGGTTTGGATGCACGAGAAGCATTCCCTCTCAGTACAGAGTTTAGGCTAGCAAGGTTGTTTGAAGCAAACACAGGATATCAACTGGTACAGCAAGACTTACATGAAAACATATTGCAAGCATTATAAGACTCTACACTGTCTTCCTTGTTACTCAAACACTTTTACCAGAAAATATCTAGACCTTAGAGATACCAAACATGCAAACCAAATTTCAACAAGCTCTACGGTAGTTCTTCACTAATAGGTTTTAACTACATGATGCAAGAGCTTAAACATGATCTACTTGAGAGCTCAAAACAATTGCAAGTATCAAATTATCCAAGACAATGATCTACAAGAATAGTATGTCTTTTCAATATACCATCTACCACATGTAGCATTTTCTGTTTCCAACCAAACACCAATCAACTTATTTCAACACAAAACTCTCCAAATAATTTAACAATGAAACAAGAGAGTACTTCTCTACAAGAACTAACAGCTCTGAACAAGAGATGCATGAAAAACAGGAGCTAAAAGCATTGCAGTAGCTAGACAAGAATACTCAAAAATATAAGTGAAGAATACGAGTATTCATGAAAAAGCGGAGCGTGTCTCTCTCCCACACAAGAATGCTAGGATCCAATTTATTCAGAAAATGAAAATAACAAAGCAAAAATAAAAGCACACAGACGCTCCAAGTAAAGCACATAAGATGTGAAAGAATTAAAATATAGTTTCACTAGAGATGACCTGATAAGTTGTTGATGAAGAAGGGGATGCCTTGGGCATCCCCAAGCTTAGACGCTTGAGTCTTCTTGAAATATGCTTGGGTGACCCACGGGGGCATCCCCAAGCTTAGGCTTTTCACTCTTCTTGATCACATTATATCATTCTCCTCTCTTGATCCTTGAAAACTTCCTTCACACCAAACTCAAAGTAATTCTCATTAGAGGGTTAGTGCATAATCAAAAATTCACATGTTCTGTAAGGACACAATCATCACCAATACTTCTGGACATTAGCTACAGCCACTGATATTTTGTGGAGCAAAGAAATCCACTCAAACACAGTAAAAAGAGAATGCAAAATAAAAGGCAGAATCTGTCAAAAACAGAACAGTCCGTAAAGACGAATTTTTTCGAGGCACTTAAGTTGCTCAGATCAGAAAACTCAAAACTAATGAAAGTTGCGTACATATCTGAGGATCACGCATGAATTTTTCAGAATTTTTCAATTTTTCTGGAATATACAGCTCAAAACGGTGGACAGCAAAAATCTGTCCTGCGCAGAAATCCAAATCTAGCATCAACTTTCTATTAGAGACTTTACTTGGCACAACAATGCAATAAAATAAAGATACAAAGGATTTGTTACAGAAGTAAGCAAGCTCCTTGACTCAAATAAAAGAAAATTACAGAAATAAAACAATGGGTTGTCTCCCATAAGCGCTTTTCTTTAACGCCTTTCAGCTAGGCGCAGAAAGTGAAAATCAAGTGTTTCCAAGTGAAGAAACATCCAAATCATTATCAAGAGCCTTACGTCTATTTTTCTTACTCTTATTCTTACTCTTGTTTTTAGGGAATACATGACCGCATCCTGGCGAGGAGGTGAAATTCAGAGTGCCTTTTCCCACATCTATTGGTGCTCCCAAGAGTTTTAGCAGAGATCTTCCAAGTGTAATTTGTCATGTTCCTACACATTCAATAACAAGATAGTTAATGGATACCGTTCTCTCTAGGAATGTTGTAAACACTCCTTCAGCTACCCCAATGGGTAGTATAATTGTGTTATCAGTAAGAGTTATCCCTTCTCCACCTTCAGAAAGTCCCCAAAGATTCAAAGATTCATAAATATCTTTAGGCATAAGACAAAATTCAGACATAATATCACAACGGGCATGAAAAGTTTCACCACAAATAGCAACCTTTACCGTAGGGACCCACATTGAAGGTTCAAAATTTATTGGAACATAATCATAATATTCACAAATCTGATTATAACCTTCTTTTAAACAAGATATATTTGTCTCAAGAGTGTTTAATCTAGCATGAATGCTAATAAGGGTCGAATCAAATTTATTAGTTGAGCTAGAAGATGCAACCAACTTTTTTATGGCATTAAAAGCTTGATCCCCATCACAGTGAAGGATATCTCCGCCACTACATCATCCAAAGCATATCTATAACAAAGAACAAGCCCAAAATAAAATCTACTAAGAAGCAGGCTTAAAGTCATTTTAGGCTCAGTTTTACCATAAGAATCAAAAATTCTAGACCAAGCTTCTTTAAAACTCTCCTCACTCCCTTGTTTGAAAGTGAAGATCAATTCCTCAGGTGACATAGTAACAGGAATAGAACTAGACATGATAATGAACTGAGAATAAACTAGATGCAAGCAACTATTTTTTTTTTTGTGTTTTCGATAAAAAGAAGCAAACAAGACAAAATAAAAATAAACTAAGTAAGACAATAACAAAGTAAAGAGATTGGAAGTGAGAGACTCCCCTTGTAGAAGGCTTGACCTCCCCGGCAACGGCGCCAGAAAAAGGTTGCGTCGTAGGGGAGGTAGAAGCCTGCTGAATCCGAACTGCCTTGTCTCCCCGGCAACGGCGCCAGAAAAAGGCTTGCTATTACGTGAAAGACACACGTACGCTGGGAACCCCAAGAGGAAGGTATGATGAGTACAGCAGCAAGTTTTCCCTCAGTATGAAATCAAGGTTTAATCGAACCAGTAGTAGATGAAGACACTTCTGAAGGTTGTTGGTGAAGGAGTGTAGTGCGGCGCAACACCAGGGATTCCGGTGCCAACGTGGAACCTGCACACAACACAACCAAAATACTTTGCCCCAACTTAACAGTGAGGTTGTCAATCTCACCGGCTTGCTGAAAACAAAGGATTAGACGTACAGTGTGGAAAATGATGTTTGTTTGCAGAGAATGAAAGGAAATAGTGTTTGCAGTAGGTTGTATTATCAGTGTAAAAGAATGGACCGGGGTACACAGTTCACTAGTGGTGTCTCTCCATAATAAATAACTGACATTTTGGGTAAACAAATTACAGCTGGGCAATTGACAAAATAGAGAAGTGCATAACAATGCATGTACAAGTCATGATGTCTAATATGAGATTTATTTGGGCATTACAACATGATTCATATACTGTAATCCAACTGCATCTATGACTAATAATCCACCTTCAGGTTAGTATCCGCACCCCTTTCAGTATTAAGTTGCAAGCAACAGATTATTGCATTAAGTAAGTGCATAATGTAAGCAATACAATTATCCTTAGACAAAGCATCGTTGTTTTACCCCTAGTGGCAACAACACATCCACAACCTTAGATGTTGCTGTCACTCCCCCAGATTAAATGGAGACTGAACCCACTATCTAGCATAAATACTCCCTCTTGAAGTTACAAGCATCAACTTGGCCAGAGCATCTACTAGTAACGGAGAGCATGCAATATCATAAATAACATATATATGATAATTCAATAATTAACTTCACATAGTACTCAATATTCATCGGATCCCAGCAAACACAACATTTAGCATTACAATAATATGATCTTGATCATGATAGGCAGCTCACAAGATCTAAACATGATGGCACAAGAGGAGAAGACAACCATCTAGCTACTGTTATGGACCCATAGTCCAAGGATGAATTACTCACACATCACTCTGGAGGCAGGCATGGCGATGTAGAGCCCTCCGGTGATGATTCCTCTCACCGGCAGGGTGCCGGGAAGAGCTTTAGAACCCTCCCGAGTTAGGGTTGACGGCGGCGGCTCTGGAACTTTTCATGGAATATGACTCGGGTGTATAGGGTTTTCCCGAAAATATGAATTTATAAGCGAAGGAGCGACGTCGGTGGGCACCCGAGGGGCCCTCACCACGTCACGGCGCGGCAGAAGGTGGGGCTGCGCCGCCACGTGGTGAGGCCGCCTCGGTGCCCGTCTTCGTTTCTCCGTCGGATTCCGTGTACGTGACAGAAAAATAGGGCACTAGGCTTTTGTTTCATCCAATTCCGAGAATATTTCCAAAACAGCTTTTCTGGAATACAAAAACAGCAGAAAACAGGAACTGACACTGTGGCATCTTGTTAATAGGTTAGTCCCAGAAAATACATAAAAATGATATAAAGTGTAAATAAAACATGTAGCAATTGGTATAATATAACCATGCAACATCAGAAATTATGAATACGTTGGAGACGTATCACGCGTCTCATTTAGATTCTAAACATTGTTGCCGTAGTTCTCATGTATTGTATGTACAGACCATCAAAAAATGTATTGTACATATTTAATAACTGAGACGATGTTAATATCAGTGTAAATACATTAGAGTTCAACACGAAAATTATACAATTAGGCGCGCTGCCATATGAACCACAACATAATAAATACATAACAGCACAATGTATACTTAAAACATCTATTTAGGAACAAAAAAAGTAATAGAGGTGGAGCCAAATTGTAAAACTGTTTGAAGTTGGAGCACTCATAGATATTTCGTCAGCAGAATCCTGAAACACCGAAATCAACATGAGAAGAGGTTGCAATATGTCATTAAAGAGTCATTAAAGATCACAAATTTTATCGCGCTTCCATTATATAAGAAATATGCATATGTAATATATCAACTCCAGCAAGTAGTTATATGTTACCTTCCACTTAAGAAAGAGATACACGAACTAAATATAGGACAATTTTTTGGCTGAAAACAGTAGATGCACTACTTGTGTTTATATCATAGAAAACAGAGGATCGAACTTGTCTACCTCCCATTATCATTTAGAAGACAACGGCTGAAGCACATAATTATTTACAGCAGCCGATCAATATCTCACTGTCATCCACAACAACAATTGGTTATCTCATTATTTCTTCTTATAAACGAAGCAAGATGGATGGAAGACAAAAGAAAACCAGTTGTCAAAGAAGGGACATCTCAGACTGAGATCAAACGTGAAGAGGCAAAATGAGAAGGTTTGGGTATTAAATTTGGCAAACCACCATGGACGAAAAGGTAGTGACAGTTTCCAAAAAAATTAAAAGAAAAGAAAGAATTCAACATTGTGGGTTTGTGTGTACATCAGTTGGTTAAGTCTGATGAAGTGCAGTCACATGAGTGGAGGTTACCTGTTACAGGGTCAAATGGATTGAGGTCGTGCAGATCCAAAATGCAAATGGAGTGGATGGATGTTCCATGCATGATCGGCTGCAGCGGCCACCTGCTTGTCCCATTCAGAGCCAAAAAAGAGAGGTGGAACGGACTTCCTAATAATTGCAAGCCAAAAAAATGATATAAAAAGAGTAGTTCATTTAGCGGCCACCTGCTCAAACCTGAAGTACCCATTTGATATAGAACCAATATGATGTGGAGAAAGCATATATAAACAACCTGGCTTCAGAGATTACTAATGCAATCTTTTTATTGACAGAAAAAATAGTAAGAAAGAATACAATTTTTCTCTTCATAGATAGGGAAAAAGTATGCCAAGAAAACAGAAGAATTATACATAAGCAAAAAAATGCATCTCAGTGAACAAAAGGATTATATGTAAGGATTATACATCTGATTATATAAAGCCATGTGCAATACTTTTTCCATGGACAATTAAGCACAAAAAGGGCATTAACATGCCGTAGTTTATCATAAATTAGAACGACAAAAGAAACACATGTTCAGTTCTCCATTATCAGCACGAGAGTAAGGACCAACAGAAATGAAACTTCAGATTCGATTGCAACTATTTGTCGGATAAAGAGCAGTAGTACTCACCACGACGGCACTGCCTATAATCAAGGTTTATAAACAGATGAATCACTTGATTGGACTATAGTTGACTGGTAATGCATTGTGAGGATCCATGACGGTGCAGGATTGAGAAGCTTTAGTCATGATTAGGTTGGTGCTTTCCTGTGACAATGAGGAGACCTTTAAAATGATGAATTGTCCAGGCAGGTAATGGAGCAGATCCCTATCAGGGTCCAGTAGCAAAGTGCTTTTCATAACACGGAATGATTCTTGCAGAAATAATCAACATAATGCTTTGTGAATAAAAATGCAATCTGGATTAAGAAAAAAAAGCTAACCACTTTGAAAAAGGAATATATATGAATTTTGGGTAAATCAATGTAGAGTGTAAAACACAAAGTGCATTATATGGCATCAATCAACATCGAGCTTATGTTAAAGATTAAAAATTATGTATCACATGGTCTTTTCAATTTATTTTCAAATTTAGTGTCAACTGTAACTCTGCTTCAGAAATCAAAATTCTTAAACTCTAATACACAAACTGGGATGGAGCAGCAAGTTTTGCCAATGCACTTTGTTATTTCAATCTAAATGGGGCTCTACATTTTCAGTTGAGCTATATATAAACTTATTTTCCTACAATCCTACTGTAAGTATTGCAACCAAAATGCATGAATGTAACCAAGAATACGTAGCAAATCCTTTATAATTCTGTCGGCATATTCAGTTCTTGCCATTTACCACCAATAGAAAACCATATCTTGGATCTGTGAACATGGAGCATAAGTAAGTAATCAGTGTCCTATTTAATCTATTCATAGCATCTGCTTCCGAATTAAGTTGATCTACCATATTGGTAAATTTGCAAAAACCACATAAGCAGTAAAAGCTGGGCTCGTGGCCTCTAGGAAGGCAAAGAAAAAATATGGGGGGAGATGATTACCGACCTGAAATAAATCCAGATGAGAAAACCGATGGGTTCACGTACTCAACCTCAACAACAACGGGATCAGGCGTCTCTAACGTCAGCATTGAGACAGGAGAGCGCAGCTTTCTTGGTCGTGAACCTGCACAAAATCTGAACTTTCTGAAGTTTATAGTAATATTAAGCTTTTCTTTTCTATCTCCGATATGCACACATATAGTTTGCAAAAATCTTAGTCAAATAAAATACTGGGAAATTAACATGACGAAAGATGCAAAGAGGTATAAACTTTTATTGTGCTTTTAGTTCTTTACGTTTCAACCATTCGACCTGCTTCATGAAAGGAATAAGCATAACATTTATATGAGTACAGTGTGTACTACGACTGAAGAGGCCAAACCAAGGATGACAAGGTCAATTCCACTGGCCTAGCAATGTAGAAACTATACAATCTAAATAAACTTGAAGCAATCTGTAAACTGCACAATCTGCAGATGACCACTGACCAAGCAATCTAGGAAATGTACAATCTAAATAACCTGTACGCATGGCCACCAAACGCGTCTGGCAAAACAAAACGATTTTTGACATGGAAGCTGCCTCTACATCTGTACATGACCAACCGAGAGGGAAAAATTGATTTTGCACTCACCTCAAACCAGCACGTCTTGTGAAGCAACGGATCCAATCTGGGAAGAAAAACAGCAGCACGTCAGATCTGACCAAGAAATCAAAGGTACAGGAGAATGAGGGGTCGTTCTGGCACAAACCTGAACTGTAGCCATCGTCGATCTTAGGTCCTGTGATCCAATCACGAAGAAGAAGACGGGTTCGGGTGCTCTGGATTTCTAGAGCTCGGGGCGAAGTTCTTCTCGGCGCGAGGACGACAGTGACCACAACGGTGCTGTGGACACGGACAGCGGCGTTGTGCGGTCGCTCGCGGCCAGATACCATGCTGCTGGCCACCATGGAGCTGGGGACGCTGCAGTGGAGGTCAAGCTCCTCTCCTGTGACACCTCTACGTTGTTGCCTCCAGCTGTTAAGAAAGAGAGAAAGTGAGACGGGAGGGAGAGTAGAGACGGGGAGAGAGAGGCCACAACCACAAGGGCATACGTGCGGCTGAGCACCACGGGAATCGACGGACATCAAGTGGAGCGGCGGCGCGGGAGAAAACACGCGACGGGGATGACGGAGCGGCCGGCAGCCCTGCTCGAGACGCATGGCGGCGGCGCGAGGTGGCGGGTGGAGGAGGAGAGAGGCGGCGGGTTGGACGCAAGGGGATTGGGGGAGAGGGATGCCGCCGCTCGCCGCCACGTCCAGCAGCCGCCTCTCGCCGCCACGTCCAGCAGCCGCCGCCGCTCGCTGCGTCCAGCAACCGCCGCCGCCGCCGCCATCTCCACGACTGGCGAGGAGCGTGGCCTCCAGGTCCTTCCCGTGCGAAGGAGAAGAGAGGATTGGCGGCCGGCGGCGTAGAGGAGGAGGAGGCGGAAGGGCAGGAGCGTGGCGGCGGGATTGGAAGAGGAGAGGAGCGAGGGGATTGGGGGAGAGAGGCGTGGCTGGGGATTGGCGGCTAGGGTTTCTTACCGTGGGGCGTGGCTTATATACCGCAGAGCAAAATGACTATTTTGCCCATAGAAAATGGACGGCTCAGATCGACGCGGGTTTTGACTCTCTGATCGGACGGCTCGCGGTGGCCAGTCGCTGAGCATAAATCTGTGTGTACCGAAATTTCCAGCCACCAACTCAATGACAGGTGGGACCAGGAACCGTAAAAAAAATAACCACTCGATCGGACGGCTGAGATCGCATCCAGATTCTATAGAACGGTCAGGAATGCCTGAACTCTGGTGAACGGGCTGGCTCTAGCAAGGATGTAATCTTTAGATGTCTAATTATCTTTAGACCTATGTATGGTTGAATTGAGTGTAATATTGGTGATCTAGAGTTGTATGATGCATAATGAACAGCAACAATATATTGCAAGAGGCTTTTAACTTTGCTTTATGGTATCTGTAAAATGACACAACCAGCTCAACAGGCAATAGCTATACATACAGGAAAATAAACAAGGCTATAACATCACACATACTACAATGGACGCACATTTTGTACAGCTTGACTGACTACGTCAGTGCTAAAGATACCTCATACTGCAGAAGATCGTGCATGTGCAAATCAGATCAAGTGTCTGCACAACTGTTGAAATGCCTTACATTTGGCTCATCAAACTTTGGGACTTGTTTTAGCATCTGCCTGTGGGTTTCCCTGTTTGACTTCTTTCTTCTCCTTGGACTGACTCCTGTTTAGCTTGATGAACTCAAGACATTGTCGAATGATAGTCAGCACGGTAAAATGTGTCGCAAAGTCGTTCTTGATCACAGGAGGGTGGCGAAGATTGGGCCCATTGTTGCTCCAGGTGTAGTTCTCAATGAAGTATACACAGTCTGTTCTGGCCCTGAAAGAAACCTCTCTTACCAGCTCTTCAGCTTGCCGTACTGATCTCATAGCCTTCTTAAAAGTCAATACAACGATCAAATTTAGCCCTGTTTAGAAGATGTGTCAAGTAATAATTAAATTCAGCTTTGGTAGCAGATGTTTATTAAGAAGTGGTCAGGTGCAAGATTTTTTGTAGATGTGGAACAAATAAAAAGAACAAACAATTTCGATGGTGTTTGCGACATCAAACCTAACATGACAACTTTGGATTAAAACGGTCATCTTATCACACTTCAACTCCACATAAGTATAGCAAGGAAGTACGCATACAGAATTTATCATTTAGCAGTTCCTCCATGTTTATAGATTAATAAAAAATGTATCATCAGATATTCGATCTTCTTATAACCACTAAAGTTCATATCTAAAATCCTCATGATACATACATGTAGAGGCAAGGAAAATGGATCCCAGATCGCTGCAAATGTTAGATAAAGGAAGCAACCTGTGGCAAAAAAAAAATGACATCATCGGATAGGTCATAAGTTTTCTCTGGAAGCAAACCCATGTTATGTACCACCAAACTTTTGAGCTGCTGATCTACACATTGATATGAATGGCATATACACATCTCTAGTGTATAATGTATTAGATTGAACTTCGAGTTGTGACAAAAATAAAAAGATCAAAGCTGGATTAAAAATTAAGCAACATGATCTCATTTTAAAAAGCAACACTTTGATCTTATTTAATTACTACAATATACATGTACAATTGTACAAACAACAGTAATTTCCCATGAGATAATATCATTTTTTTCGAGAATCTACCATCCGACATGCTACGCCCGATATGCCATTGCATCCATCGATTGAATGCTGCTATGTTATATGTTGGGCCGCAGTCGAAAGCAGTGAGTGAATTCACGCACTGGCAGTTTCACGGCCGTATGCAAGGCCACATACAGGCCGCGCGCGAAATTCTAGAACATTCAAGAAGCCCAGTAGCCCACTGACCTTTCGCCCTGACGGCGGCGGAGATCTCTGGCAAGCGTTTGACGGCCGCGTTCCGCTCCTTGGCGGGCGCGTCGCAGCGCAGCACCAGCACCACGCACTCCGGCTCCCCGTCGCTGATCGCCGCGGCGATGTCGTCCTTCGTCAGCCTGACGGCCTCCGGGAGCGTCGGCGCGTCCAGCAGCTCTACCACCGCCTCCTCGCCCCCCACCTCCCCGTCCGCCCCGGAGACGACCGCCTTCACCCTGAGCCGCTTCCTGGTGCCGTCGGACCCGCCGCCCGGCGGCGACGCCTCCGCGCGCAGCAGCAGAGGGCCCTCCTCGCCCGCGAGCGCGCGGCACGCCGTGTTCACGAGCGAGCTCTTCCCGTGCGCCCTGAACCCCGTGATCAGCACGACGGGCGGCGGGCCGTCCTGGTCTGCCTCGTCGGCATTGTCGCCGTCCTCGTCGCTGGAGACGAGGGCGGAGACGGCGTCGCGGATGTCCCGGCGGAGGGACGATACGGCGTCATCTCGCAGGAGGCGCGTCGCGGCGATGATGGCCAATGCGCCGGCGACGGCCGCGGCCGCGACCTTGAGGAGTAGGGGCAGCCGTTGCACGGGCATTCGGGAGGAGGCGAGGGGCCTCTTTGTAATAAGGTATTTTTTGAGGTACGCCTTTTGTAATGCATCGGTGTTACGATTGGTCGGATTAGCTATACAGTATTCCGTAAGTGACACAAGGCATAGTTTTGGGGAAGGTTTTGAAGAATAAAGTTTCTCTTTCGATGAAGCATTGAAACAGTAGTATTTGCATCACGAGCAAGCTTGGAATATGCGCACAAGCTGTGATCATCTCTTCTTCTGGAAACTCAAAAGAGTCATCATCTGGGCATAAGTAGACACTAAACAAGACCAATGAGGCAATGAACTTTTAGAAGATTACGAGCATCTAGCACCGTATAAGGAGCGAAACTAAAAAATTCAGGCGCTTTACCGGCTTAGACCTTTTTTTGTCAGAACAAAACCTGTAAAGGCGCCTCAGCCCGTCAACTGTTTTCGGGCGCTTGACAATCCGCACGGCCGAACGCAATTTATAGTGGCTCGGGCTATGGATTCAGTCGATAGCCCGAGTCTCGCCGCCACCGCCGACGAGAAATGCACCGCCTCGTCGCCTCTGACGTCAAATCCACCATCGTCGTGCATGGACCCGCCACCGCCATGCAGCGATGTGGAAGAAGGAGACGCCGAAGTACGGGAGCTCCTCCAGACGTGACATTGATTGGTCGAATCTCTCTGACCCGTTGCGTAAGCGGCACGTCGCCTCCGACGTGGGGAGGAAGCAGGCGGCATGGCACTACATCAAGCACGGTGCCGACGTCCCGCCGTTGCTCCTGCTCCGCACGGTCGACGAGTTCAACCAGCGTCGCGCTGCAGCCAGGCGCAACAAGGGGACTTAGCGGGCACGGGAAGCGGTTCCGGTGTGCTGGTGTGCTTGCCGAAGCAGAGGAATTTGTCCATGACATCTCGCTCAACACCATTGTGTTGGTCCTCTGCAAGCGGACGATGGCAGATGAGCAGGAGCTCACGGCCAAGCGCCACCACGACGAGGATATCGACGACATCCTCCTCTAGCAGGGCGTTGATACGTGCAAGGCACACGTTCGTTGGGAGAACCCAAGAGGAAGGTATGATGAGTGTAGCAGCAAGTTTTCTCTCAGTTATGAAACCGAGGTTATCGAACCAGTAGGAGATGAAGACACTTCTGAAGGTGTCAACAGCGCCAGAAAAAGTGGTGTTGCAGGGAGGTGGAAGTTTCCTGAACAGAGGTGCTTCTTCTCCCTGTCAACGGTGTCAGAAAGAGTGCTTGCGCTGGCGGTTGACTTGGAACCTGCACACAACACAACCAAAATATTTTGCCCCAACTTAACAGTGAGGTTGTCAATCTCATCGGCTTGCTGAAAACAAAGGATTAGACGTATAGTGTGGAAAATGATGTTTGTTTGCAGAGAATGAAAGAGAATAATGATTGCAGTAGGTTGTATTATCAGATGTAAAAGAATGGACCGGCGTCCACAGTTCACTAGTAGTGTCTCTCCCTAATAAATAACTAACATGCTGGGTAAATAAATTACTGTTGGACAATTAACAAATAGAGAAGTGCATAACAATGCATGTACAAGTTATGACGGTTACAATGAGATTTATTTGGGCATTACAACATGATTCATAGACCGTAATCCAACTGCATTTATGACTAATAATCCACCTTCAGGTTAGTATCCGCATCCATTTCAGTATTAAGTTGCAAGCAACAGATTATTGCATTAAGTTAAGTGCATCATGTAAGCAATACAATTATCTTTAGACAAAGCATCGTTGTTTTACCCCTAGTGGCAACAACACATCCACAACCTTAGAGGTTGCTGTCACTCTACCAGATTAAATGGAGACTGAACCCACTATCTAGCATAAATACTCTCTCTTGGAGTTACAAGCATCAACCTGGCCAGAGCATCAACTAGCAACGGAGAGCATGCAAGATCATAAATAACATGTATATGATAATTCAATAATCAACTTGACATAGTATCAATATTCATCGGATCCCACCAAACACAACATTTAGCATTACAATAATATGATCTTGATCATGATAGGCAGCTCACAAGATCTAAACATGATGGCACAAGAGGAGAAGACAACCATCTGGCTACTGCTATGGACCCATAGTCCAAGGATTAACTACTCACACATCACTCCGAAGGCAGGCATGGCGATGTAGAGCCATCCGGTGATGATTCCCCTCTCCGGCAGGGTGCCGGGAAGAGGTTCAGAACCCTCCCGAGTTAGGGTTGACGGCGGCGGCTCTGGAACTTTTCGTGGAATATGGCTCCGGTTTCTAGGGTTTTGCCGAATAGATGAATTTATAGGCGAAGGGGCAGCGTCGGTGGGCACCCATGGGCCCCTCACCAGTGGCGGCACGGTAGAAGGGGGCGCGCCGTGGCATGGTGTGGGCGCCTCGGTGCCCCCACTTCGTCTCTCCTTCGGACTCCGTATACGTGACAGAAAAATAGGGACCTGGGCTTTTGTTTCGTCCAATTCCGAGAATATTTCCACAACAACTTTTCTGGAATACAAAAACATCAGAAAACAGGAACTGGCACTGTGGCATCTTGTTAATAGGTTAGTCCCAGAAAATACATAAAAATGATATAAAGTGTAAATAAAACATGTAGCAATTGGTATAATATAAGCATGGAACATCAGAAATTATGTATACGTTGGAGACGTATCAGGCGTCGCTGCCAAGCGCGCCCAGAAGGAGAAGGCGCACGAATGGCGCCACATCGCCAAACTTCAGGCCGCCATGTACGTCAACCTCGTCTCTGACAAAGAGTGAGCGGTGTGGAGCTGCCGTTGCATCGGCGCCGCTAGCTAGGGTTAGGTTATTAGGTTGTGCTCCGGTGACCACCGCTGTTATTTTGGGTGTCAGTTTGTAGATCACAGGCTGCGCGTTCACACGAAATATTTTTTTCATAATAAACTTCAGTTCTCGTTGTAGATTTTGCTCTATGTCGATCAATTGCGAACTGAAACACCGTAGGACACGAATTGAAAGCCGCGTCTCATCTTTTATGGGCTCTGCTAGAAATGATCTAAGACCGTCTCAGAGCAGAACACCGTGGTTGTCCACAGTGCGTAGTGGTGCCATGATCAGATGAGTACATATTACTGAATTTGTAATTTATTCTTGTCCCTCGAACATTAGATGCATTTCCCGCAGCTCTACTCGTGTAAAATTTTAGCATGGCGCATATCCCATTGTCACGACGAGACGTTGGAGTGCAGGATGGAATTCTCCCGGTGGGTTCTTTGCTTTGCTTCTTTTCCCCGAGATAGCATGCTGACGTACGTGGAAAGGAGTTGCTCCTTCAACGGCATTTAGCTCTGATAAATGACACGCAAAGGATCAATTGTGGTGGGCACTAGTTCTCTCGTGCCCTTCGAAGTAGATGCATAGCCTGTCGGAAAGTCATAACGGAGATGGCCGAGCTACGCTACATGTAGGCCTTTATTTTGTTAAATTCGAAAATCATATTTTGGAGCTTCAAACAATTCAGAAAAAAATCGACGTAGACAGTAGTGCATTCTATCAACGTGCAAAATCTCAACTCAAAATAATTCATATTTCGAGCTACACAAAAATATAAAAACCAGGAGAGTTCAAATTTGGCACTATTCACTATTTTCATATTCAGATTTTGTCATTTTTTGCGCAGAGCAAAATAAACCATTTTTTTGTGATTTACACGTTGGTAGAGGACAACATAGTACACGTCCAAAAAAAATTGAAACTCCAAAATATGATTTTCAAAATTTGGAAAAGGGCTACATATAGGCCGAGCTGCATATCGCCGCTCTCCATTCTTGTGCATGATCTTCAAATTTTTGGAAAAGGGCTACATATAGGCCGACCTATACCTAAAATATGTGCCCAGTTTCGTGATGAAATGACATGTATAGTGCTCTGCACAAAGATAACAAAATTTAGTATGTTTTATCAAAATTCAGATATGAGCGATTATTTTTGCATTATAAACATGTATGCTTTTTTAATAAAAACTTTTGTTTTTATACCAAGTTACATACATCGTAAATTCATGATCATATGATGCTCGTGCTGTGACGACGAAGCTGCCTTGTTGGCTTACTTTCGCGTTGGCACTCTGTCATGCATAAGTTGATGTTGTCATTTTTCGTATGTGAAATTTCAGATGAAACAATTCCTGACGGAAGGAAGGTAGCCCAAAGCGAGGCGTCAGAGTCGGGGAGACGCGCCGCCGTCTCTGTTCCCAGACGCGAGTGGGAAACACCGATGTGACGGGACGGCCTTCCTCCTGCTTCTCCGTTCGCCCTTAGCAGCCTCGCGACGCACCACCACACTTGCTCGCACCGCGGAAACGTCCGCTCCGCCACGTCCAGTTCACTCTCTTTGCCGTCGCTCGGCATCTCCACCATATAGCGGCGGCGAACGGGGCCCCCGGCTGCTATTTTTATTCCGTCCGGCCCGGCCAGGTGCACCCGCTCGACGGTGACTCCACGGCCGACGGGAATGTGCAGTGGATCTTGATGGGCACTGCGCGGCCCTGCGCCCCCCTATATATGGGAGTCGGATCGGTGCTGCATCTCCACACAGTTCAAGCCAGCCGCTCAGCAGCAGCACTAGTGCTCGCCACTCTACCTGATCGAGCTTCTGTTTCATCGCATCCATGGCCATGAGGAACCCAACGCAGCAGGTGATCCGGGCCTTGGAGCCGTCCCTCACCAGGAGCCTCCATGTAAGTAACGCTGTTCACCTTTTGACATTTTTCACCAATGCTAAGCCGATCGTGTTAAAATTGAGGCTGAGCGCGGCGGATCGTCATGTCTTGACTGCATTGCTCTGTTTCTTATCTTCCAGGCGTCTCCGGGGAGCAAGAAGATCGTGGGCGTCTTCTACAAGGGCGGCGAGTACGCGGGGCAGAACCCCAACTTCGTGGGCTGCGTGGAGAACGCGCTCGGCATCCGCAGCTGGCTCGAGTCGCAGGGCCACCAGTACATCGTCACCGACGACAAGGACGGCCCCAACTGCGGTCAGTCAGTCACCACTCATCACCTCCAAATAGCTTAGTATCCACCGTCCCTCCCATTGCACTGTTAGATTTACACATTGCATACACTGTTGGCGCGCGCAGAGCTGGAGAAGCACATCGCGGACGCGCACGTGCTGATCACCACGCCGTTCCACCCGGCGTACGTGTCCGCGGACCGGATCAGACGCGGCAAAAACCTGGAGCTGCTCCTCACGGCGGGGATCGGCTCCGACCACATCGAGCTTCCCGCGGCGGCCGCCGCGGGGCTCACCGTGGCCGAGGTGACCGGCAGCAACACCGTGTCGGTGGCGGAGGACCAGCTGATGCGCATCCTCGTCCTCATGCGCAACTTCATCCCCGGGCACAGTGGCGGAGCTTCAAACAAATATCTGGGCGGGCCAACTTACAAAAGAGTCAAAAAAAATCCAATTCTTAGCTCGGGTTGGTGATGTGTTAAAGGGTAATTCAGACTTCGGAGCTGCATGAGATTTTTTTTTCAAACCATCCAATCGCTAGCTACAAATTTGGGGGAAAAACTACATGTGCTAGCGTGTTGTGTTGCTGCAATTGAAGAGATTGGTTTTTGAGAAACTGAAAGGGAATTGGAGACGCTCGACTGAGCTCGTCGCTGCAACGCGCCAACGCCACCGACGCTGCCCGGCAGCTGGACCTTTAGCTGGTGCTCGTACAACTGGATATGCGACGTGAGATGCTGGCGACTCGTGGCTGCTGCTGCCCGACTCGTTTTCTTGAATCCCTTTTTTCTTTATGTTAAATTTTCAATCCTAGTGGCTGAATTCCTGGCACAGAAGAACGAGCCTAGAGGCTAGAGGGGAATGGCCGAATGGATGATGGTGCTTGTCTTGTTTGTCCTCGCTCTGGTGGATGCGGAACTACTGGACTGGGCTTGAGTAGTTGTTCTGCTGGTATCAGTGAACTGGGCTTTACCAATTGGGCTATTGATGCATTGCTATAGACATGTTTGGCAAAATCCTGGGCGGGTCATGGCCCGGGTTGGCCCCTACTAAGCTCCGCCAGTGCCCGGGCACCACCAGGCCATCAACGGGGAGTGGGACGTCGCCGGCATCGCGCACCGGGCGTACGACCTGGAGGGCAAGACGGTGGGCACCGTCGGCGCGGGGCGCATCGGGAAGCTGCTGCTCCAGCGCCTCAAGCCCTTCGGCTGCAACCTGCTCTACCACGACAGGCTCCGTGTCGACGCCGCGCTGGAGAAGGAGCTCGGCGCCACCTTCGAGGAGGACCTCGACGCCATGCTACCTAAGTGCGACGTAGTCGTGCTCAACATGCCACTCACCGAGAAGACAAAGTATAGTACTAGACCAGCATATCCAGTGCTCCATGTCTCTGTACCCAATTCTGACTGCTTCTTTCTTCCAGAGGCATGTTCAACAAGGAGAAGATCGCTAAGATGAAGAAAGGCGTGATCATCGTCAACAACGCTCGTGGAGCCATCATGGACACGCAGGCAGTGGCAGACGCTTGCAAAACTGGGCACATCGCTGGTAAGAACAAATGAATTCCGGACTGCTCTCACACTCACTTAACCGGTTAATCCATCTGCAAAACATGTATTTACATACAATGGTCAAGAGTCAAGACACACTAACCAGTCTCATATCTGTTGTTCTTGTCAGGTTACGGTGGTGATGTCTGGTACCCGCAGCCGGCGCCCAAGGACCACCCATGGCGCTACATGCCCAACAACGCCATGACCCCTCACATCTCCGGCACCACCATTGACGGCCAGGTCAGTATATACACTTACACATCATGCTCTGCTTCCAGGCCTGGGCGCCCGGCTATGTATGCTGATCCATGGCTAAACGGTCAACCCGGTGCAGCTGAGGTACGCCGCCGGTGTGAAGGACATGCTGGCGAGGTACTTCAAGGGCCAGGACTTCCCGGAGCCCAACTACATCGTCAAGGAAGGCAAGCTCGCCAGCCAGTACCAGTGAGCATCCTCGGAGTCGCAGCTGCACACCAGTCCGTGTGCCAATTGCCAGACACTAAATAAAGATGCTTGGACTTTGCAATGGCCATCAGCCATTAATAAGTTATCCCATAAGTATCCCTGTCTAAATAAAATGGAATAAGAACTGATTGCTTTGATCTGCCATCAACTTCCTTCACTTCACTGTATTTGGTTTGAACTAGCGAACTAAGTCAAACTGTTGCAGAAAGGTTGTGTGAACCTTAAAGAGTGCAGCTCCTCATGATATTGTATTGACATAATGGCGTTGCTAAGAGTAAGATAGGGTTATGGCAATGGCCTCTTTTATCTACCATATAACCTTCAACTTTCCATGAGCAACCAAACAAGCAACTACATGTAAGCCAATTCACAGAGAAGCAGTGCCAACCAGCAACGCAATTTCTACAGAAGTATCTATTATATACTAAAAGCAAAATGAGTTAGCTAACGGAGCCACCACGTTAAGCCACATCATCTGTATTAATCTTAATAGTTAGATCTATAATATGTGGCTAAGATGTAACGAGATATTTATAGTACGTTACGTAACCGCAAATACACTTTGACACGTTTAATCTAAATCTATCCAGGACGTGGATCTGGAAAGAAAAAAGACCCGGGCAGGTACGTACCATCTATTCACCATCTGAAAAGAAAAAAAAGACCCGGGCAGGTACGTACCATCTATTCAGCCCGAGCCTATAGCACTAGAAAAGAAAAAAAAGGTTGTGCCACGACCCAAAAAAAAGTTGCACGTAGCCAGATACCTAGCGATGATTAACTAGCTGCATCGAAACTCCAAAAAAATAAATACTAGACGTATCGTTTGTGTACAATTCATGGCATGTTCTCAAGTTGCTCTCCAAAGTCAACTAGCTGCGTCACGAGAATATTGTAGTACGTTGATAAGAAATTAGCTAATTTTTCTAATAAAGGAAAAAATAATTCTCTAGAAGTATATTTTTTCCATCACGAAATATAAAGCGTCTTTAAACTTCACTTATCAACAACATATATACAATTTTTAAACACAAAATTAATTTTGTAACACAAGCAACGAAGACCAACACAAAAACAGTGTGCCTTATATTTTGGTACGAAGGGATTATATATGTAATATATCTCCATGAGTGGACAAAAAATGGTAAGATAACAACATGGCTTTTTTCTAAGCATACGCGATATCAAGATACACACGTCTACACTGCCACCATATGCACACAAACACACGCTCGCATATAGTCTCCTAATGACCAAGTTGTGGAGCATCAGTATTTGCGAAGTCGCCACTATTGACGACAATTTTGTCTGTCATTCAAAAGATAATCTGCTCGGGCTTAAGAAAACATAATCTTCTTTAGCGAGACCTGTCTGGTGCAAAAACATGTTTCATCCCTGGTGGTGGTTTGGAAACTAGCTAGCACCTTCCTACCATCTAACCACACATGGGTTATCCAACAAATAATTACACTTGTAATGTATTGAGTACAAAATATACACAGAGATAATAAAATATTGACAATCAATTTAGTAAAAACATTTTGTCCAAGGATTCGTTGTATCACGTCACATAATCATACAAGCTATACAAGATCAAAGTCGGGAAGTTTCAACATTGACGAAGCAACCAATAAGCTATCGATAAGAATGACACCTTCCACTTAAAAGATAATCTCCCTTAATGATATACTACATATTATAAAAAAAATGGTGTTGATATGTTGTGTTTATAAATACAAGCACCCTTCTAGCTATCCAAGAACACATTTGTTCTCTAAAACATCTACATTTTTAATTTAGAGCTTAAAACATAGAAAAGTGTATGAATTGTTTCAAAATGAACTCACTAAAATATTCTTTCTAGGTTGTGTATCTTACTTTGATGAGACTTAAAGCTTAAGAGTTCCACACCGGTATAATTGAGAAGCATAAAATGTTCCCGAATTTTAGTTTAATTATAAAAAACATGGTTCCCGATTGTATATTTTGTTACTCTATGAATCTAGACCATATGTGCACAACACCATTAAAAAAATAGCTAACACCAAATAAGGTTATTCTCAAATTAATATATTGTATGATATCATAGTATATAGTTATACTTGAAAATTAAAGAGATAATAGAAAGTCCTATGAAAGCGCCAAGCTTTCGGTTGTCAACTTTTTGATCCTTTGTTATACGATTTGTGGACCCTAAGTAATATATATTCATAAGTATAACTAGCAATACATTATGAAAAAAGCATTTAAAAAATTAGTATTACAAAATAGAGACATCACAAAGTAGGGAACAAATAATATGTGAACCTAGAACCGATAACGATTGGAATGCAATGGTTGCACATAAGAAGTGAAAAGGGCATGAAGAGGAGCTATATGAAGAGGCAAATAAGTTCAGGTTAATATACCTCTTAAATGGAATTTTGATGAATCTCACAGCTGATACATGTTCATTATTGTGTTGACATGTGGTGATTAGGTATGCAAGCTCCCTGCTATCCATACAACCACACATTAGTTCACTAAGATATATGCGTTTCTTATTATTATTTCCCATAAAACGTCACATGAATGGTAAATATTGATTACCCCAAATCAGAGTATTATATATCACCTCAAATACATGATTAGCAAATAAACCTGATAAAAAATCAAAGAGTATTATATATCACCGACATATACTATATATTATTTATAATATATTTTTTGGTGTTAGAGCCGTATTATTTCCTCTCACATAATGTAATATCCATAAAACACAATCTCATTTATGGGAAAATTTCAACATAGTAAAGTCGATGCAATCAAAACTCTTCAACAAAATACGATTTTTTAACTACATAATACGGACATTAACCTTGCCTACTTATCCATCATATAAAATACAGTTATGTGAACTAATATAATATCAAACAAACATCATACATCAGTGTCTATAGAAATGATGTAATAATCTTTGGCATAGAAATTAATGGTGTTTCAAGATACTGCGTATCTGCATATGTCATATTTTTGTTTTCGGTGTTAGAGGAATATTAGTTCTTTGTACATAATGTGATATTAATGAAAACACAATTTTTTCATTGGAGCCTTCAACACACTAAAGACAATGCCCTCGCGTTTGAGGGCCACCATGCTTTATCTACACATATATCTAATTTTACCAGGCACAAAGGAACATAATGGCCATTGATCTATGGTGGCATAATTGTGCGTCCACGAATTAAAGATGATTAAAGATGTTTCCCTCACAAAAGATTTTTTATTATAATACTTATAGTGCTTATAGCACTTTTATATTTTTGATAGAGTAGAGTTCCCATAGCGTGATGCAAATATTTTCTAAGGTACCTTTGGACATTGCCCTCGCATTTGCGAGGGCCACCATGCTAGTTACTCTGAACAACAACATTGCTGAAACAGAGTGTATGGCTAAATGGTTGACCCTGGTTGAAAACTAAACAGAGTGTTGGACCCGCAAAAGAAACTAAATACAGACGTTTTATTGAAAACTGGTTGACCCTGGTTGGTTTGGAATCTGAAGAGTGCACTTTACGGATGTCTCTACTTTATAGACTGCGTCTAGTGTACCACTCCTATGGTCCCAGGTGGGCTGCTCTGAACAGCGACATCTCCCACACCTCTGACTACACCTCCGGCGAGTCCGACTTCGACGAGTAGTCATCGTTTAGTTTAAATAAGTGTTCATCGTTTTAGTCTTAGTGTTCGTGTGTTCGTTTGAGTTCATGTTCGTCAGATCAATATAATTTCAATTTTCAGTCTTTTTTATTTTGTTTTCGTTGAAACTTAATCAAATACGTGTTTGCGGCACGCTATTTTAGCGCACCTGAAAAACCTGCTACTTCTCACTCAAAAATTTAGCGCATCTGAAAAATCAGGACACCGCAGCCGCACGTGAAATCTTTGTTTTGGTGCTGCAAAAAAATAGCGCCCCGCGTGACCCAGCGTCTGTTTTGATACTCTAATGATTAGACACATACTCATTAATCTCTTCACTGCTTCCATCAAAGTAATAAAGGCGAGTTCTCACATCTGAAGTGATTTTAGGCCTAAGCCAGAAGTTTTAAGGCCAACTTCCTCACTTGCCAATTAAGCTCCCTATAACATGCTGGAGCACACACTCTCCTAGTGTTTCACCACAAACTGAATTGATACTTTGAATACCATTTTTGAATTGTTCAAACTAAAGAGTTCACTGGAGCTCGGCCTCCTTCCGCACTCCATGGGCCGCTCTCCCCGACGTCTGTCCCGCACACATGGGCAGAACTCCCAGTCGGGCAACGTAGGGCAGCCTCCCCACTTCATATATGCATGTGTTGTACGTAAAAAGGACAAAGTTATGATTCTTATAGTCAACCATGCACAAAACTGATGCCAACCGAAGGAGGGACCAGTCTATTCTGAACTGAAATTAACCTTTTTTCTTTTTTGAATAGCTAATACTATCTGAATATGAACAATGTTCTATGTGGGGTATTTAAGAAGGTCTTGGGAGTATTTATTGGTAACTTCGTGATGTACTCGAAATCAACTTCGGGCATCTGATGGATTATGTTATATGGTACTTTGCATTTGTATTTTTATTGATCTAAAATGTAGATTGTATTAGTTTTAACTAAATGTATATAAATGGGGCAAATCAAAAAAAAAGGTGAAGATACATCATGTCATTGTTGATTATTTTTACAGTATGGAGACCTTCTATGTTGCAATAGACTATATTACCACCGATTTTGACAATCGTTTAAATGAGCTATCTTCATAATCGGTTCAGGACTTCTCTTGTCTATTATTTGTTTTAAAACTTGTCTATCATTTAACATAAGACAAATTATCAAAGTATTTCTTTTGTGCAACAAAATCTGATCGGGAGACTCTATTATAACAATGAACCAAAGCTAAGTGCTATCATAAGGCCAATCTTATTGCCCTTGTTGGAAAGAAAGGGAATAGGTGTCTTCGATCGAGGTGCCGTGACTGTGGGGAAAGGGCCGTACCCTTCAATGCATGTGGGAATGTTTGCATTTTTTTTTCTTCACACCGATGTCTTTACTCTAGACAGAGCATATTCCAATTACGAAAAATCTATCCAACACACTGATCTTGGATTCATGCTATCCAGAAATTTGGGAGGAGATTTCAGTCCAACTTAATGACATATAATCAATTTATGTTTGAAGCCACTTGGAGTGAAATTTTACATTTTTAAAAAAATTAAATACTCTACACAACTAAAACTTGCATATTCATATTTAAAAAATATGTTAAACAATTTTTACATCTTACAATGAGGGATGGGGGCGATTGCCCCCCCCCCCCCCCCCCCCACATCATGAGTTTAATTAAAATTGATATGTGTTTACGATACATCGTACCTAAAGTTTGGGTCATCCTTCGCCACTAGTTGTACAATTTGTTTCACCAAAGATCCTCCAACTGTCAACAAACTTGGCTAGCCTCATTCATCACGCACACATGATACCTAGGCATGTACATTGTCTTTTTATATATGCCACATATATTCCATTCATCTGTCACTGACACAAACGACCACACACGCATTACACAAGCATACCCCAGTCGATCGAAAATGGAGTTGTTGTGTAACATCCCACCACACGCCTTCGTGTCTGACAGACATGAGCGGAGCTCCCAGTAGGGCAAGGTAGGTGAAAGGACACGGATGTCGCCTAGCGGGGGGGTGAATAGGCGATTAAAATTCTTTACGGTTTAGGCTTGAATAAATGCGGAATAAAACTAGCGTTTAATTTATCAAGCACGAAATCTAAACAAGCTAGGTTTACCTATGTGCACCAACAACTTATGCTAAACAAGATAAGCAAATATGTGATAGCAAGATATATTACTTCAAGCTCGATGGCTCTCACAAAGTAAATAGCATAAGAAGAAGCTCGTGTATAGAAATATCGAGGCACTTGGAGACAATGATTTATCCCGAAGTTCACTTCCCAATGGAAGCTACGTCTCCGTTGGAGCGGTGCGGAGTCACAAAGTGATCCCCGAATAGCCGTCAAATGGCACACCGTAATCTCCTTCGTGCCTCCACCAATGCGGAGTGCCACGATCCACTATGGGACACTTGAGGGTGGTCACCGAACCCGTACAAGGATGAGGCACACTCCACAACTTAATTGGAGGCTCTCACCGGAATCCCACGGCTCCCAAAGCCACAAGACTCACAAGGTTGGGGCGCGTCTCCACAACTTAATTGGAGGCTCCCAACTATCCCGCGAGGCATCAAAACTCTGAGATCAACAAGGACCGTCTAGGACACTCCAAGTACCCAAGAGGACAAGCTCTAGGGCACCCCAAGTACCCAAGAGTAACAAGCTTCTCAACTTCACTTTCCACGTATCACGTGGAGAACTCAAACCGATGCAACTAATGCAATGAAGGCAAGACCACTAGAGGTGGTCAAATCCTTCACTCCCAAATCCCACCAAAAGTAACTAATGCTTGTGGGGGGAGAAGAGAGGAAGAACACCAAATCCCTCTAAGATCTAGATCCAAAAGCTTCCCCTCACTTAGAGGAGAGATTGATTGGTGGAATGGTAGATCTAGATCTCCTCTCTTTTTTCCCTCTAATTGGAGGCAAGAATCATGGAGGAATAGAGAGAAAGCAAGCTCAAAGAAGGTCAACAATGGGGGAAACACGAGCTCAAGAGTTAGGGAGCCTTTGGGAAGAAGACCCCATTTATAGGTCCCAAAAATCCGACCGTTTGGTACAGATTCGTGCCGTTTGGAATGAATCCGGATTTGGCTCGGAATTCCGAGTGACTCGGAAAAATCTGGATTAAAAACAACTTGATTCCGGAAGGTATACAGAACCGAAATAGCCAGTTCGGATCCAGTTCGGAATCAGTTCGGAAAATTCCGACCGTTCGGAATTGGGTCGGAGTGAGTTCGGAATCACTCGGAATTTCTGAAACACACACATGAAAAACGTGATATCTCTTACATACGAACTCCGTTTTCGATGTTCTTGGGCTCGTTGGAATCACCGCAACGAGCATTACAAGATCATGTAGAGAAACATCATAGTCCAACATGGGAGGATAAAATCAAATGTAGAAAGGTAAAACCTCTCTAAAAAGGATGAATGGGTAAACCTCAAATATCAAAAACCCAACAAGTTTTTATACTAAAACCATTTTTGATGAACTTGAGCTTGTTATGAAGATCACAACAAGCTCCAAAACCCCACATAGAGAAAGTACAAATAATAACCAAGAAAGATGATGAAGGCAAGTATGCAAAGGTTTTAGCTCTCTACGAACGATACGCTAAAGCTCAATCGAGAGCCCCTCTTGATAGTACGGTATCTATCATATAACCTGGTCTCCCAACTAGCACCATATGAGACCGGTAAAATAGAAACCCTATCAAGATCATACCTTTGCCTTGCGCATTCCACTTGAGCTAGATGATGTCGACCTCGATCTCTTCAAGTGGACCACCTTTCTTGATTGCGCTTCGCTTGTTGAAGTCTCACATATTGCTCCCCCATACTCCATTATGGGAGGGCCTCTCATAGGCACATTTTCACTTGGCCATTATCTCCAAGAGGGTGGCAAGCATCAAGCATATGGTATCTTCGAGATACTTCTCTTAAACTTGCACTTCTTCTCAAGCTTGATGACGATCACCACTTGACGTCATCCTTCATGGGCTACATGAACTCTTCATTTGATGCAAGCCCATAGAAAGATACCTAACCACACATAGAAATGACACACACATCATGGGTTAGTTCACAAAGCTATATGGACAATTGTTTACCATACCAAGAGATATGTGATCCCACTTGGTACATCTTTTAGCTTTGTGTGTTGATCAATATCTTGATCAACCTTGTATATTTTCTTCTCTTTTCAATAGATAATGTCTTGAAGGTAACCATGAATGATCACTAATCTTTTTCTTCAGGACATACTTACAATATGCTCAACTCACATATGACCAATCATCGGATAACTCCTCGAACAATAACTTGGTCATCACATACTCTTCTTCTTGATCATATCAAGTATATATCCATACACCTCGATGATCTTGATGCCAAATACTTCATTATATCAATATATTCATGGCATCAACCTTGAATCCAACATATGGAGTTCAAGCATGATCTATGGACAAACACTACAAGTACAACTCAATGCAACCATTAGTCCATAGGGATTGTCATTAATTACCAAAACCACACATGGGGGCGCCATGCCCTTTCAGTAGGAAAGATATCCTATCTTTATTTTGTACGAAAACATTCATATGCACGACTTTTTCTAAGTAATTTAAGTGGTATGAGAATATCGATTCCTGACCAAAAGGAGGGACTAGTCTAGTGTCCTCTGAAACGAACTCTTTCTCTTTGCAATAGCTATTTATCAATCTAACAAAACCTAACTCTAAACAATGTTTTGGGTGGGGTATTTAAGCGGGACTTGGAAGTATGTCGGCTAGTTTATAAGGTGCCTGAAACCAACTTTAGATATCTAATGGATTATGTTATATATGGTACTTTGGATTTGTATATTCCATTAATCTAAAATTTAAGTTGTATTAGTTTCAACAAAATGGGGTAAATCAAGAAATGGTGAAGATACATCATGTCATTGTTGATTTTTTTTATAGTGCAGACACTTTCTATGTTTTTTTCAAGAACATGCATAAGATGCATGGCATGACATTAAGAAGGGAGCAAAGGTGTTACAGAGTAATATTACAACGCAACACCACGCTGCAATAACTACATTAGCACTCATTTTAACCTTCGCTTCAATGAGCTATCTTCAGGATTGTTTCACAACTTCTCTTGTCTATTTTTATAGGATTTTTTCTTTTGAAACTTGTGTTGCATTCAAAAAAAGAAAATTGTCAAAGCATTTCCTTGGACGCAACTGAATCGGAACGAGATGTCGAGCATGTGACTCTATTATATCAGTGAACCAAAGCTAAGTGCTATCATAAGATCAATCTTATGTTTGTATTTCTAATGTACCCGTTCTCATCCTGATGTCTTTACTTTAGATAGAGCATGTTCACTGTGCGAAAAATCAATCCAACTCACTAACCGCGATTCCAGTTATCCAGGAATTAGGAAGGAGAGTTTAGTGCATTGTAATGACATACAATTAACTTATACTAAAAGTCACTTGGAAGTGAATTTTGACGATATTTATAAATTTAACTACTCTGTACAGCTGACACTTGCATATTCATGCTTAAGAAGTTGCACTAAATAGTTTTTACATCTTATCATGGGGGATGCGGGCCGGTGACTGCCCTCATTTAATAGTTATCTATGTTTTTTTTTACTCTGCCATACCTAAATTTGGGCCGTTCTTTGCCTCTACCCGCACGTGCGTGACAACCTAACCCCGCAGGTCATCTGTCAGCCATTATCACATTCTCACTGCCCTTGGTGTCGCAACCCATTGTGGGATCCTCTATGTATCGCTTCAAGTAAGCAGGGAGGATCCAAGGCGACCAGGAAGCGATCGCATCTAAGTAAGCGATCGCATCCAAGGCGGGGAGGATCGAGAGGTGTCTAGTTAAGCATTTCTCTCATATAAGTAAAATTATTATTTAATAAAAACCGGTTTATTTTGCTAAGCATATCTATAGGCGACTTGCATTATGCATGCCCTATTACGCATGCATGATTTGGCCATGTGTATATTTGATCGAGGGTTCAAAGATGGTTGATCATGACCGGTTCTTAATCTCTGTGTGATCCTAACAGCCGATGACAACTGCTCCCTCCGTACCAATATATATATGACGGTTCTGTGGAGTGAGGTGATTTGGAGTACGAGCTCCTGGGAGCTCGTTTTCTCAAAAAAAAAATCCACAAGACATTTTTAAGTTTCGAAAAATGTGGGGAAAAAATCAGGACGTCGACAATGATTATTTCTAACGGTGTGTAAATTTTCATTACAAAATATTGTGTAGTTTGGGCTGGGTAAAAGACAAAATTCTGAATTTGAGATGTGAACAATGCCAATTTCAAACTTTTTCAGATTAGTCAGCATTTGTTATTTTTGTGTAACCCGGAATACAAACTACTTCGGGTTGAAAACTTACAGCACAGTATAATACATCATTTTCAACATCTAAGATTTTGTGCAAGATTTTCGGAAACAATAAAATGTCGTTTTAGAAAAAAATAAGAACTAGCTAGCGGGGGATGTTATCTTTCTTGCAAGGATTGGTGGTTGATTCCAATAAATCTGTTGATCATAATTAGGTGCGGAGAAGACAAATCCTCCACGAACGTTCCATGCTATGACCTTTCATGAAAAGGCATGGCATCGTTATTTTTGTGATTTATGTGCGAAGAAGACGCGTGCATGATCAGTCAAGAATACTACTGTACAAGGTTCATGAAAAGGCTGGTGCATGAACGCGCATGTGGAGGAGCTGTCTGTCGTTGCGATTTGGATGAGAAGTTTGTTGTGATTAACTAGATGGGTATGTTTCGGGACAATCTCTCTGTCGTACGAAAACAAGGTTCAGGCATAAGTACGTATCAGTCTCTATATATTAGATATACTCCGTCAAGGCAGAGCTCGCCATTGGTGACCAAAATTCAAAAATCCTAGTGTGCCCACTCCAGTCCTCCATCAATGGCGTCTCGCCACCATACCGTCGTCCACGTCCCGGCCTGGGGTTCCGGCCACTTCATGTCAGCGCTTGTCAGGACCCTGTCCTGACCTCAAAGACTGAAGACAAGGATAGACGGCCCAGATGCATCCTTACTGTTTTGTCCAAATGAATGGCTCAGATGCATTCGTGGACGCTAGTACTGTTTATCTCCTTTACATCTATTTCCCCTTTCACTGGTTCGGTGTCGCTGTCAAACTCCGGTGCGGTTATAAGCCGAGAGTAGGTGGGCGAGAGAAGGAAGATTGAACAAGTTATTTGCTTTAGCGTAGTAGAACTAGCTAGGGTTTGTTCGACTTCATCCCTGTATCTTGTATCGCGAGACTCGAATCATTCATCTATCAGTAAAGTCTACCTATTCCGAGTCCAATTTATCCTCTATTTGCTCTTGTTGATCTTGAGGTCTCACAGTGGTATCAGAGCCCTACGGTCCTCGGCGGCGAATCAAGCAGAGAGAGAAGCGTGGTTGGGCTCTCTCGTGAAATCCCACCCCTCCCTCCCTGTTTGCGGCGGCGGCGTGAGAAGCTGTGCGGTGGCGAATTGGTGTCGGCGAAAATTCGGGCGCAGATCTGGTCGGACGAGCAAGGTTGCTTCGACACCCTGTCGTCGCTGTGAAATCCCTGTGCTCAGCCGGATCCGTGTGCTACTGGAGGCGACCGTACCGCAGATCTGAATCGGATTGGCACCGCTGTAAAATTCCCGTTTTCAAATCAGTAGTACGCTGGGAGTTGAGCGGGATCGAGAGGATCTAGGACGAGAGTTCATCCCTCTCGCACTGGTCTCGGTCCTATGGTGAAAGGAACCCGTCTTAAGGGTCAGGTGGCAATCGATCGATTGCAGGACGAGATGGCAGAAATCCGTGGTGAACTGACAAAACTACGGCTCCTGAAGGATGATGTGAAGGAGATACAGAACGAGCTAGTTGCGTTGCCTCACATGGATCAAAAGCTGACCGAAATGGAGACATCCTTGCACGCCATGCTCCAACAAATTCTGAAACAAACAGCTTCTGAAAAAACGTCCATGGATGAAACCACGTCTGCATCTTCACAGCAGCAACAAAAGACTACAGATTCAGGTAAAACATCTGGCCAGAAACCACCCTTATTACCTGTGACAAATTTGCAGTCAGAATTTCTTCACGTTGAAAGGACAATGATGTCGCCTAGAGGGGGGGTGAATAGGCGATTAAAACTTTTCCGGTTTAGGCTTGCTAATTGTGGAATAAAACTAGGTGTTTAAATTAACAAGCCAACAACCTAAATAACTTATGCTAAGGAAGACAAGCAACAAGGTGATAGCAATATAGAATACTTCAAGCACGAAGGCTATCACAATGTAAAGTGCATAAGTAAAAAGCTCGGGTATAGAAATAACCGAAGCACGCGGAGACGAGGAAGTATTCCCGAGTTCCTCCTTGAAAGGGAGTACGTCTCGTTGCAGAGGTGTGAACCGACACAACGGTTCAACAACCACAAAGGTTTCACCCTCTTCTCCAATGAACCGCACCACAAAGGTTTGGTTCACCTTCCACTATCAGTATTCCTTCGAGGCGGAATCCGGAGCCTTTCAACAACAATCCGGGGCACAACCCACATTGGGATTGGGGGCTCCCGAATGGCTTTCAACAATAATCCGAGGCACAACCCACAAAGGGATTGGGGGCTCCCGAACGGCTTCAAGTGACCACACAAGGGTCCAACCACCACAAAGGCGTCTAGGGCCCGAAGACCCAAGAGTAACAAGTTCACAAGATTTCAACTTCCACGAATCCTCGTGGAGAGCACACCGATGCACCAAATGCAAAAGGCAAGAGCACAAGTGCTCAAGTCCTCCACTCTCAAATTCCAACAAAGCAACAAATGCTTCTGGGGGAATAAGAGAGGAAGAACAAAGAGGAGAACCACTCAAGAACTCCAAGAACTAGATCCACTATGGTCCCCTCACTTAGAGGAGAGATTGATTGGTGGAAATGTAGATCTAGGTCTTCTCCTTCAATCCTCCAAAGATCAAAGAGTTTGGGTGGAGGGATTGGGAGATATCAAGGAAATGAGCTTGCAACAATGGAGGAGAGAGAAAGCAAAGGTTGCTGGGCTGAGCTTGCTGGCTGGAGGAAGGTGGAGGGGTATTTATACCCCTCCCAGAAAAGTAGCCGTTGCAGCCAGATTCACACCAGAGTTTCCGGCCAAAGTGGCCGGAGACTCCGGCCAGCACCGGAAACTCCGGCCCCCTGGGGGCGGAAACTCCGGCCCCCACCAGGGGGTGAACCATTTCCAGACGAGAAAAGCACAGGCATAAACTCCGGCCCCTGAGGCGGATACTCCGGCCTATTGGGCCGGAAACTCCGGCCCCCACCAGGGGCTGAACAAGAAAACACTCTCCGAGGAAAACCAAGGACCGGAGACTCCGGTCCAGAAGACCGGAGACTCCGGCCTGAAAGCAGTGAAACTGCAAAGCCTGAAATGCAATAACTTTCTCGTATGAACTCCAAATCAGGTGAATCCAATTGCGTGGAAATATTAAGGGTCACAAATATAGAGGGGATACCACACATGGGAAGGTGTGGACCCTAACTCGAAGGTGGACCGGTAATATTTCCAACACGAAAACGCAACAAGTTTTCAATAAGAAATCCGTTTTCGAAGAACTTGGGCTTGTCATGAAGATCACGACAAGCACCAAAACCCAACAAGGAGAAAAGCCAAATAAGAACCAAGAAAGATGATATGCCAAGTATGCAAAGGTATGAGCTCTCCACAAAGATGCGATCAAGTTACTCACTTGAGAACCCCTCTTGATAGTACGCCGTCTATCCTAAAACCCGGTCTCCCACTAACAACATGAGACCGGTAAAATAGAAAACCTATCAAGATCATACCTTTGCCTTGCGCATTCCACTTGAGCTCGATGATGATGATCTTGACTCTCTCAAGTTGGAACACCTTTCTTGATTGTGCTTGCTAGCACATGCTTGATGAAGACTTCTCCAAATGCTCCCCCATACTCCATTATGGGAAAGCCTCGCTAAGCTCCGTCTTCATGTCTCCTTTGCACTTCATCTTCTACACATGACCATTCTTCATATAAACCCTTAAATAGAGCATTGGTCATCATGCCATCTTCAAGAGTCCAACACATGAACTCCAATGGACAAGATCTATAAGAATATCTCAATGTAAACATTAGTCCATAAGGAGTGTCATTAATTACCAAAACCACACATGGGGGTAACAATGCACTTTCACACGTTAGCACAACAACTGGTACACAAACAGCACCAATTGATGTCACAGCTGGTGCACAGCAAGCTATCTTCACAGAGAGCACTAAGACATCCATACCCCAAGACCTAAATACATCATCAGGACGATTCAGGATCTCACCATCCACATTACCCACCCTAAACCCACCCACATTGCTGCCCAAACCTCCTTATACCATGCCACAGCCTCCACCACAACAACCACTACCTTCAGGCAATTTTGGACATTACAGCCCATTATTTGCTCCTCAATATATTTCCCCACACACATACAACCCGGTTACTGGACAATTCATCAATGAGAATGTTCCACAATCAGTATACCAGTCAGGAATGCAATTGTACACCGACCAGCGGAATTTGTTTGCCACACAGCTAGGAGGCCCATCTTATTTTGCTGAAGCTGTTCTCAAGGGACCACGTTTGGAAATTCCCTTATTCTCAGGAGATGATCCAATTGGATGGTTAGTAGCCTGTGAAAAGTTATTCGACATGTCAGGAACTCCATATGACCAATGGGTCAACTTGGCCACTGCTCACCTCCAAGGTAGGGCCTCCAACTGGCTCAAAAACATCTGTGTTCGCTGGCAAATGGTCACTTGGCAGCAGTTTTGTAATCTGGTCGCAGATCGTTTCACTGAAGCTAATGCACATGAAGCTGTCGAAATGTTACAGAATATCAGACAACACAACACAGTATTTGCTTATATTGATCAGTTCGAGGAATGTGTCTTGTTGGTTAAGAGAGATCACCCTTATCTCCAAGAAAGCTTCTTGCTAAGCTGTTTTATTGGAGGTTTAAAACCAGAGGTGAAACATGATGTTGTTGGACAGAGACCTAACAGCTTGTTGGAATGTTATTGGTACTCAAAAATATATGAAAAGGCAGCAAACTCAAAAAGGTTGCTGACTAATACACCAGCATTTCGCCAGCGGTTTCAGCACCAACAGCAACTTCCTCAGTGGACAAAGCCACATGTCGGACCTGTTGTTACTCAACATCAGAATGTTGGTCCTGTTAAAGCTACAGATCCAGAAGAGAAGAATTGCTGGTATTGCAAAGAGCCATGGAACAGGCAGCATAGATGCCGCAATGGGCGCACCATCCATATATTGCAAGAAGTTGATGATGAAACTGCAGAAGTGGACCAACCGCAGCCTGAACAAGCGGCTGAACAGCAATTTCACACTGCTCCGAATACACCTCAACAGGAACAACCACCTGCAACTATATACATGGAAATCTCATCCCAAGCAGCCACGGGTATACCAAGCAAAACAACATTTTCACTACTGCTTAGCATCGGGGGCAAGAGAGCAGTAGCATTGGTTGATAGTGGGTCTTCTGATACATTCATCAGTAGCAGCTTTATTAAAGAGCACAATTTCATCACCAAGAAATCTCAAACAACTAAAGTCGCAGTTGCTGGCGAATCTCATTTAATCTCGGACTCATGGTTAGAACCAACCAAATACACTGTACAAGGCCATACTTTTAAATCTGCCTTTAAGGTGTTGCCATTGAAGACGTTTGACATTGTGCTTGGCACAGACAGGATCAATGAGCACAGTCCCATTGGGCTTGACCTGAAAAAGAGAGAACTGGTCGTGACGAAGAATGGAAGTCCGATAACACTCCTGGACCATACGCAGCACCCACACATCATCTCAGCTACACAGAGGATCAACTTGTGCAAGAAGAAAGTACTTGGATACTTGCTGCAGATCACCCCTATCATTGCAACAACCACTGATGGGAACACTGAAATATCTGAAGAATTTTATACCGTGCTAGAATTCTTCAAAGATGTTTTTCAACCTTCTTGAAAGAAGGGAAAGGAAAACATTGTTGCTGACGCCTTATCTCGCACAGATGTTCCTGATGCAGCTCTTCATGCCATGATCACTACGGTTACTCCAGCATGGATGGATGATATCAAGCCAAGCTATGACAATGATGACGACAGTACTAAACTCCTGAAGAAGCTGGCGGCTGATACTCCACATTTCACTCTTACAAATGGAGTATTGCAGTACAAAAACAGAATCTACATGGGAGCTAGCACTACGCTACGACTCACACTTCTCCCTGACTTCCACAACTCAGCACTCGTTGGACTTGCCATTCCCGAGCTATTTTCACCAGAAGCTCGCACCACCTTGTCTGACCGAAAGGATATGATGAACACTGTCAAGAAAAATTTACTCCAGACTCATAACAGAATGAAGTTCTTCGCTGACAAGCACCGTTCTGAGCGATCACTCCTCATTGGTGACATGGTGTACATCAAGATTCAGCCCTATCGTCAAAACGCATTTGGGCTGAGAGGTTCCTTGAAACTCAGGTCGAAGTACTATGGCCCATACAAAGTTATTCAAAAAGTTGGTGATCTGGCATACAAAGTACAACTCCCTGACCAGGCAGAGATCCATCCTGTTTTTCATGTGAGCCAACTGAAGAAACACCTTGGCAACAATGCTATTGCCCTACCACATGTTCCTCTGGTTACATCTGACGGGAAGATCAAGACAGAACCATTACAAATCCTCCAGCGCCGCATCATTCACTGGGAAATCTTTCAGAGCAAGATGCGACCTAGGAGGATGTACCTTTCATCAGCAAGACGTTCCCAAAATTCACACCTCGTGGGCTAGGTGTGCCTTAAGGGGAGGGCTCTGTCAGGACCTGTCCTGACCTCAAACACTGAAGACAAGGATAGACGGCCCAGATGCATCCTTACCGTTTTGTCCAAATGAATGGCTCAGATGCATTCGTGGACGCTAGTACTGTTTATCTCCTTTACATCTATTTCCCCTTTCACTGGTTCGGTGTCGCTGTCAAACTCCGGTGCGGTTATAAGCCGAGAGTAGGTGGGCGAGAGAAGGAAGATTGAACAAGTTATTTGCTTTAGCGTAGTAGAACTAGCTAGGGTTTGTTCGACTTCATCCCTGTATCTTGTATCGTGAGACTCGAATCATTCATCTATCAGTAAAGTCTACCTATTCCGAGTCCAATTTATCCTCTATTTGCTCTTGTTGATCTTGAGGTCTCACAGCGCTCGAAGCCGGCAAGAAGCTACTAGCCGCAAGCAGGGGCTCCTTCTCCCTGACCGTGCTCGTCATGCCCGCGCCCACGCAAGCCAAGGCGTCGGAGGTCGAGGCCCACGTGCGCCGAGAGGCGGCTACAGGCCTCGACATCCGCTTCCTCCGGCTCCCCGCCATCGAGCACCCCGCTGACTGCGTGGGAGACTCCAGGTCCGCGTCCCGGTACGGCCATCTCCACGCGCCCCACGTCAAGGCGGCCCTCGCCGGCCTGGCCTCGTCGTCGTCCCGGGTGGCAGCGCTCGTCGTGGACTTCTTCTTCACGGCCCTATTCAACGTGGCCCACGAGCTCAACGTGCCGGCGTACGTGTACTTTCCCTCCCCCGCCGCGTTCCTCGTGCTGATGTTGCGCTTGCCGGCACTCCGCGATGATCTGACCGGCCCTGGGTTTGAGGAGACGGAGGCCGCGCTGGACGTGCCGGGGCTGCCGCCGGTGCCACCTTCGTACATGCCGGTTTGCCTCGTCAGGTACTACGACTTGTTCAAGTACCACGGGCACCGCTTCATGGAAGCCAGGGGCGTCATCGTGAACACCACCGTCGAGCTCAAGGTTTCGGTTCTCGCCGCAATCGCGGACGGCCGATGTGTGCCCGGGCGCCCCGTCCCCGCGCTCCACGCGATCGGACCGGTGATCTGGCTCGGCCCCAAAGATGACGACGACCAACAGCGTCACGAGTGCATGCGGTGGCTCGACGCCCAGCCACCGGCATCGGTGGTGTTCCTCTGCTTCGGGAGCATGGGGTCACATGACGCGGCGCAGGTGAGGGAGGTCGCCGCCGACTTGGAGCGTAGCGGGCACAGCTTCCTGTGGGTGCTGCGACGCCCGCCCGCAGCCGGTACGACGGACGAGCTGCTCCCGGAGGGGTTACTGGAGGCGACGGCAGGGAAGGGGCTGGTGTGGCCGGAGTGGGCCCCGCAGAGGGAGATCTTGTACCACGCCGCCGTTGGCTGCTTCGTGACGCACTGCGGGTGGAACTCCGTCCAGGAGAGCATGTGGTTCGGCGTGCCGATGGTGCCGTGGCCGCTGTACGGGGAGCAGCACCTGAACGCGTTCCAGCTCGTGGCCGGCGTGGGCGTGGCGGTCGCGCTGGAGATGGACCGAAAGAAGGGGTTCTTCGTGGAGGCGGCGGAGCTGGAGCGCGCGGTGTGGACATTGATGGACGGCGAGTCGGAGGAAGGGAGGAAGGCGAGAGCGAAGGCATCGGAGTCATGCGCCGAGCTAAGGAAGGCAGACGCGGAGGGCGGCTCGTCGTGCGCCGCGCTGCAGAGGAGAAAATTGCAAAAAACCACCACAATTGGTGGTCAAGCTTCAAAAAGTCACCGGTTTCCACCGAATTCACAAATCCCCACCACTATTCGATGACAGCGTTGCAAAAAACACTGATTTTGACGGTTACCTCGTTTAACCTCGATTCTGACAGTGGGGCCCACTTGCAGGCGTGACGTGGCTTTTTATTTGTAAAACTTGGGTGTTTTTGTTAAAAAATGTGGGACCCACTTGGACGAAGTCAACTCTGCCCCGATCTGCTCGAGCAGGGCATGGCGGCGGTGGCGTTGGAGACGAGGAGACGCCGGAGATTCCTCGGGCTCGTCGGCGGCGGTGGAGGCGTCTAGCCAGCGAGCACGCGCGGCGAATCGACGCGGCCGGCGAGCACGCGCGGCGACTCGACGCGGCCGGCGAGCGCGCAGCGGCCAGGGAGCACGTACGGTGCCGCGACACGGCCGGCGAGCTTGCGCGGCGACTCGACGCGGCCGGCGAGCACGCGCGGCGACTCGACGCGGCCGGCGAGCGCGCGGCGGCCAGCGAGCACGCAGCACGCGCGGCGACTCGACGCGGCCGGCGAGCGTGTGCTTGCCGTAGCTTGTCTAACAGCCCGCCCGGCAGCTCCGGAGTGCCTTCCGCGGCCACGCACTGCTCCTGGACGAGCTGCTCCTGGGCGCTGTGCCTGCTCTTGGACGACCTGCTCCTGGGCGCTGGGCCACAGCGCGTGCCCCTGCTTGGCCGCCCGTGCGCGCCGTCGCGAGCTCCCAGCTCCTCCCGCTGCGACACGTGAGGAAGATAAGAAGGCAATGTTTTTTGGAGGACTTTTGTGCAAATGTAGTCTGCGCCACATCATTCTTGACAGTGGGCCATACCGGTCAAAAACAGCGTCAACTCGGCTAAAACAAGGTCACGGAAAAATTTGGTGTTTTTTGCAACGCTGTCATCGGATAGTGGTGGCGATTTGTGAATTCGATGAAAACCGGTAGCTTTTTGTATCTTGACCACCAATTATGGTGGTTTTTTGCAATTTTCTCGCTGCAGAGGCTAGTGGCCGAGCTTTTGGATTCGCGCCATGGAGAGAACTGATAATTCGATGCGGACTTGCAGAGTATGAATCGACAATACTCGGCAAAAATAAATCGATCCATCTATCTATTATTATTGTAGAAGACAAAGAATGGTGGAGACTTATACTGAGATGAAGTCGGAACAGATCAATGGTATTAGCTCTAGCAGGCTCCTTAATTATCTTTCTGTGACGAAAAAGTAGCACGAGGGCGCATCAAAAACGTTTTGTTTGTCATCGGATCATCTCTACGCGCGCGGCGCATGCCATGACGATCTGTTACTGCTCTCTAGGGCAATCTTGCTAGCTTGAAGAAACGCCCGGCGGCCTCGCGTCGCCACATCCGAGAACGAGCACTTCAGCTCGTGCCATCCCAGGAAGTCAACGTCCCAACGGCTAAGTTGAGACAACCACCTGAACAGCTACAGTAACTGAAAGTGTTGAGTTTTAGAGTTTGAAATGCAGGGTTTAATCCAAAACCTCACCCCCCTTAAACATGCACCTTGATGACACCAAGCATCTCCCTCATCTCTGCGAACCGAGCCTTCGTCAAGGTGTCAGACTGTCAGCTGACTAATCATCACTTATGACATGATCAACATCGAGATTGCCTTCCTCAATGCACCGACGGATATGGTGGAACTTGATGTTGATGTGCTTGCTCCGGTCGTGATAAACTGGATTTCTGCTGAGAGAAATCGCGGATTTGTTGTCGACGTAGAGTTTCAACTTATCCAGCGAACCTCCCGTCAGATCAGGAATTAGGCTGCTGAGACACTCGGCCACTCCCGTGTGCCAGTTACCAGAAACTATATAACGGTGTTTGGCCAGCCATCAGCCATAAATAAAATATATCTCTGCCTAAATTGAATGGAATACGAATTGGTTGCTTTTGATTTGTCACCAGCTTCCTTAACTGTATTTCCTCTGCTTGAAACTATCTAATTAAATCAAATGTTGCATAAAGGTTGTGTAAACCTTAAAAAGTGCAGCTCCTCGTGATACTGTATTCACATAATGACGTTGTTAAAGGTAAGATATGATTATGGCAATGGTGTCTTTTATTTACTCCCTCCGTTTCTGAATGTAAGGCCTATAGTTTTCTGCACGAATATTAAGACATGTGTATTTTGCATACGATGGACTCATTTGTTTTGGAAAAAATCGGAAGAGAGTAGTCCCTACTAGCCACCAAACTAAAAAAAAGCAGAAAATCTCTCCGTTCGAGATTGGGACTCATTTTTGGATGGCTAAAATTGTTCATAAATCGCAATAGACCATTTATTTTGGAATTTTCTTCAAAAAAACTATAGGCCTTACATTCATGAACGGAGGGAGTACCATATAACCTTCAAGTTTCCCATGAGCAACCAAATAAGCAACTATATGTATGCTAATTAACAAAGAAGTAGTGTCAACCAGGAAATCAACTTCTTCAAAAGTCTTGCTAGGAACAATTAACTTCGCTGGAACAGTGTATGGGTAAATGGTTGGACCTACAGAAGAAATTAAACACACGTTTTATTGAAAACTGGTTGACCCTGGCTGGTTTGGAATCGGAAGACTGCACTTTACTGATGCTGGAGCGACGCGATCTCTACTTGACAGACTGCGTCTAGTGTGTACTACCAGCCTAGCTAGTAATGGGTAGCCACATACTCATATAGCTCTTCACTGCTTCCATCAAAGTAATGAAGGCGAGTTCTCACAATTGAAGTGCTTTGAGGCCTTCCATTAGAGCATCAGTGTGCTCAGGCTTTCCAACTGAAATACGAATATAACCCTTCAGTTCCTTCTTGTCATAGTGGCGTATCATCACTCCCATCTTCGCGAGATCTTCCTGTAAATATAGTTTCACTAAATCAGGTAAATGATATATTTTATTTGCGGGGGAAGGTAAATGATCTTGAACACAAATAACCCATATTCAAGTTCAAGTTCTCGCATTTTGTCACCTCAAAAATCCCAATAAAGTGGGTATATTATTAAAATGACATAAGGCATAAACTTAGACGTTACAACAACAAGAAAACCAGACCTTTATTTTCTTTGCATCCTTTCCTGATGTGACTTCACAGAGAATGAAGTTAGCATGACTGGGAAATGGTTTGAGGAAAGGTATTCCTTTGAGAAGATTATAAAGCCTCTCCCTCTCTTGTAGTAGCAGATTCTTCACGTTCTTCAGGTATCAAATGTAAAACAGAGGTGGATTAGCCAAATTGAAATTTTCGAAATGATTTTGTATGTGAACTATCTTTGTGAAAGATGTACCTCCAAATAGGTTAGGTTCTGCAAGGCAGCACATGCAGAGACTTCTGCTGCCACAGACACATTATAAGGCTGCTTGGCCCGCCATAAGTACTCAATAATGCTTAGAGGAAATGCTCCATAACCCACACGAAGCCCAGCTAAACCTGTATCACCGATAAATCATAAAGAAAACCACTTCCTTATGATTCTTCATAACAAATAGCCTTTTTATATGCACCAAAACGACAGAACACAAATCACACACCTGCTCGTTTGCTAAATGTTCGGAGAACAATCAAATTATCATGCTTCTTAACCCATGACATCCTTGATTGAAGGCTTGAAAACTCAACATATGCTTCGTCCAGCACTACAAGTACCGGAAGTTCAAGCATCTTTAAAAGATCCTCATCATTGATTACACTGACAAAAATTGAAATGATTGTATAAAATACTGCAGTATGAACGATAAGAAAATAGATTAACAGCACTGTTGATTGTCAACGAAATACCTGCCATCTGGGTTGTTCGGAGATGTCAAAAATATGCATTTTGGTTTCTCTTGTTCAACCATTTTGACAATGTGTGCGATGTCGAGGGAGAAATCAGGGAGTCTTGGAACTACAGCAAGGAATGGTGAACAGCATATTAAATGAGGCTCATGACTCACGGAAGGTTTATCAAGAGAGCAATAGCTACCTTTGATGACAAGTGCAGCATTGACTGAAGCATCAAATTCATACATGGTAAAAGTTGGAGGGCAATCTACAATTTTGTCACCTGGTTCAAGTACACATCTGCGTTTGCACTATTGATGATTACTCAACTTTGAGATGAAGGACTCAACAAAAAGCAGGTACAACAAGAGCTACACTCTAACCTCATAATTAAATCAATTAGCTCATCGGCACCGCATCCAACAAGTATGTGCTCAGCTTCAAGGCCAGAATCTTCAGCGAGAGCAGCGCGCAAGTGGCGGCTTTCAGGATCAGGGTAGACATAAGGGAATTTTAAATTTCCTAATGCTTCAGCTACCTGTACAGACACAGGCATCCATTACATACAGAAAAGTGAAGGCATGGATTGTCTTGGTGGCTTTTGTTACTCACTCAAACATAGATATGTTAATTCTATTTACAAGCTCAAAATAATACTATATGAGATTATGAGCTGTGTGTCATGTCTACAGTACATGATAGAGATTATCCAACTAATCCGTACCGCAGGAACAAAAAGTACGCACCTCCGGGGGTGGACCATATGGATTCTCATTGGCATCCAGCTTGATTATATCCTCTGGTTTACGCCCAAGCCGAGCAGACAACACCTAGCAAGAGTTCACGTTCAGAGTGGTTGAAGAACGTCAAGGAAATCACAGTTAGAACTTTCGAAACTAAATTCGGCACGATAAATACATTATATAAGATCTTTCTCAGACATTCCTTCCCAAAGCACAATTATGCATTTTCACAAGCACCTCGCGAGCACCGCAAGGGTGCAAGCATTTTTCCACACTCGACGGTACAGTACCGTGGGTTTTGCAGATAGTTGGTCGGATAGGAGGGATACCTCGAAGGGCAGGATGGGCTGGTAGGCGGCGAGGGTCCTGAGGTGGTGCCGGATGAAGGAGTCGCCGGTCGGCCGCGCCTTCACTTCGACGGCCGCCGCCGCGGGCTCCTCCACCGGAGTTGCGGACGCCATGGGCCGGAAGGATACCCTCGACGCCTGGCGGCTCCGCCCCTCGCCGGAGGAGTGGGAGACGGCCGGGGACGGGCTCGTGATGCGGGCTCGGACGGAGCAATCCATCGACGGCCGTCAGCTGCGTCGGACGGCCGGCTGAGTCGAATAGAGCAGGGGAAAAACAGGGCGGCGGCGTTTCAGCCACGTGAGGAGACAAGTGGCGAGGCCTCGATCGGGGAAAACAAGCGGGGAGATTTGAGATTCGTGCGGGGCAGAAGATTTGCCTAGGTCATCCGATTGGGGCCGTGTTTGGTTGCTCGCGAACAGACTGTGGGATGCCATTTTGCGCCGTCTGGTTGCTCATGGAAGGGTTTGGCCCCCGCTCGCATGAAACTTAAATCACTCTTTACCCCCAGAGTAGGATAGAAACAGTTGAATTGGCCATTTTTCTTGAACAAGATCCACGAGAGCACTGTGCGCGAAGAAATCTTGTGCAGGGGTGTGTGAGGATGCAACAATGAAGATGGCATGAGACAAAATATTGGTTTTGATGTATGGCACCAAAGCTACCCTAACCCCCTCTTCTACTCGGAAATATCGAGCGGGAGCAAAGCCCTATTATTGTGGGACACAAGGACACGGCGACGAGGCTGACGAGGGCGGTGATTTAACTATGAGCCAGACAATGGCGGTGGCTTAGATATACAGGGCCGATGGTGACCAGCTCAAGCAGGGACGGAGCCAGAATCTGAGATTAAGGGGGGGCGAGATTAGCTTAACTATGTGTGTGATTTTTGATGAGGGGGGGGCGAATCAAGCTAATTTACACTAATCAAGCATCCATAGAAGCTAATATAGCAATGAAAAGCATGAGCATAGGGGGGGCGTAGCCCCTTCTCGTCCCCCCTTGTCTCCGTCCCTGAGCTCAAGGGCAACATCGGCCTTGGTAGCGGCTAGAACCAAGAGCTCCAGGCTCGAGCAAGAACTATCTTTCATCGCCTCGTCTTCGACACCGGACGGTCTTGAAGCTCTTCTCCATGGAGGTAAGCATCATTCCCACATTGCAAGGAGTAGAGTACCACAAGTCGATGTCGCTGGTTAGTAACATACCAAGATTTTGTTGTTTCTTATGCAGTTTCATTTCACTAGGACGGACGGATGCAGCTTGTCATTCAGGCAGAAACACTTATAGTTCTAATAGAGCAGTTCGTCAAGAGTACAGAGTTGTAATTCGATACAGTCCACTATTTCTGTGAGACCATGAGAGGATAGCCAATCTAAACAACATCTACAGAAACAGCGAGGTAGAGGTTGTGATCATGCTACGAATGGGTAGAGTCCCTTTTCCCAAGCTTGTGGATGTGTTTCGATTCAAAGGTTGTTACAAGATAGCATCCACATCATTTTGAAAGAGCAAGTAGCAATGGTGCTTTATATTGTAGGTCATGACTAGAGGTTCACAATGATTCACGGCACATTTAGGAGATCGGATGAGACAATCGCGGTATTTCAAGCAAATGCCGTATTTGATTGGAGAGCTCACAACAAAGATGCCATATTTCAATGTGAGCAAACCAGATTAATTAGGTCATGCCATACCTTCAATAAGTTATTGTGTATAATAAGATTTTGTTCATGTCAACAGGATTATATTAGTGCGATTGACGGTCACTGCTCCGAGAGATTCTGCGACCGCGGGCATCTTCTCGCCTCGGCCAAGCAACTTACTATTTGGAGTACTACGGCAGGACAAGCACGGCGCGGTACGTTAACGGACCAAAGCCAACCGTGTCGGTAGAGTGCAGCTGCACGTGCACGGGAAGCTTAGGCCCGTGTCCGTCGCCTGATATCGCGGCCGCTTTGGAGCACGGTGGGCAACATGCATGCATGCGTGTTAACCTCGTGTAGCTTGCTTGAACTCGCCCGACCTTGGAGTCGTGCGTACTCCTCCTGGGTCGATTCTTTGAGTAGACGAGCAAGAAACAATCATCAGCTCAGCTGTATACAATGACATGATGAAGGTGCTGCCGCCTGTCACCCACGATCCGCCCCGCCGATTGACCGATACCGACCGCGGCCGGCAACCACTGAACCAGGTAGGCAGGCGGAGCACGTGCGTTTCACGGCTGCGTTCGGGCTTAATTTGGGGGGAAATTTCGAACGCGCGCGAACACTTCTGAACTCAATTTATATGAGCCCGGTGTGGATGAAGCGAAAAATCGTATTTCTGAGGTTTAAAATACCATGCAAGAAAAATCATGCATGTAAAAAAGGGATGACCGTATGTGCGTGTAATTTTGAAATTTAAATATGGCCATTTTGTGGTCTGTAGCAAAAAATCACAAAATGCATACAAAGTTACGAACTTTGCAACTTAATAGGACGCCAGCTGGTGACCTTGTAATTTCTGCAAAGCTGTCGCTGCTCTGACTTCTCTCTTGTATGTACTGGTATGGATGCCAATCGTGCTGCGCATCATCGTGCTGCTAATTAAACAGCCTAGCCTAGCGATGAGCGTAGATCATGTCGGTGGGATGATATTATCCCTTTTCTTAGTAGTCAGTATAGCAGACATGGTCGTGTCTCTCATTCATGATCATGAACACATACAGTAAGCTCCTCTCATTTCGTAAGAAAGAAGAAAAACTCTGCAGGTTTAACCTGTGTTATCCAGGTTTTGTTCCTTGGATACACACATCGTAATATATATTGTACAGCTCGAGAAGCAATGCGGCGACCAGATGATCGATGTAGCTACCCTGGATGAAAAACCACCACCGGAATGTAGCAGGAACCTCATTCAGCAACTGCCGCTCGGATTAACCCGGCCGTGTTGCCTAGCTAGTCGCCGCACACCCTCTCCAGGACTACCGGCAAGCTCAAGCCCGCGTACATCTGGTCCTCCGCAGACACCGGATCCCCCTGCTCCGTCCGGCCCCAGAAGCTCCCGAACCAGAAGAGGCCCTCCTGCTCCACCAGCGCCTCCCACACGGCGTTGTCGTCGCCGTCATCGACGGCGAAGCATCTCTGCTTCCAACCGCCGTCGTCTTCCATGGCGGCGAAGCACCTCTCTTTCCAGCTATCGTCGCCGTCGCTGCACTCCCATCCACCATTGATATCCCTGAACGTGGCTCCAAAATCGGCGTCCAGTAGCTCCTCGAGGCGCCTCATGGCGCCAGCCGACGACGAGGCCGCGCTGCCGCTTCGGGAGACGACGCGCCTCTTGGATGATGATCTCCTCCTGTGCCATCTCCTGAGGATGATCCTCTTGGACTTGACCACCACCTTCTTGGCAGGCGGACGAAGAGGAACACGGTGATCTGCAGCACCAGGCACGGGCAGCAGCAGCAAACCACCACGCAGTCCATGGCCACCAGTCCAGCATCCACCGCGCACGACGAGGACGACATCGGACGGAGGCAGCCGGAGGCAAGGAGAGGATGAAGAGAGGGCATGGAGGAATAGTTAGAGCCTGGCTTGGCTACTTAGCTTAGCCTAACTGCATGGCTTGCTTGGAGGAGCGGGGTAGAGGTTTGGGTTGGGTTGCTTGGAGAAGCTGGTCGAGCAGTGACTTGAGGGGCCGATCTCGTTGATTCTTCCAAGCCAACTCACCTCCAGCTTTAGCCTAGCTTTAGCCTCTAGCTTTGCCTATTAAGCGGCGCTTTGCCTATTAAGCCGCTTAATAGGCAAAGCTAGAGGCTAGAGCTAGGCGTTTCGTGTGCCGAAGTTTTGGTCTACGCATCAAGGAAGCCAGAGGCACGCGTCGGGGCAACCACAAATATCACGTGATGCTATGGCCTTGGGGTCAATTAGTTAGCCGATTTCTGTGTACGGGTCACTGGTACACGGGTATCGTGGAGCGGAAAGGGTTCGGTTTCAGAGCTATTCTTGAAACTATACTGTGAGTGGCTGCCAACGGAAAGCAACTAACTAGTGACATGGGAAGTGAGATTGTTTCAGTCAGCCAGGAGCAGAAGCTAAGATTTATTTTCCCTTTTCAGATAAGCCAACAGGAAATATTCCGAGCACGTCAGAGTCGTGCGTAAATTCCTATCATTGTGGGTTTCAGTTTAAAGATGGAAACAGTCACATGGCATGATGAAGTAAATATATCTATTTCAGGTTGGGTTGCTAGGTTGGGTTGCTAGATTTGATCCGTATCTAAGACTAGCCATAGTGGGTATCATAGGTAGTATCATGCATGTCATGTTGGTAAAAATCTGATGTGGCACAACAATTAATGAAGAAAGATATGGTAGTGGTATCATGACACGTAAAACAAGGTATTTTAATAGCAAGTAAATCTTGTACACATATTTGTATTGAGATTCTACAAAGCATAAATATGGTGTGGCTATGATACTACTATGTGATACTATGCATTACTAGCAAAATTCCCGTGCGTTGCTACGGGCCGATAAAATAATTTAATAACTTATTTTTCACACCGACTAACTCTATAAATTCATCCAAATATGATACGAGTAAGGTCACTGTTTTGCCAATAGCTGCGTCATTATCTTGCCAATAGCTGCATATGCATAAATATCATACTCCCTCCGTCCAAAAATAAGTGTCTTTGATTTGTCCAAATATGGATGTATCTAGATGTATTTTATGTCTAGATACATCCAAATTTTGACAAATCTAAGACACTTATTTTGAAACGGAGGGAGTAGAAGTGTAAGATAACAAAGCGGATATAGTGATCAGTATGCCTCTAAGGAAAGTGTTTTTTGAACATCAGAAAACAAATATGCTAACAAAGGATCCTATAGGGGGAAAAATCAAGAGCAATTTACGTAGTTACATGAGGCGATCTCTTCTCTAGATCGACCAGAGCCTGCCATCCTTTTCTCCAACAAGCAGATGGTGGACCAGCATTTCCTTCCCCTCTCTCGGAGGACTACTGGCAGCGGTGCAGAGAACTACTCTCTCTGTTCGGAGTATCCAGCATAGGTTTATGAATATATCTAATGGTGTGCGTACAGAGCAAGCACCAAACATTTCACTCTGAACCTAAGAAGTATTTGCAAATCTTAACAAACCAATCAATGTACAAATAATCACATTTATCAATCAATTTTTTAGGCTTAAGGTTTGGTACGCATCAACTTGCAGCATGGAAAATCCTATGGGTGACTGAAAAAAGCTTTGCTACGCAAAATAGACTAACCATTGATGAGTACAAAAAGGTACTCGGTAGAAGTAATGCATCGGTTTTTTTTACACAGTCAAATCGATGTCAACATCTGCGGATCTGCCTCACAATTTCACTTTTGCCTAGATCAAAATAAGACGCGTACAGGAGGCCAGCAGCCATGGGAGGCATAGCAGATACTCCTCCGCCTTGATCCCTCCAGTGCGGCGCAGGCCCGTGCACCACATGAGGGCACCGGCACACCGCATGCTGCCGCGGCGCAGCGGCAAAGGATCCTTGCGGCCCGCGACGGAGGAAGGTGCGGAGGCAGAGTAGTACACCGCGAGCTCGACAGCTAGGGGCGGCCGCTGCGAAGGGCGCCGAGCAGGGCCACGAGGCCGGCCGGGGCGACGAGCGCGATGCGCGTGGGAATAACAAGAGTACGGCCGCTCCACGTGAGCAGCACCGCCGCGAGAGCTTCCAGCCCGGATTCAACACAGCTGGAGGCTCGCCGATATGCCTCAGGGAAGCTCACCACGCCGCCTCGAAGAAGCTCGCTACGCCGAGGTCGCTCGGCCGGAGGTGAAGAAGACAAAGACGATCCACTCGATTCCATGCGTCCCGAATTGGTTCCTTCAAGGAAGAAAATGCGTACGGATAGGCAGAACTCCTGTACACGGCGGCCTGGCCCGGGGCGATCTGCATACACGACGGCGGCGGATGTGCTTCTGTCGGTGCGGTGGATCGATTAGGAAGCAGGGCGGTGCATTTTTTTTCTTTTAACGAAACGTCTATTTTACTTGACGGTGGCAAATAATGTAATATTCTGAAATCTGTAAGGGTAAAACCGGTAAAATAAAAAACGTACCAACCATCACCTCTACCTATATTATATAGTAGAGATAGAGGTAGTATCTTACACAAGTATCATATGCATGATACCACTCTATGATACTCCCCACTATGACTAGTCTAAGACATCAGTGTAGTCTCTTGAAATGTATCAGGGTAAAATGCAGTGAAATATGTAGTCATCAAATTATTTTATACCCCACAGAATACGAGGAAAAGAGAGCACCTCAACAGCAAATTACAAACACTTGAATTTAAAACTTTTCATGACTTCCCTTCATGTTTTTAACCATAATTTTTTTGGTAGAAAGGAAATTAAGATTGTTCAGCAGGTCTCTGGCCCTGGAGACAAAATAAAACATAGTGCCGTTCTCTGGTAGATAGAAGCTTTATTTCAAGAACACATCGAAGAAGTAGACACGAGGGAAACCTCAGCAGCGCAGCCACTGCACTCTGGTGTTGCTTTTGATCCGAAAAGCAGTTAGATATCAAGGGGTTGCCTCAAGAATGCCTCCATTTGCTTCGCCCTAGTCTTGATAGACATATCAAACACCCTTTGTCCAAATTCAATCACTAGTCCTCCCATAATGCTGTAGTCAATCTGCAGAGAGAACACGATTGAAAGTTTATAGTGTTACTTTACGCCCTGCATGCTATAGACAACTCACAGATCAAGGACCTACCTTCTGTTCAACCAAGATGGTTTTGTTTTTCCCAAGGATATCTTGCAATGTCTCCTTAAGTTCCTTCTCTTCCTTCTCGGGAAGTGGCTACCGGCATAAACAGACAAGTCAGCAACCAAAAAACAATGATTCTCAACACAGTCAGGAACTATAACAGAAGCTGCTGTCAGTATACATCCACATATTGACAAACCATAGCACTCATGCTTAAAAAATGTAAGGTGGCATACAATAAGAACAGTTTGTGTGATCATTAATGAAATAGCTCCTCGTTAACATGTGCTAATCTGAATCATTAAAGATGAACATTAAGAGTTTTCTGCAACAGAGCTTGCAAAATTAAAAGGTATCCCCCCCCCCCCCCCCCCTCCCAAGTGATGACAGTAGTACAAAACATTTCAATACGTCAATCAACTAGAAGATGTCCTACTGTCAATAACAAACTGTGCCAGTAACTTCTCATGTTATCTGCATTCACAAACTTTTGCAAACAAAACCTATATTTATCTGCATGATAATGCGACCAAATTTTAAGCTTGAAAGAATAAGTTGTAGCTAACTACAAGGGCATATTAACAAAAACAACAATAGTAAACCAGAAAGGCACCAAAGTCTATACAAAAAAAAAAGGTTAAATTGTAGATTGGTCACTCATATAGTCAAAAATCAAGACACGGCTAATTATAACTACTCTTTAATTTGTTAAAGGAAACACTGACAAATTCAATCGGCATCAAACAATAAAAGTATTCGTAGTAGAAAGAGATAATAAATAGTGGGATATTGGGCTATCAACTTACAACAACAGTCCTGACAACGACTTTCACCTCCCCTTATGTGCCATGGTCAAATCAACAAATCTCTCCGAAATGCGCTCAACAAATTTCAGTCTTCCATTGGCTGCCAGTACCACTGCATATAAAATAAAAACGTTAGACACAGATATAGTACCTGATAATTAAGTTCTACAATGTATGCATCATAGACCATATCAGTGCTATCAATACTTCAACTAGGTTGTTAAGTACCCTAATTGGGAATGCAAAACAGTGTTCCTCTGTATTGAAAATATTATGACAAAAGAAAGTAAAATGTAGATAAAAGAGAGCAACACTGGAAACAAAAGAACTCAAATGGTCCAATGCGTTTGGGTAGATGCATCAGCAATGCACATGCTACACAAAAGCTATAACTTGGTTTCTTGGCTGTAACAAAGTTACTGTAAGTACCTACAATGAACTTCATTAGACATACAAAGTTGAGTGGATCAGAGGCGTACGCAAGAAATTCTTTGTGACGTCAGAAAACCCAGCTTCGGAGAAAATTTCAGTTATAGCCTTCACCCTGGTTTCTTTTGGCACTGACGAGTCCTTTAAGAACTGAGAAAACATAGGGCTCTTCTTGGCTGCCGCCACAACATCGCGAATCTCAGATTCAACTTTGTCCAACGAATTTGCTTTGGCAGCTGTAAGGAACAGTGCACTAGCGTAGTTGCCGGTGCCACCATACAGAGCTTCTGGAACCTATTGCGACATAAGAACATAACTAACAATATCACAACGACATCTCAGGACAGAACAAGAACAGGTACAGCTGCCAAGTAACCAATTTACTGAACTGAATAAGTACTACTCAATATTTGAAACAGACTATGTAAGAAATAAGATCAAAAGCATACATTCATCAATGTGGTGTACGAAAAATGCAACATGAACAATGTTCCTTCGCTGAGTAAACTGGTTTCAGTAACCACTACGATATGTAATGGCAATAAGCGTGGACGCGTGGTTACACTCAACAGAAGAATTGTTTAACATCAATAAGGTATCGGGTTTCTCAGAATAAGAACATTTTGGCCAAAGTGACATGGAACCCGAAATGAAAGAGTGTACGTATGTCCGGGGGTCATAGTAATCTGCGCTACTCACAATGAACAGAAATAGTAATCTCGCGGTCTCAAACTACATCCACAGACCGCACCACAGCGACAAACCTAATGACCCAACCAAATGCTCGATTTCAAGTTACCTTGATCTGTTTCCCAGCAGGCTTAGACGCCTGCGTCGCGAGTCCCCTTGACACCTGCATCATAAACTAGCACGTCAAACCCCGCAAATAAAACAGAGGAGAAATCACAGTGGCAGCCTGACGACAGACTGAAATCCACGGGGTAAAATATCTAATAAATTGTCAGGGACGTAAGGGGGACCTAGATCGGATAAGCGGATCAGCAGACTATCGAAATTTGAGGTAAATGGCATCTTTGTTCAAGGCAGACGAAGCGGGGCGAGGGAAGGGAATCGGGACCTGAGCGACGGCGGCGGATTCGGTGGCCGCGAGGCGGGCTTGAAGGAGGGGGATCCCGGATCTGAGGTGCCGCGCCGCCATTTCCGGTTGGTTCCGCGGTGGTGGGGAGCGAAACCTAGGAGGAGATCGGGTCGGGGAGGAGGGAGGAAGAGAGAGTAGCAGGCTGCGGGTCCCGTAGAACGCGAGGAAAAAGGTAGAGGCGAATAGGCGATGCGGAGTGGAGCTCCTGGGTCAGGGTGCAAGCGGGACGCACCGCGGGAGTCCGCGCGTACGCCGCATGTGCCGCTATGCGTATGCGGTATGCCGCAGATTAGCCGCGTATGTGCCGGGGTTCTTTGCGGCGCCGCACGGCGCCGCGTACGCCGCTACCGATCGTTAGGCTATAGCTAGCTCGCGTCGCGTCTGATCGGTAGGCTAGCTAGCTCGCGTCGCGTCTAATCTTGACGCTGGACTGAAATTGTGGCGGGTTGGCTGATGTTAGGCTAGCTCGCGTATGATCTTGACGCTATATACAAACAGTGGCGATATAGACTTAAATCCATACACTGAAACTGTACTCAAAATTTATAGACTGGATGTGTACTGAAGAGAAGGAGATCTGCATATGGACTGAAATTTATAGACTGGAACTGTACTGAAGCGAGACTGAAAATTGACAGTAGCTAGACTTAAATTTTCATTGAATTTTGATAGTAACTTGACAGTAAGTTGACTGAAATGAAAACTGTAGCAAACTGGATAGATAATCTGGTTGGTAGCAGCAGCCAACATGGCAACAAAATAACACTCAGTTCTTCACTACTCAAATTGACACCTACCTTGTTCATTACAGGAAATGAAAACCGAAAATTAAATCAAACACATAGAACATGTTCAGGATCATTTCTTGGCCTTCTTTTGCCTCTTTCCTGATGCATTAGCATCTGAAAGTGGATAAGAAATTTTATTAGCCACAAGAAAATATTATATGAGCCAAAGGAAAAAACTTGAGTGAATAAATACTACGGTAATCTGAAATCTTGCCCTCTCCCACTTGCATCTGAGATGCCTGTTAAACAAAGAGTTATAATAAGTAGAAATTGGAACAAAGGAATTTCAGTAACTATTATTACTAACATTTCGATGCATTTAACAAAAGCAGAGCACCCACAGATGAGTACTAGTTACAGTGCACTGTACCATCCAATCCATGGAATTTCAATTACAGAACATAAGATAAAACTATTTACCAAAGTTGTACTAATTACGGTGCACTGAATCAGATACACTTTACTCGCAGATATGCACTTGAGATACCAGGGAACAAACAACAAAATACCAGTTTTTAACCATGTCCTGTGCTTTTACAATCGTAGCACTCTTTGAACGACTAAATAGAGACAAAGAAAATGTAGGCAGCCTTTTGTACTAACTTCAGCTGTAGATACCTTCCGAATAACAAGGATGCAATCAGAAACAACCATCAGCATACTACAACAAAAACCATATGAAACTTCAAGCTAGCTAGAGATACTACACTATCATGATCAACAATCAGAAAAGGAAACAATCTAAGATCACAGCGGATGCTAACTGATGTTTCTTTTCAGAAAAGGAAACAATCTAAGTTCCGGGAAGACGGGGCAGTGGCCCAATGGTCTGGGGGCGCAGTGGCAAACCCAGAGACCCGAGTTCGATCCCCATCGGGGGCAGTTTTCGGGAATTCTCACCCGGGTGGGGTTTCTACTATATCAAAAATCCTGGGTGCTAGTGCCCAGCGATTTCATTTTTTAAGTTCCGGGAAGATGCTTATATCTAAACTTCAGTTGTTACTTGACATGTAACCGCTTGAACCAAGAGAGTAGAGTATACTGGGAGTTTGATCAATCTGAGTAGCACTGCAGTACGTAGCAACCAAAATGCATGTCAAAATGTCACAAAATACCAATCTAATTAGCCGAAAACACTGTTACTAGCTGGTTGCATGCCGTTGAAGGGAATCAATTTCTGCTTACAAATGGTACAATCGCTGCTGCCACTGAGATCACTACTAGGCAGAAATGCACCAAATGAGCCAAATTAGGCAGCAGAATCAGCATCGGCAGAAGGGATTGATTCCTCCTTATCAGATTACTGCCCGGACGGACGGACCTTCTGAACTTGTCAGGCTCCACTAATTTTACAGGAATCAATCAAGCCGAAGACCAGAAATCATACCTTTTTGCTCTCTTTGGGCTTCCTGCACTTCCCAGCGTCTAAGAACAGTAAGCAGGTATAAGAACAGTAGTAGTCACCTCCTCTTACATTGCTGCAGCATCAAGATGAAATCCTTTCATTCCTCCTAGCGTCTGAAAGTGGAAGAGGAAATTTTATTACCCACTCTGCTAGTGGGTCATTATCATCTTGCACCTCCTGAGTATCCATTTCTGTGCATCATCCCACTTCGACGGTGGCGGCTTTGAGAACGGTGCAACCACCGCTGTGGGCGCTGACCGAGCGGAGCCTCCCCGCTCCTTGTGGAACTCGAAGTTGGAGGCCACGCTCTCGGAGTCGCACGAGTCCTCCTCGGGCACCCTTAACCTCGAGCCCGTGGAGTGGGCTGACAGGTGCCCACTCACGGTATCTACTGAGGACGATGATCCGGACATGGTGCTCACCATGTCCACGTCCTTGTTGTATTCTTCATACATGCTGCCTCCTCCTTCATTAAAAAATACCGCGGTATCACAATATGAAATCAAAGAGAAAACATATCAACTTTCAGGTAGCCATTGTCTATCTGTTCTTCTTTAGCTTAACCGGCCTCTCATGCAACTTGTTCAAGTACGAAAAGTATCATTTTTTCCCCATTGGCTGTGAATTTTTCTTTCGAGGGTAATGCAAGCGCAGAGATTGTTGTTAGTTTTGAAGCTAGAGATTGTTGTTCGTTCATCTACTGTTCAAATCACTAATCTCAGGCTCAACAACCAGAGATGAAACATGTGTACTGAATAGATAAACAACGGTGATTGCAGGTGACTGACAGACTTGAACAGTACACTGAACCCAAAATTGACACAGAAAATGGTCCAAATCGAGCAATGCGGACGGCCCTCGTCAGATACGAGGCGGGAGAAATGCTCACTGCGCGCGTCGGAGTCGGCGGCGTCGGATCTGACGGAGGCCACGGGCACCGCGCCATACTCCTCCTCCTGCACCCCGTCGCCATCCTCATCATCCCCGGCGCTGGCGTCCTTGCGCCCTGGCGAACAAACAGAAGCCACACGCATTACTCCCCCGGACTGACCAAGAAACAAAGGGAGAGGAGGAACAATGGCGCGGCGGAATGAGGGGCGCTTGCCTGCGTGGGGAACGACGGCTTCTCGATGCGCTCGTACTCCATGGCATCGGGCGGTGCGCCGAAGGTGGGGGATCTGCGGCTGCGGGGCGCCGGCCTTCGGGGATGGAGGGGGAGGGAGAGGGAAAGGCCCCGTAGCCAGAGCCTGAGGAGGAAGGGTGGCCATGGCGGTTGGCGGCGCCCGACGCTCCGGTGGCGTAGTCAAAGGAGAAGAGGCTCGCGGCCCTGCCTCTTGTGCGATATGCGGCGTCGCCGCGGCAACCGCGGGTCGGCCCATATACGCCGTTCTTTTTCTTTCAATAACGCGGATGCTCGCATCAATATTTATCTGGGCCTAAATAGCGGCGCCGCGGATGGGCCGCTGCCGCTTGCACCCTGACTCCTGGGCAGCCAGCCAGCCAGCCACCACGACACTCTGAAACGGCCCAATGGTCAGCCCTTCAGGCCCAACTATTCGGCCTTTTCTGGCCTTTGAAAGAGAGGTCCTCTCGTCTTCATCCAAGCAGTCTTTTTAAGGAGAGGCCAGTGGGGGAATATCCAGTGATCCCACTCCCTTATACCATCATACCAATCTCTAAAATTCAAATTATAATCCCTCAAAAAAATCAAATTATAAGTGTCAAAATTCTGATACAAATGGTCGATGTTCATAAGACGTGTCTTTACATCCACTGTAACTTTCAGAAACAAATTCAAAATACACATAGAGAAACAAAAATGAGAAATTGCTATGTGAATAGTGTCATTTTGTGTGTTTGCCTTTTTGTGAAACCATTCATATTGAATTTTCCCCTTTTTGTCTCTATATATATTTTTTGAATTTGGTTACGCAAATTCTAGAGATCGTGAACACGAGTGACTTGTGAACACCCACAATTTTTTTAGATTATTCTGAAAATTAAAATTTTGACTTTGAGGAAGTGGTATCATGGTATCATAGGAAGGCGTAGCATCACTGGATATGCACTAGGGTCAGAGGTCCTCTTATCTTTGTCTGAAGCAGTCGGCAGCTTGTTCGCTACATCATCTTGACAGTGGGCCCCGCTTGTCAAAAACCTTGTCAGCGAGGCAAAAAAAGGGAATTATTGGTGTTTTTTTTAAACGAAGGAGCGCAAGACCGGTGGAAATTTGGAAAAATTAAGAATCTCGGTGGTTCTATGTATTTCTAGGGCAATTGTGGTTTTTTTTTGTAATTTAATCCAATTTGTAAGCTCAACTAAGTAATTCACAAAGCATAATTAAGTAATTCACAAAGCATCGGTGGCAAAGGGCTATATAAAAGCTTTGGAACTTGCACGTTAAGCAAACAACATCACATGCATCTCCTTATCCAGTAACCTTCTTTTAACGGTACACAACATATTTCAAGGAAGCTCTCAGGGCTTGCACCCCTGCAATGTCTGATCACATGAACTGTCTGACCGAGATATTAATATCCATACAAGTATAAAATGAAGTGGACGGAAGACAAAGGGCAATCAAACAAAACTAGTTCTCAGTCACTGCGCTGTAGTCGCTTCCTTGTTGGATGGTGGATTAATGTTTGATGCATCACAACCCTTCAAGTTCAAGTAAAGTACATCAACAAACAGATTATACATAAAATATAGATACAGTCTCATAAAGTCTTTTTTGCGAGGAGCTCGTAAAGTACTTCCCTGCTTTGTTCTTCACTTCTTAGATCTTCTCTCACGGTCTCCCTCTTTCCTCCTGCATGCATCTGAGCAGTATATCCAAAGACCAAAGGGTCTGTGTTTCCCGTCGTGTGTACGAGTGCATCTATCTTCCCGACCCCTCTTTTTTCTCACAGACATGAACATGGAGTACTTTGTAACCTTTCCATGCCGCTCACCACTGAATCGATCGATCCACCACAAAAGCCAACCTTGCGACGTCCCCCCACCCACCATTCTCCTCAGCTTTACCGCGCCTAGACGACTACATCCTCTGCTCCCCTGACACGTCGCCGCCTCGCAAAGCACCACAAGCTCACTCAGCTAAGCTCAGCTCAGCTCCACTCGCCACCACTGTTCTATCGCGCGCCTAGCTGATGCAACAGGAATGGCGGCCACCAACACCTTCGCGCCCCGTGGATGCCGTCCCCGGCGACGTTCATGGCGCCGCCCGCGCTGCCGGCCGGCTACTACCAGGGCTCCGCCGCGGGCGACGCGCCGCCGGTGCCCCGGGATCACGGCGAGGGTTCCATCGGCACGTTCTTCGGCGTGCTCGCGGCGGTCCTGCTGCTCACCGTGGTGTCCTGCGTCTTCGGCCGGGTGTGCCGGCGGCAGGCCGAGGGCCCCGACGAGATGTACGATTGCACGAGGCTGTCGTCGTCGCGGCGTTGGCTCTGGTGGAGGGCGCCTCCCGGATCATCGACAGGCGCGGGGAGAAGCCGCCGCCCGTGGAGGAGGCGCCGGCCGCGTTGCCGCTGCCGGAGCCATGAGGTGCTAGGCTCTTGCCGCTCGATCTTCAGGTTCTTGGAATGTTCTTCTCCCATGCGTACGTCCAGGTTCCAATTATAGTATAGCAAGGATCTGAGGCTGAAATTCTGAATCGCTGTGTGTTCTTCACGTCATGGAGGGGTTTCTTTCTAGATTTATGTACTCGTTCCCGTGTACTTGGATCAATCGCAGTGATACTAATATTTCGGGCGACCGATACTACTTATGTTAAGCTGAAGAAAAACATGTCTTATCAGCTACAGATCATCTCCAAGAGTTGCAAGGTTTGGTGATCAGAGTAGATAATGTACTCCAAGTCTCCACCCACCACATGGATGATGGATGGCAGAATTGTTTGTCGACGAACTACCGCCGCCACCAACCAGGCCCAGAGATATTGCCATATCTTCTTGCCAATCCTCCATCGTTGCTAAAAGCCGTCGGTTGCAATCATCACGGCGTTCAGTGGTGTCCCTTTCACGGTTGCTTCTTCACGTAGGAAAACCTTACAAATGGTCAAATGGAATGTTTTACTGTCGAGCCAAAGTAAGCAGAGGATGGTTGAAGATGACTCGGCAACAACTAAAGCAGGGATCGTGTAAGAGTCTAGCCTACTCACACGATGGTGGATCACAGATCTTGGAAATCACAGAAGTATTAGGGTTCTAACTCGTTCCTCCCCACCTCCCCCGAGCTAGTTCAAGATACATACGGCACTGCCGTCCAGTTCCTTGTTCGTTCTTAACCAAGTTGCAAGAAAGGGAAACTAGATGCTTAAGTAGCTGCGACGCCGTCTCGGATCACGTGCTCCAGACGTTCGCGTCCAACCACTGCGACGGCCTCTTCTTCCTCGAGGGCCGCACTCCAGGGCCTTGGGCCGGCTCAGTTGGATCGTCGTTACTGGCAGGCGGGACCGGGTCGCTGACAATCCCCTCCCCTTCGAATCCTGCTTGTCCCCAAGCAGGAGCAAGAGGAAAAGCCTGACGGAGCGGCTCCAGATCCTCCCAGGTCGCGTCATCAGCCGTCTCGCCGCTCCATTGCACGAGAACTTGAGTGAAAGAGCGATTCCCGCGCTGGCGTACTCGGCGACGAAGAACTTGCGCTGGAATCTTGAACACGGCATCTGGCGCGGGCAGGGACGGCGACACCAGGGGGCGCTGGCCGATGCAGAGCTTGAGTTGCGAGACGTGGAAAACAGGATGAACACGGCTCGCCGGCGGCAAGTCGAGCTTGTACGCCACCGCGCCGACGCGCTCCAGGACGCGGAAGGGGCCGAAGAACTTGAACGCGAGCTTCTGGTTCACCCGCCGCGTTCTGGATATATGGCTGCAGGCGAAGGAAGACCTCGTCCCCCACGGCGAACTCGCGCTCCGTGCGGTGCTTGTCCGCCTGGTACTTCATGCGCTGCTGCATCCGCGCAAGGTGCTGGCGGACAGAAGCAAGCACCACAGCGCGCTCCTGCAACCATTCGTGTACATCGACAGAAGCAATTTTATCGGAAGCAGAGATACCAAAATACCTGGGCTGGTGGCCGTATAACCAAGGTTTCGGTTACCGGCCGGAATTCCGCGGTAACCGGCCGATAACCGGATTTATCGGACCCCCGGAATTTGCTTATATCGGATGAAAAATCTCGGATTAGTCAAATTTGAAACAAATTCGTGCTCGAAAAAATTAAATTTCAAATTTGTTTGATATTTTAAGTTTAAATCATAAATTCTTGCCGAAATTTTGTGCCGGTTACCGGCCGGTATTTTCCGGTAACCCGGTTACCGGAAATATCGGCCCCCTCCAGAATTTTTTTTTGAACCGGTATCCAAAACCTTGCATATAACAGCTTGAACGGAGACTTGCCCAGAGAGGCATGCCAGTTGGTGTTGTACCAATGCTCGCACAGGGAGAGCCATTTGACCCAGTGGTGAGGGTGCGCACTGATGAAGCACCTCAAGTAGCAATCAATGTACTGCTTGACTCGCTCAGTTTGCCCATCTGTTTCAGGGTGATTCGCCGTGCTGAGCTTCAGTTATGTTCCAGTCGCACGAAACACGGACTGCCAGAAATTGCTGGTGAACACGGGGTCGCGGTCGGACACCAACGCTCCTGGCATGCTGTGCAGCTTGAAGATGTTGTCGACGAACAGCTCCGCGACCTTGGCCGCGGTGTAGGGGTGCCGGAGCGGGATGAAATGTGCGTACTTTGTCAGCTTGTCTACCACGACCAAGATGCAATTGAATCCACGCGACGGTGGCAGCCCGTCGATGAAGTCCATGGTGGCCACCTCCCAAGGCGCGGACGGAATTGGCAGCGGCTGAAGCAGACCAGCCGGCGGCAATCTCTCCGGCTTGGCCTGTTGACAGACATGGCAAGAACGGACATACTCCTTAACCATCTTCTTCATCGACGACCAACTGAACAGTGAGATCATCCGACGGTAAGTAACCGGAAAGCCGGAGTGCCCCCCTTGCGGGCTATCATGGAAAGCCGCGATGATTTGCTGCTTCAGTGCGCTATCATTGCCGACCCAAATTCTGTTCTTGTGCCTAAGTACCCCCTGGTGAGGGTGAATCCACTGACAGAAGCAGGATCCACAGCGAGCTGCTGGAGTATGTCCTGGGCGCGCTCATCAGCCGCATAACTGCTAACCACATACGACAACCACGCAAGCTGTACTGTCGAGATCGCAAAAATCTCAGAGCTAGCAGGTGGTTTTCTGGACAAGGCGTCGGCAGCGCCATTCTGAATGCCCTTCTTGTATTGGATCGTGTACTGCAGACCCATCAACTTCGTCAGCGCCTTCTGCTACCATTCAGTGTGCAAGCACTGATCAGTTAGGTGCGTCAGGCTTTTGTGATCTGTACGAATGATGAACTCCCGCAGCTGCAAGTATGGGCGCCATTGCTAAATTGCGGGAAGAATTGCCAGGTATTCCTTCTCGTATACCGACAGAACACGGTTTCTGGGGCCCAAGGCACGGCTCACATAGGCGATGGGGTGTCCCTTTGTGACAGCACCGCTCCAATGCCAACATCGCACGCATCAGTGTCGATAACAAATTGCTGCGAGAAGTCTGGCAATGCCAGAACGGGAGCCGAGATCAGTGCCTTCTTCAGCACCTGAAACGCAGTTTCAGTCTCCGGCGTCCAGGTGAAAACCGCGCCCTTTTTCAACAGAGCAGTCAAGGGTTGAGCGATGATTGCGTAGTGCTTGATGAACTTGCGGTAGTACCCTGTGATGCCCAATATACCACGCAATTCCTTCAAGTTCAGTGGCCTCGGCCAGTTGGCAATTGTCTGAATCTTGGATTCATCAATGGCGACACCAGCTGCGGAGACCACATGCCCCAAGTACGCCACACTCTGCTGCGCAAAGGCCCATTTTGATAGCTTCACATGCCATTGGTCCTTGCGCAGAATCTCCAGTACCACCCTGAGATGTTGCAGGTACTCTGCATACGTCTTGCTATAGATCAAGATGTCGTCAAAGAAGACAAGAGCAAATTTCCTCAGCACCGGAGCGAGTGTCGCATTCATGGCGTGCTGGAAGGTAGCCGGCGCGCTTGTAAGGCCAAACGCCATGACCTTGAACTCGTAGTGGCCATTGTGGGTCTGGAACGCGGTCTTGTACTCTTCTCCCGGCGCCAGGCAGATCTGATGATACCCAGCCTTGAGGTCAAGCTTTGAGAACCATTTGGCACCAGCGAGCTCGTCGAGCAACTCGTCGATCACCGGCAGGGGATACTTGCCCTTGATCGTCAAGGCATTCAGCGGCCTGTAGTCAAACACGAGGCGCCAGGCGCTCTCTTCCTTCTTCACCAGCAAAACCGGAGCCCCGAACGCACTATCACTGGGCGTGATGACACCCTGTTCAAGTAATTCCTTAATCTGGCGTTCAATTTCATCCTTGAGTTCAGGAGCCACACGGTAGGGTCGAATTGAAACAGGTCTGGCCCCCGGATTCAGTGGAATGCGATGATCAAACTGCCTACGCGGTGGCAGTCCCTTAGGAGCCTCAAACACAGCTGCAAAATCTGCCAACACTGCTTGTACCTCTGGTGCAACCACTTGTTCCTCCTTGCCAGACTCCTGAATGAGCTGCAACTCCACCAGGGCATGAGTACAGAGGCGAGGTTCATCCCATGGAGAACCACCTGATGGCCATTATACTAGAAAGCAATCCAGCCTTGCTCCCAATGTGTGAGCATGCGGGTGTACTTGCCAAGCCAGTCAAGTCCCACTATGCCATCATAGCTGCCCAGTTCCAGCACACGGAAAATGTCGGTGAACGTAGCTCCATCTGCAGTCCACTCCAACGCAGGGAAGCACTCCGTGTCGTGCAAGAATGCGCCACCGGTGACTCGTACCGTCACCGGTGTTGCCAGTGGAACTACTCCCTCCAGGAGCTGCGCTTTGCGCTTGTCGATGAAACAAGAGGAGCTGCCGGAATCGACCAAGAACAGAAATTGTTGCCCTGCACTTGTACCTGGAGCTGCATTGTACGAGGAGCTGCTTTGCCCGGTTCCAGGGCTGCTGCAGAGAGCTCCATCATGTTGATCTGCGCAGGCTGATCTGGGGCAAGCGATTCACTGTCGATGTCCTCATATAACTGCATGAAATCCACCATCTCCCGCACCACGTGCAAGGATATCGTGGGCTTGCACTGATGCACGCTACTGTACTTCTCACCACAGGTGAAGCACAAGCCCATCGCCGTCATGTACTCCTTCAGGCTCTTCCATTTGTCCACACTGGACGGACGTTGTTGCTCAGCAGCACGCTTCTCCTCTACCGACCTGGAAATCCACTTAGAGGGAGGCGTGGGCAGCTGGGACGGAGACGACAGAGATGAGCGTCTAGTTTGCACTGGTGGCCTCACAGCGCTATTGAGCGGATCACAGATGGTGGATCACAGATCTTGGAAATCAATTGTAAGAGTCTAGCCTACTCACACGATGAGCTGACACTTCGACGCAAACTAAACACTAATGAAGTAGCCCGAGCTCAGTTGAAAACGAGCACATGGCGGCGACACACGCTCGCTGGAGATAGAGCCGGGCAGCCGGCCGCCGTGAGTTCTTTCTTTACGGTGGCTTTTGTGTAATAGTTCAGTCTTCAGTGCTGAGAACATCGAGTACGATGATGCTCAGCGGCCTCTCACCAAGTGACGAGGGGTGTCCTCGGCAATACCCATAGTCGAGTACCTAGGGTTAGATTTACGAGGTAGAGAACGCGTAGTGTTAGTAGAATCGACGACTGACAAGCAAGATTTACCTAGGTTTAGGGCCCTCGACTGAGGTAACACCCCTACTTCCTGCCTGTCTGTATTGATTGTGGAATATGCTGCGGTTACAAGGGTCTAGCAAGGGGTTGATCTCGCTAGGGTTTGATGGCTCTGGTGTTGCGTGTCCTTGGTCGGACGCCCTCCCAGCGCTTATATAGGAGGCTGGGTCTCGGGTACATAACCGACTAGACTTTTACAGATAAGGAAACTACAACCGACTATGCCTAACTTGGGAAGCAATCTTCGTCTTGGGCCTCCTTGCTGGGCTTCATCGGGCTGTCGACAATTGGGCTTTAGTCATCATGTGCACCAGGTACCCTCATGGTAGGATACCCGTTTGTTATAACCTCGTCATTAGCCCTGAGTGCTTGGCTGATTAGAAGAATCGGGCATGGACTCACTCAATAGTGCACGTCCCATGCTTATGCCTATGCTTTATGTCTCATATCTTAATTTCGGCTGAGATTATGCGTTTTGACAAAGGATTATAGCTTAGTAGGCCTGGATTTACTCGACGGATCAAGACAAGTTAACTGCACATTTGGGCAAAACCTTACTAGCTTTCAATCAAATTTGAGTCCTCGGGCTCGAACCTGGAACATATAGGACAGATTCGACTCTGTCCGTTGAGGTCTTACTGAATCACTCTGCAGTTATTTTTTGCTACCTAGCGCGTCCGCCAGGATTTTCATCATGTCTGCTGACACGGAAAGTTTTTAAGGACTCGCACTGCCGGAGTGGTCCTCAGCCCAGCTCGACTGATCGGCGGGTCTTACCTTTGCATTTCTTGCATGCAGCATCCGAGTCATTTGCGACTGACATTACTCGGGCATTCTATGAAATATGCTTTTTTGACAACTTTTTGTTTTGCATTTTCGACTGAGTCGGATCTGTTCATCGACTGTATTTGAAATCTATCGGGTGTGCGACAGCGCTCCCGATGGGAGTAGCCCCCGAGATTGTGCTTTATTACTTGTAATGGAGGATAATCTCAAATTCATCATATCCTGCGTATGTTAGTCGAAGAATTTTGATACACTCCCGATGGGAGTACTATTCTGCACTCGATGGACTATCGAGTATATAACATCATCTTAGTCGACAGACATTGCATACCTGACGTATTTGCTTAGTCGAACTGTTCTTTACTTCATACAATTTGCCTGATAAGTGACGTCATGCATGACGTTTGTGGCATGCGCACAGAATTTTGACAGGACATATCTCTGTAGGCCCGTTGTCAGGATTTGACCACAGAGGACGCCGCTTCAGTTTGTTTTGATTTGACCGGACGTGGCGAAATTTTTGCTGTGTCATAATAACTTCCTCGTTTCTCGTGCGTAGTGGGCTGATACGTCTCAAACGTATCTATAATTTTTGATGTTCCATGCATGTTTTATATCAATTGCCACATGTTTTATATGCACTTTATATTATTTTTATGCATTTTCTAGGACTAACCTATTAACAAGATGCCACAGTGCCAGTTCCTGTTTTCTGCTGTTTTTGGTTTCAGAAAAGTTGTTCTGAAAATATTCTCGGAATTGGACGAAACAAAAGCCGAAGTCCCTATTTTTTGGTCACGTACACGGAGTCCGAAGGAGAGACGAAGGAGGGCCGTGGGCCGCCCTCACCTGGTGGTGGCGCGGCCCCCCTTCTAGCCACGCCACCACGCGGTGAGGAGCCCACGGGTGCCTCAGACGCCGCCCTTTCGCCTATATAATCCTCCTGGCTCAAAAACCCTAAAGGCATCGACGATTTCTCCAAAAGAGTTCCGTAGCTCCGCCGCCACCAAAAACCCTAATTCGGGGGACAGAAGTCTCTGTTTCGGCACGCTGCCGGGACGGGAATTGCCCCCGGAGCCATCTCCATCTACTCCACCACCATCTTCATTGCCGTTGCTGACTCCCATGATGAGGAGGGAGTAGTTCTCCCCGAGGCTGAGGGCTCTACCGGTAGCTATGTGGTTTATTTCTCTCTCACATGGTGTGATCTTTATGTGATCATGAGCTTTGTAATCTAGTTGAATAAGTAGATGTTACTCTTTATCTATTATGCCACTCTAGAGGTTACTTTAATATGAACTCCGGATTCACTCTCCACGGTGTGAAGGTGACGGTGTGCGCATCATGTGTGATTCCTTTATGACGTTGTGGCGCTTGTTTACTCCGGCTTGAGGTGTGATTTTGCAGCCCTACGCAATGAATGGTGTTCATTATCCAACAAGAGAGTGTTTGAGAGTAGCATTTATTTATTCAATTATGAGGTCATTGTTGAGAGTGTCCACTAGTGAAAGTATGATCCCTAGGCCTTGTTTCTAAGCATTGAAACACCGTTTACAACAAGTTCTGCTACATGTTTGCTTGCTGCCATTTTTATTTCAGATTGCAATTACTACTTATAATCATCCATATTACTTGTATTTCACTATCTCTTCGCCGAACTAGTGCACCTATACATCTGACAAGTGTATTAGGTGTGTTGGGGACACAAGAGACTTCTTGTATTAATTGCAGGGTTGCTTGAGAGGGATATCTTTGACCTCTACCTCCCTGAGTTCGATAAACCTTGGGTGATTCACTTAAGGGAAACTTGCTGCTGTTCTACAAACCTCTGCTCTTGGAGGCCCAACACTGTCTACAAGAATAGAAGCGTGCGTAGACATCAAGCTATTTTCTGGCGCCGTTGCCGGGGAGGTAAGTGTTGGAAGGTATCTCCTTTAGATTCTGCAATTATTTCTTTTTGTTTCTTGTTTTTATTTTCACTAGTTAGGCTTAATGGAAAACAACAAAAAAATTAGAGATCTTTATGAACTTTATATTGAATTAGGACATGATGCTTTTGAAGAGAAAATTAAAAACCTATGGAAGTTTGTTTGCATAATAGTGGTAGTAATGTTATTAGCATGAATTCTTTGAACACCATTATTGCTAATGCTATGGAAAAGTCTAAGCTTGGGGAAGCTAGTTTTTATGAAAATGATCTTTTTAGTTCCCCAGCTTTAGAGGAGAAAATTTGCTCTGATGTATTTGTCTCCCATATGTGATAATTCTAATGATGCTTGTGATTAAATCCACCTTGAAAGTATTCTTTTGAAATACCTATGGAAATTGTTGAAAGGTTATGGATGACGTTATGCAGGGGATGGAACAGTCCATCCAAGTGATCACTTGTTGAAACTTAAGAACTTTGTGAGTTGTTTAAGGTTGCAGGTTTATCAAGAGAAAATGCCATGAAGAAATTATTTCCATTGTCACTTAAGGACAAAGCAAGGGAGTGGTATAGCTACTGGATGATCCTCAATTCGGAGTGGAAGGAGCTTGAATCTCTCTTTTACTCTAAATTTTATCCTCCTTATGAATTGTATTTAGATAGGAATTACATTTATAATTTTTCCTCGTGATGGAGAAAGCATTGCTCAAGCTTGGGGAAGGCTGAAAACATTAATACTCAAATGTCCTAACCATGAGCTTCTGAGAAAATAATTGTTACTAATTTTTATGCAAGGCTTTCAGGTCATTACAAGGATTATCTAGATGCTGTTCAGAGGGTTCTTTCACAAGTAAGAAGGTTGAAGCTAGATGGGATCTTCTTGAAAGAATTCAAAGCAATACTGAAGATTGGGAGAACGACAAAGGTAAAGGATCAGGTATAAACTATGAATATGAATGCATTAAGTCTTTCGTTGAAACTGCTGGTTTTCAAAAGCTTAGTGCTAATTATGGTCTTGATTCTCAAATTATTGTTGATTGTTGTAGAACCTTTGCTTCTCATATTAATGTTCCTAAAGAAAGTTGGGACATGTATCATGAACCTTTCAAAGACACTTGCATGGAAAATGAAATTGTTGTTAATGATTGCAATAAACATGCTCAAACTTCTGAAAATGCTATTTCTTATAAGCATGTTAATTTTTGTGGAGTGCTTAGACCTTGTGAAAAGACATAATGAAGAGAATATTGTAAACTTCATAGCATGAAAAACTAGAATATGGAGTAGCTCTAAATGATCTTGCTGAAAAGGTTTGTGCCCTATATCCTTTTATTTGTGAACTTGCTATGAAGAAGGTCATTTAATTTCAATTGCTGAAAGTTTCAATTTAATGACATTTCGAGTTTGTTTGATGATAGCATGATCCATCCGATCATGATGAACTTGAATTATTTTTGGGGTGTGAAGAGTTATCAAGGAAAACTTCTTTGTTAGATATGAGTTTTTATATGAATAGTTTGCATGCCGTCATCATTGTGTTGATAAGAGCCACAGTAATCCTTATATAAAAAATTATAAAAGATGTACCTTTACCAAAATATGAAAGGACTTATACTTGTTTTTCTAATTAATGAAAGGAGGAATCCTCCCAAGTTTCTTCTATTGTTTCTAACAATGAACCAGGGCATGTGGAGAAGCTTCCTTTCAAACCTCTCCCTCCTAAAGATAAAAAGAAGAGGGGAAAGAAGAAGAAGAGAGAGAGGAAAAGGTATCCTCTCCTAAGCATGTTGCTCCTTTCATGAGTTTCTAATGAGTCTAAATTTATTGAAGAAGATTCACATACTTGGGGTCATTATTATCTCGACACTAAATCTATAGGCACTATTGAAGATGATTATATGTCTGTTACTTCTTGTAGTGATCATGATTGGGAAAATGAAACTACTTTTGATATTGAAAATCTTTGGGGTACCAATTCTGAAAATGATGATGTTAATAATGCTATACTATTAGTACTATCCATGTTCTTCCAATGATGATATGGAAAGCTCTCTTGGGGATGAGGTGTTTGAAAATCCTTTTGCTACTGATGATTATATATTTGAGACTCTCCTTCTAGTAAAAATGATGATATGTTTACAAATGAACACACTTTGGAAGATAACTATTCTATTGTTATGATGATACTATGCCTCCAATCTTTGATAATTATATAAAGATACTATGACATAGTTATAATTACAATCATCCTCATGAAACTTGTCATAGTTATGGAGGGATTACCCAAAACCATCCCTTTAATATACAACTTGTCTATCATGTTCAGTTCTTTATGATGATCCTACTCCCATTGTTATTAATAAGAAGAACTTTGCTTAAAAATGATACTTTTATGCATATGGATCATGATAAGAATGTTTCATGTGATGGTTATATTGTGGATTTTATCAATGATGCTACTGAAAGTTTTTATGAGAGAGGGAGACATGGCTTCATATATCTCAATAATATTAAGTCTCCTCTCTTTTTGTTGAAATTTTTGAAGTTGCACTTGTTTTGTCTTTCTATGCTAGTAGCTTCATGCTTCAATAATTTTTTTCTTACAAGATTCCTTTGCATAGGAAGTGGTTAGACTTAAATGTGTTTGGTATTTGCTTTTTGATGCTCTCTTATATTCAACTCTTATACATATGAGAGCATCATCAAAATTTCATGCCTAGCTAAAAGGCTTTAAAGAAAAGCGCTTATGGGAGACAACCCATTGTTTTATTTCTGCATTTTTCTTTTATTTTGAGTCAAGGATGTTACTTCTGTAAAATCCTTTGTATCTTTATTTTATTGCATTGTTGTGCCAAGTAAAGTCCTATAGAAAGTTGATGCTAGATTTGGATTTCTGCGCAGACAGATTTTTGCTGTCCACGTTTTGAGCTTTATTCACTCCAGAAAAATTGAAAAATTCTGAAAAATCACGCATGATCCTCATATGTACGCAACTTTCATTAGTTTTGAGTTTTCCATCTGAGCAACTTAAGTGCCTCGAAAAAATTCGTCTTTACAGACTGTTCTGTTTTGACAGATTCTGCCTTTTATTTTGCATTCTCTCTTTTACTGTTTGAGTGGATTTCTTTGCTCCAAAATCAGTGGCTGTAGCTAATGTCCAGAAGTTTGGAGATGATTGTGTCATTACAGAAATGAATTTTTGATTATGCACTAACCCTCTAATGAGAATTACTTTGAGTTTGGTGTGAAGGAAGTTTTCAAGGATCAAGAGAGAAGGATGATATGATATGATCAAGAAGAGTGAAAAGCCTAAGCTTGGGGATGCCCCCGTGGTCACCCAGCATATTTCAAGAAGACTCAAGCGTCTAAGCTTGGGGATGCCCAAGGCATCCCCTTCTTCATCAACAACTTATCAGGTCATCTCTAGTGAAACTATATTTTAATTCTTCCACATCTTATGTATTTACTTGGAGCGTCTGTGTGCTTTTATTTTTGCTTTGTTGTTTTTATTTTCTGAATAAATTGGATCCTAGCATTCTTGTGTGGAGAGAGACACGCTCCGCTTTTTCATGTGAATACTCATATTCTTCACTTATATTTTTGAGTATTCTTATCTAGCTACTGCTATGCTTTTAGCTCCTGTTTTTCATGCATCTCTTTTAGAGCTGTTAATTCTTGTGGAGTAGTACTCTCTTGTTTCCTTTGTATCACTTGGAGAGTTTTTGCTTGGAGAGTTGCTTGGTTGATGTGTTGGTTCAGAAAATGTTGCATGTGGTAGTGGTATAATGAAAAACTTGCATAATCTTGTAGATCATTGAACTTTGATAACTTGATTCTTTGCAAATGTCTTGAGATATTTAGATGGTAAAGCTTGCTGGTTTATTAAGTTAAAAACATTAGTGGATTGTTGTCTTTAAGCTTGTACCGTACTACAAACTCTACTAAAATTGTTGAAGGTGTAGTTGGACTTGATAGCTTTCCATGTCTAAAGTGATTCGTAATAACTAAGTTGTGCTGAAGGTCGAGGGATCTAGCGGGGTACTTGTACCGCCGTGAATGGCCCTTCTTGGAGTGAATTTTAATCATGCTCTTAATGTTGAACCTACTAGTTGTTTGCAATAAGCTTGTGAGTTCTTTTTGACCAATGTTAAGCCACGGTTTTTGGCACTTCCACCATCCAAATTTGCTAGCATCTTCGGTGTTGTGCATTGCCTTCTGCTCACATTGAGAGTTATGCATACTTCGCCAGTACATCCAAACCCGTGGGAGGACTTTCTCTTGTTCTCCTACACATAAGCCCATACATCTTCCTCAAAACAGCCACCATACACCTACCACAGCATTTTCATAGCTGTTCCGAGATATATTGCCATGCAACTTCCATCTTACATTACATGACTTGTTATCATTTATCATTTATATATTGCTTTGCATGATTCTATACAGCTGATGTGTGGTTTACCCATGTTACGCTAGATCATTGCACATCCTGCTACACTGGCGGAGGCATACAGTTTCATACATCATATTTTGTTCATTATGAGTTATTTGTACCAAAAAGTGTGTTGTCATATTAGAGTGTTGCCCCTAAAAGTGAAAAGAGCCATGGAGGCCATCGAAAAGAGAAACAGAAAAAGAAAAAAAATGGAAAAAGAGGAAAAAAAAGAATAAAGAAAAAGGGGGCAACATTACTATCCTTTATCCACATTTGTGCTCATGTTTAGCACCTATACTCCATGTGAGAGAGTTTTCATATTTTACTAGTATAACTATGTGAGGAATTTACACTATAGAACTTGGGTTGTATATTCCAATGATGAGCTTCCTCAAAAGTGCTCTAGGTCTTCATGAGCAACCAAGTTGGATGCACCCCCACTAGTTCCATTGGAGAGCTTTCATACACATATAGCTCTATGTGCATCCGTTGCATGGAATCACTACTCCTTACATAGCTTCGATTATAAGACTTCCGCTTGTCTAATGATCACTTATAGCTTTGTGAGACTTTCTTCCTTTGGCCTTCCAAACCTCCATTAATGTTCTTTTAGCCATAACATCCTGGTGCCAATACCAAATGCTTGCGCTCACCGGTTGAGTAGACTTCGAAACAGCTGATTCATGACGTTCATGTTTATATTTACTTGACTGAATCCTTCTATGTTGTGAAAAATTACTTGATGCTTGGAATTGAGGGATGGAACTCCTACATTGGATACTTAAAACATCTTTAATTAACCTTGTACGGTTTCATGTCTTTAAAGGAATAGTTCATGAAAAGTTTTAGCTTGTTTAACTATCTTGCTTTGTTATCTCTTATTAAATATCAATTATAGACTTTTACTTTGAATGATTTGATCTCAGCTCACATGCTTTATAATATTATTTGATCAAGATTGTGTGGTAGCATGTCACTTCAAAAATTATTTTGTTTTTATCGTTTACCTACTCGAGGACGAGTAGGAACTAAGCTTGGGGATGCTTGATACGTCTCAAACGTATCTATAATTTTCGCTGTTCCATGCATGTTTTATATCAATTGCCACATGTTTTATATGCACTTTATATCATTTTTATGCATTTTCTGGGACTAACCTATTAACAAGATGCCACAGTGCCAGTTCCTGTTTTCTGTTGTTTTTGGTTTCAGAAAAATTGTTCTGGAAATATTCTCGGAATTGGACAAAACAAAAGCCGAAGTCCCTATTTTCTGTCACGTACACGGAGTCCGAAGGAGAGACGAAGGAGGGCCGTGGGCCGCCCTCACCTGGTGGTGGCACGACCCCCCTTCTGGCCGCGCCACCACGTGGTGAGGAGCCCACGGGTGCCCTCAGACGCTGCCCTCTCGCCTATATAATCCTCCTGGCTCAAAAAACCTAAAGGCATCGACGATTTCTCCAGAAGAGTTCTGTAGCTCCGCCGCCACCAAAAACACTAATTCGGGGGACAGAAGTCTCTGTTCCGGCACGCTGCCGGGACAGGGAATTGCCCCCGGAGCCATCTCCATCTACTCCACCGCCATCTTCATCGCCGTTGCTGACTCCCATGATGAGGAGGGAGTAGTTCTCCCCCGAGGCTGAGGGCTCTACCGGTAGCTATGTGGTTTATCTCTCTCTCCCATGGTGTGATCTTTATGTGATCATGAGCTTTGTAATCTAGTTGAATAAGTAGATGTTACTCTTTATCTGTTATGCCACTCGAGAGGTTACTTTAATATGAACTCTGGATTCACTCTCAACGGTGTGAAGGTGACGGTGTGCGCATCGTGTGTGATTCCTTTATGACGTTGTGGCGCTTGTTTACTCCGGCTTGAGGTGTACTTTTGCAGCCCTACGCAATGAATGGTGTTCATTATCCAACAAGAGAGTGTTTGAGAGTAGCATTTATTTATTCAATTATGAGGTCATTGCTGAGAGTGTCCACTAGTGAAAGTATGATCCCTAGGCCTTGTTTCTAAGCATTGAAACACCGTTTACAACAAGTTCTGCTACATGTTTGCTTGCTGCTATTTTGATTTCAGATTGCAATTACTACTTATAATCATCCATATTACTTGTATTTCACTATCTCTTCGCCGAACTAGTGCACCTATACATCTGACAAGTGTATTGGGTGTGTTGGGGACACAAGAGACTTCTTGTATATTAATTGCAGGGTTGCTTGAGAGGGATATCTTTGACCTCTACCTCCCTGAGTTCGATAAACCTTGGGTGATTCACTTAAGGGAAACTTGCTGCTGTTCTACAAACCTCTGCTCTTGGAGGCCCAACACTGTCTACAAGAATAGAATCGTGCATAGACATCATGGGCGGCGTGGCCTGCGATGGTTGCTCTCTTCGTGCGCCACGTGTTACCACGATCTCAGACAAACGGTTGACATTTCCGTGCGCATTGTGGTAAATAAGGGCATTTTCTCTGGCAGGCTTTTTACCTTGCCATTTGCCTCCTCTGTTTCAATCTCGTCTTCCTCCTTGAGCGCTTCCTACCATTGCTGTTGCTTCCAAGCCTCTCACTAGTCACCTTTTTGCCATGGCTCCGAAGAAAAGACAGAGTGCCACCGCCCCTTCCTTCGCCGCCTCCACGGGGAATAAGGGAAAAGAAGATGCGGCTTCCACGGCGAGCCCCGCCACCGCTCTGAAGAAGGTTTCTGGTAGCTGGGCAAGATCCACCGTCACCGAGAAGAAACTGGCGTCGTATCGCCAGCAAGGCCTGCTGCCTCCGGCGGACCAGCTCGTGGCTCGTGCCCCAGCAAACAGGGAGGTACTTCCTGAACCCCGCGCCGGCGAGCGTCTTTGCTTTGCGGAGTTTTTACCCCGCGGTTTCTCTCTTCCTCTGCACGATTTCGTGCGCGGGCTACTGTACGCCTACGGAGTGCAGATTCATGATCTCACTCCGAACAGCATTTTGCACATTGCCTGCTTTATGGTTTTGTGCGAGTGCTTTCTGGGGGTATCCCCGAGTTGGGCACTGTGGAAGTCCATCTTCCAGGTGCGCCATATGTGTAGAGGTGGACGCCCATGCCCTATCGGCGGGTTTGGGGTCCAGGTGCGAAACGGCTGCCACTACTTCAACCTGAAAGCAGTCGACTCTGCACAAGGCTAGAGGAACAAGTGGTTTTACGTCAGCGTCGACCAAAAGGTGATCCCCTCGTTTTCGATTGGGAAACCCCTACTGAAGATGAAGGCTTGGGAACACTCCCTCTCGACTGAAGAGAAAAAGGAGGCCGCGCCTCTTTTGAAGAGAGTTGGTGAATTACTTGGCACCGTTACAGGTGTCCAATTAATTAGCACCTTTGTGAAGCTTCGAGTGTGGCCCCTTCATCTCCGAGTCAATCCCATGTGGCGATACGAAGGTCCACTCGACGCCAGCAGGATGAGCGCTGTAGAGTTCTCGCCTAACGAGCTGGATTCTCATGTGAAAGGAATCACCAGCATCAAGGCCGACAAGACAATCAACTTCAACTTTGCACACGCTCCATATGGCCTGAACAATGATCTGCCCGAGGTAATTGTGAATTTTCTTTTAGTTTTCTCGCTTTTTGACTTGTTACTTGTTTGCATCTGCATTTATGACTGTAATGCTCTCTTTTTGACATGTGCAGGGCCACTCGACTGCTTCCACTCTACCTCCCTTACCCGAGGCAGGACCTACTTCGGAAGTGGAATTGCAGGAAGAGGCCAAGCTGCCCTTTTCTGAAATTCCTTCCGCCCATACCTCACCCATTGGTGCTGCTGAGGAGGGAGGGAAAGAAGAAGAAGAAGTAGATCAAGTTATGGAGGACGCCGTGCCTGCGACTGAGCCCGAGGTGAGTACTCGCCCTGTCAAGCGCCAGCATATAATTCCTTCTGAATCTTCAAGCAGTGAGTCCAGGGAGGATGACCTACGGGATGATGATAGCTCGGGTACGTCCCCACCTGCACAGACCTCTCCCTTGGCCGCTCCTCCTTTGGCTTCATTCCCTCCGGTAGCCTCGAGTAGGTCCACTCGCTTTGGAGTTCTGCGCATTGGTGCCGAACCCGATTCTGACGAGGATGAGTCTGATTACGTTTCCCCTTATGCTTATATTTTTGTCTTCCCATTTGCATGTTCATGATGTTTGTCTTTATGCTATTAGTGATCTTTTGCATAGAGCCATGGATGGACAGTCGTCTCCCCACGCAACCGCAGTGGTTTCGACTGTGGTTTCGCCTAAGACCACTCCTGAAGCTGCTCCGCCCACCGCTGACCTGGTGATTGCTGAAGCGACTAAGGATAAGGCTGTTGTGCCTCCAGTCGATGAAGCTTCTACCTCAAAGCCCAAATCCTGGACTGAGCACGTAAGCTTTCCTTTCCGTACTCCCCATTCGAGTATTAGTACGAGTAACAAATGTGGCTTGTATGAGATTTTGCAGCCTATTTTGCCAATATGGCCACCTGGGTTCAAGCTTACGTCCAGATGGAGCAAGAAAGGGACTCCCTCCTTTCGCGCTCGACTGAACTTGCCAGTAAGTTTTGTTAATTTATGACCAAGTTAAAAATTGCTTTGGCTTATGACTGAGTTGTATGCACCTTAACTCAGGTGACAAGAAACCAGCTGAGAAGGAAGTGGAGGACCTGAGGAAACAGGTGAAGAACCTGGAGGAGCAGCTTACTGCTCAACCAGCCAGCTCAAAAAAGGCACTTGAAGATGCTCAATCTGCTGCTGCGCTTCGCGAAAAAGAGTATGCCGAACGCCTCTCGACACTCACTCGAGCCGCTGGAGGTTAGACTAATTTTTTTGTCTACAATCTTCTTTTTGGGTTTCGAGTGTCTTTTGCTGATACACCATTATGCTTATTTCTTTGTGAAGGAATTGCTGATATGTCCACTCCAGTAGATGCTGCGAGTGGACATTTACCCTTGGACCAAGCCATCTTCGAGCTGGAGGACGTGACTGCCAACGCAAAGGGTACTCTGGACAGCCTAACAAGCATGCTGGGCGCTGTTCACTCGGAAGTGCTGCCCTCTGACGCGGTTCCTGCGACTGCAGAAGGATTCGTCGATGCCCTTGGCCCTGGCTCATCTACAATGGCGGAGCTTGCCCGCGAGCTTACAGTACGCGGCTCAGAGTACACTCTCAAGCTTCTACTAGGACACACAGGAGTGCTTGGACCTCTCTCCCTTCCCCTCGCTACAGTATCTGGAAGGGCGATTTGTGCACCCCCCCCCCCGCGTTGACCACCTCGCCGCCGCAGATCCGCTCGATTCCCCGCCTCCGGCGGCCGCTCCGGCGGCGGGAGGTTGGGGAATCGGCGGATCTCGGTGTGTACATAGCGTAGGTCACCGTAGGTCGCCAGCCGGAGGCGCTGTGGAGATGGTGGCGTCGCCGGAGTGGCTTTTGCAGGTGGCATCCTTCTCCTCTGTGGTGGGCCTTCCGGTGGAGCCTCGCCGCGGATCTGCCGCCTTCTGCGCACTCCCGACTCGGAGGAGCTGTCGAGTGTGCCTTCCCCGCGCCGGTGGCCGTGTAGCGGAGGCGCTGGCTTTTGTGGATCTCGAAGGATTTGGTGCAGGTAACCAGGATGGCGGTGTCGGATGTCGTGCAGGCTGGAGGCGCTCTGGTGCCGAGGAGCGTCGACTTCTTGCTCGCGAAGGGGTTCCTCCCAGTCCAAGGTCATGGAGGAGCAGCGGCGGGATTCGTCGGCGCAACGGTGTGCTCGACGAAGATGAAGCCAGAGTTCGGGTGGACTTCTTTGTATTTTTCTTTGTTCCCGGACTTTTCTGTAAGAAGCTTGGTTAGTTTTTAACTAGGTCCTTCCTCGCAAAAAAAAAGCTTCTACTAGGACACGGTGTAGTGGCCGAGTATGAGTCTGCTATGTCTGACTTCCCCAAAAAGCCAGATGGGAAGGCAACTTCTTTCAAGGGCGTCCATGACACTGCTGTGCGACTGGCCGAAGCTTGCATATCTACTATGGAACACAGATCAGCTGCGATTACCGCTCAGTCGCAGGCACGTAGGTCTAGGTCTGAGTCCATGTCTCGTGCTTAAGATATTTGCTCCTTGCTATGGCCTGTAAATATAACTCACACGAATTAAGTGTGCTTTTGCTACTTCTTTTGGGAACGAATGTTATGATATGAATATTTGTTCGTTTTGATTGCCTTCTTGTGTATCCCTTTGATCTGTATCCTTTTCTGAATTTTTGCTCTGTTTTGATCTTTTGACAGCCACTTGAACATAACTCGACCAAGTCTTTGCCACCTTGGGTTGATACTCGATCTCCTGCTCAAGTAAAAAACGATGCCAGGGTACTAGCTTTTGCAAAGAACAAGGTTGCAACTAACCCAAGAGCTAAAAAACGCCCAGACCGAGTTGAAAATGCTCAAGGGGATGCCAGCGTTTGCTACTCAACGAGAGGATTATGTACTCGCCGAAGTAGAGATTGTGAACCGCCAACTTGACGGTAAGGATTGCCCTTTTTGCATGATGCATTAGTTGTAGCATCTTTGCTTCACTTACTCGACCTACTTCCTGTAGTTTTTGTGCCAAACTTCAAAGAAAAAGAAGAACGTGTCAATGAACGCTTGGACAACACGACTGACAATCCAACTACATGTCGTCAGCATTTTTGGTTGGACCGGTACCGTGCCTCCAAGCTGGCCACTCTGAAGGACCGGGTTTTCCGCGGTGCGATTTTACTTGAGCGATGTAGAGCCGCGTTTTTGCGGATCAACTACCACCTGTTTCCCACTGGGCCACAGCCTCAAGGGATCCATGCCCTAGTTGATCTCTTTCAAGCCGTCGACTCTATTCGTGATGCGATAACTCGAAAAGTTTTGCTTGGAGCCAATGCTGCACTGGCTTATGTTCGTAGCCGAAAACCAACTCTGCAGCTTCCTCCACCTGCAATTGGCTCGCGGCTAGATCAGCCATGTTTAGACGGAACTATAGACGTAGCCAACACACTGGTGGAGCGATTTTATGATCAGATAATTGGCTCGAACTTGCCTATGAAAGATGAGCCTATGTAACTTTGTATAGTCGAGTGTTTACAGATATGCAGCCCCCGAGCCTGTAGAGTGGGGTATATGTGACAGATGCTTACTTACTTATATAATTACCCAGTCCCCGAGCATGTCGAGTGGGTGGTAAGTAAGCAACATTTTCCAACGTATGTTTCTGCCAGCCCCCGAGCATGTCGAGTGGGGTGTGTGAGGTTAACTTTACCCTTTGTTTGTTTTTGAGTTGTTTCCATATCTTGTGTAATTGAGCTATGCTTTGAAAACATAACTTTTGTGATCGCTTTTGTTTGACACCCAGCCCCCGAGTATTCGAGTGGGGCGTGATTTGTGTTATGATTTGTGAAAAAGTTTTATGATCCAGCCCCTGAGTCTTCGGGTATGGAGAAATAAGAAAATATGCGAACAACCCATAGAGGAACATTCTTCTTTATTCCCAAATATAGACCAGCAAGCCGTCTCATTAAAAACCTTCCAGTCCCCTTAGGTACCATGGTAAGGGAAAGAGTGCGTCTGAAACCTGCTGGCCGTTTGACATTGTGTTCTTACTACATTTATCGACTAGAAGGTTAAGCGTAGAAGCGACGCAGGTGCGCCACATTCCATGGGTTATGTGAGATCTATCATGTCTTCGCATGCTTCAGTCGATAGGCTCCACCATCAATGACCTCCGTAATGATGAAAGGTCCTTCCCATGGAGATGCCAGCTTGTGCACCTTCTTCTGCTTTAGTCGAAGTACCAAGTCTCCTACGATGAATGACCGTGTTCGTAGCCGACGACTATGGTAGTTGCGGAGATCCTGCTGGTATACAGCTGTGCGAGCTAGTGCTATATTTCACGCTTCTTCGAGTAAGTCAGCCAAGTCTTCGAGTGACTCATTTGCGTCATCTTCATCGTACACTTCAACTCTGGGTGCGCTGAACTTTACTTTTGGTGGCAGTACTGCCTCTGCGCCATAGACCATAAAGAAAGGTGTGTACTGGGTCGAGACGTTTGGAGTTGTGCGTAAACTCCAAAGGACTGCCTGTAGCTCATCGACCCAGGCACCTGCAGCTCTTTTGAGTTGTACCAACAACCTTTCTTGATGCCTGTGCATACGAGACCATTGGCTTTTTCGAATTGCTCGTTGGACTGTGGGTGCGCCACTGATGCATAGTTGAGCGTGATATTCCACTCTTTGCAGAAGGAGCGAAACTCCTCGGCTGTGAAATTTGTGGCATTATCTGTGATGATGATGTTCATGACCCCAAAGCGATACACGATGGATCTTATGAAATTGACTGTTGTAGCGGCAGTCGAGCTTGTGATAGGAACTGCTTCGATCCACTTTGTGAACTTGTCCACCGCCACGAGTAGATGAGTATGTCCTCCAGGTGAAGATTTTTTGAGTGGCCCCACCATATCGAGCCCCCATTGGGCGAAAGGCCATGCGAGTGGTATGGTTTTCAACGCCGATGCGGGTGCATGAGGTTTGGTGGCGAACTTCTGACACCCGATGCACCTTTTGACTATATCCTCCACGTCTTTGAGTGTTGTAGGCCAGTAAAACCCTGCTCTGAAGGCTTTGGCTACGAGTGATCGACTGCTGGCATGATGCCTGCAAGTACCTGCATGGATATCACGAAGTATTGCTTTGCCGTCCTCGAAATCGATGCACCTTTGAAACATACCTGAGACGCTGCGCTTATACAACTCACCGTTAATTATGGTGTATGCCTTGGATCGTCGAGTGACTCGCCGAGCGTCTGTTGCGTCTTCAGGTAGCTCGTCCGAGTATGTACGCCAAGAAGGGTTGAGTCCATGCTGGTATCACCAGATCACCATGACATAGAAGTACTTCGACTGGCGGATCCTCTGGGCTGGGTGCTTTGCCTTTGGATGTAGCAGTCGAAGCGGGCGGAGGCCGCTGTGGTTTGATAGACCTGTGCTCAATGCGTTCTAAGAAGACACCTAGTGGAATTTGTGCTTTGGTTGAACCGATGTTGGCTAACCTGTCTGCTTCTTCGTTGCTTTCGCGCCCAATGTGCCGTAGCTCGCATCCATCGAATCCACCCTCCAACGTGTTGTAGAGGTCTCTATATGCAATCATGTTATCTGCTATGGCATCACAAGCTTTCATCGTTTGCTGTACAACCAAGTTGGAGTTGCCGTAGATCATCAATCGAGTGCACCCTAGTGTTTTGGCCATTCGCATGCCGTGGATCAGGCCTTCGTATTCTGCTTCGTTGTTGGATGGGAACTCGAAATCCATCTGCAAGACGTAGCAGAGTTTGTCGCCCTTAGGTGATATGAGTATGACGCCTGCGCCTGCTCCTTCGTTTTTCTTGGACCCATCAAAGTACATAGTCTACGAGTTAGATACATCGGAAACTCCTGGCAGTTGAGCTTCTATCCACTCGGTTGTGAAGTCCGGTAGGACTTGTGCTTTGATGGCCTTCGGGTGGTCATACGTGATCCCAAGTGGCCCTAACTCGATGAGCCACTTTGCTACGCGCCCAGTCGCGTCGGGATTTGTGAGAACATATCCAATCGTAGATTTGCTTATCACTGTTATCGGGTGTTCTGTGAAGTAGTGGCGCAGCTTTCTGGAAGTCATGAACACAGCGTATGCCAATTTTTGAAAGTGCGGGTACCTTTGTTTGGATGCGGAGAGGACTTCATTGACGTAGTAGATTGGTCTTTGCACACTTCGAGCTTTTCCCTCCTCCATGCGTTCGACTACCAAGACTGTGCTTACCACTCGATTTGTCGCTGAGACGTACAGGTACAATGGTTCCTTTTCCCTGGGTGCCGCCAGTATTGGAGGATTTGTGAGGATTCGCTTGAGATCGACGAAAGCTGCCTCGGCTTCGTTTGTCCACTCGAAATTGTCTGCCTTCTTCATCAGTCGATAAAGTGGTAGCGCTTTTTCACCCAGCTTACTGATAAAACGACTAAACGCTGCCACTCGACCCCCTAGCTGCTGAACTTCGTAAAGCTTTGTAGGCCTTTGCATGGTGAGTATGGCCTGTATCTTTTCGGAGTTTGCTTCTATCCCGCGTGCTGACACCAAGTACCCTAAAAGCTCTCCGGCTGGGACACCGAACGTACACTTATCTGGGTTGAGCTTGATGTTGTAACTCTTGAGGTTATCAAAGGTTTCCCGTAGATCTGCGAGTAGTGTGCTTTCCTCCTTTGACTTGATAACTATATCGTCTACGTACACTTCGACGTTGTGTCCAATTTGCTTCTTCAAGCAGTTTTGCATCATACGCTCATATGTGGCGCCTGCGTTCTTGAGCTTGAAAGGCATTGTGGTGTAACAGTATACTCCGAGTGGAGTTGTGAATGCTGTCTTTTCTTCATCTTTGACTTTCATCCGTATCTGGTGATACCCCGAGTATGCGTCCAGAAAGGATAGTCGAGCGCAGCCTGCGGTAGAGTCGATGATTTGATCGATTCATGGAAGTGGAAAGTGATCCTTGGGGCAGCACTTGTTAAGCCCTGTGAAATCTATGCACATCCGAAGAGCTGTTGTTTTCTTCTTCTCGATGAGCACTGATGACCCACAAGTATAGGGGTGTATCGTAGTACTTTCGATAAATAAGAGTGTCGAACCCAACGAGGAGCAGAAGGTGTTGACAAGCGGTTTTGATAAAGGATTCACTGTAAATGCTCACAGACAAGTTTTTAGGAGTTTTTATATGACAGATAAATAAAGTACAAGTAAATAAAATGCAGTAATAATAATTGCAGCGAGTGGCCCAATCCTTTCTACAGCAAAGGACAAGCCGGTTGATGTACTTATAATGACCAAACGTTCTTGAGGACACACGGGAATATTGTCGAGTGCTTTCGCTTCATATAGTTGATTAATCTTCATTGTTTTGATAAGTGTTGTGTGGGTGAACCTATGCTAATGCACCGCCCTTCCTAGGACTAATACATACTTATGATTAAACCCCTTGCAAGCATCCGCAAATACAAGAAAGTAATTAAGATAAATCTAACCACAGCCTTAAACTCTGAGATCCTGCTATCCCTCATGCATCGATATACCAACGGGGGTTTAGGTTTCTGTCACTCCGGCAACCCCATGCTAGCGCTAAGTTGACGAGGGAATATCTCCCCGGCAACAGCACCAGAAATAATGCTTGTACGTCACACGTCAGTTCGGAACCCCAAGAGGAAGGTATGATGAGCGCAGCAGCAAGTTTTCCCTCAGTATGAAACCAAGGTTTTATCGAACCAGTAGGAAAACGAGGTTGCTTCGAAGGTGTTGGTGAAGGAGTGTAGTGCGGCGCAACATCAGGGATTCCGGTGCCAACGTGGAACCTGCACAACACAATCAAATTACTTTGCCCCAACTTAACAGTGAGGTTGTCAATCTCACCGGCTTGCTGAAAACAAAAGGTTAAACGTATCGTATGGAAGATGATGTTTGTTTGCATAAAACAGTAGAGAACAATGATTGCAGTAGATTGTATTTCAGATGTAAAAGAATGGACCGGGGTCCACAGTTCACTAGTGGTGTCTCTCCAATAAGATAACTAACATGCTGGGTAAACAAATTACAGCTGGGCAATTGACAATTGATAAGTGCATAAAACATGCATGTGCGAGTTGTGGTGTCTACTATGAGATTCATTTGGGCATTACGACAAAGTACATAGACCGCTATCCAGCATGCATCTATGCCTAAATAGTCCACTTTCCGGTTAATATCCGTACCCCTTCCAGTATTAAGTTGCAAGCAACAGACAATTGCATTAAGTAATGTGCGTAATGTAAACAATACATTCATCCTTGAATAAAGCATTGCTGTTTTACCCCTAGTGGCAACAACACATCTACAACCTTAGAACTTGCTGTCACTATCCTAGGTTAAATAGAGGTTGAACCCAACTATCATGCATAAATACCCCCTCTTGGAGTCACAAGTATTCACTTGGCCAAGGCTTCAACAAGTAACGGAGAGCATGCAAGATCACAAATGACATAGACATGATAATATAATATTCAGCTCCACATAGGTATCAATATAAGTTAGATCCCAGCAAACACAACATGTAGCATTACAATAAGATGATCTTGATCATGATAGGCAGCTCACAAGATCTAAACATGATGGCACAACTGGAGAAGACAACCATCTAGCTACTGTTATGGACCCATAGTCCAAGGATGAACTACTCACGCATCACTTCGGAGGCGGGCATGGCGATGTAGAGCCCTCCGGTGATGATTCCCCTCTCCGGCAGGGTGCCGGGAAGAGCTTCAGAACCCCCGAGTTAGGGTTGACGACGGCGGCGACAGTGAATATGTTCTGGATGAAAGGCTCGGTGCCTTAGGGTTTTCACGTCTCGGGGAATAAATAGGCAAAGGGGCGATGTCGGCGGACACCCGAGGGGCCCAAACCACCAGGCAGCGCGGTGGGGCCCACTGCCGCGCCGGCCTATGGTTTGGTCACCTCGTGGCGAGTCTTCGTCTCTCCTTCGGACTCCGTGTACGTGTTGGAAAAATAGGGACTTGGCCTTTTGTTTCGTGCAATTCCTAGAATATTTTCAGAAGTAACTTTCTGAAACCAAAAACAGCAGAAAACAGGAACTGGCACTGTGGCATCTTGTTAATAGGTTAGTCCCAGAAAATGCATAAAAGTGATATGAAGTGTATATAAAACATGTAGCAAATGGTATAATATAAGCATGGAACAGCAGAAATTATGGATACGTTGGAGACGTATCACCCCACAATTGGCAAACGAATACAAGATGCATTCCCCTAGGCCCATAAAGGTGAAGTGTCATGTAGTCGACGTTCACATGACACCACTAGAAGAATAACACCACAACTTAAACATCAAACCATTAAATATTACTCAATATAATTCACTACTAACATCAAGACTTCTCCCATGTCCTCAAGAACTAAACGAACTACTCACGAGACATCATATGGAACATGATCAGAGGTGATATAATGATGAATAACAATCTGGACATAAACCTTAATTCAACGATTTCACTCAATAGCATCAACCACGAGGAGTAATCAACACCGGGAGAGTTTCCCCTATGAAATAGACAAGATTCAACCCTAGATGTTACAGCGGAACGGAGTGCAGCGGTGGTGATGACGGTGACGGCGATGGAGATGATGATGATGATCCCAATGAAGTCCAGCTCGATGACGGTGACGATGGCGATGATTTCCCCCTCCGGGTGGGAATTTCCCCGGCAGATTTCTCCCTGCCGGAGAGCTTTTCTCTCTCTGGTGTTTTCCGCCTCGTGGAGGCGGCGGAATATTTCCACGATGTTTCTCCGTGTCTTAGGGTTCCCAGGGGGTCATGTACGCGAAGGGGCGATGGCTGAGGTGGGCCTGGGCCTCCACACCTCCTGGCGGCGCGGCCAGAGGTGGGGCCGCGCGAGCAGGTGAAAGGGCAAACTTGCCCGTAATCTTGTTTTGGTGATTATGACAACACAAGCCGTGTTTAACAGTATGTTTAGCTTGTGACAGGTTAAAAGTTCACAATCAAAGAAGTTTGATGCTGTTGGAAATGCTCAGGTTTTACACTGGCCGGAAGTTCCGGTTTGGACCGGAAGTTCCGGCCCAAGGCCGGAAGTTCCGGCCTAAAACTTTCGGCAGACTTTTTTCGAAGCAAAAGTGTTCTGTGGTTGGCCGGAGGTTTGCCCGGAGGTTTGCCCGGCCGGAACTTCCGGCCCAACCGGAACTTCCGGCCTAAGTGATTTCTGTGTCAATCTGAGGGCAACGGCTAGAATTTCTGGAGGGGTATAAATACCCCTCCACCTACCTCCAGCTGAGTAGCTCGCCCAGAATTCAAGATCCCCATTGTTGCAAGCTCAAGAATCACTAGATCTCCCAATCCCTCCAGCCAAACTTGTTGATCTTTGGAGGATTGAAGGAGAAGGCCCCGATCTACATCTTCACCGAGCCGTTTGTCATTTCCCCCTCATTCACTTGAGGGACCATTCGCTAGGGTTTCCACTAGGAAAACCTAGCCCCCCATTGTACTCACTTGATTGTCTTTGTGACAGATTGTAGCTGTTTGGGAGCCCCCAATCCTTTGTGGGTTGTGCCCCAAATCGTTGTTGTAAAGGCTCCAGACTCCGCCTCGAAGGTTTCCGATAGTTGAAGTGAACCAAACCTTTGTGGTGCGGTTCACCGGAGAAGAGGGTGAGGCCTTTGTGGCCGTTGAACCATTGTGTTGGTTCACACCTCTCCAACGAGACGTACTCCCCTAAAAAGGAGGAACTCGGGATTACATCTGTGTCTCCGCGTGCTTTGACTTCGGTTACCTCTATCCTTGTTTACCGCCTTATATTATCATGCTTAGTTGCTAGCTTGTCATATAGGTAAATTCACCGTAGTTGCATATCTAGAGAATTTACCTTTTGTGTCAAGCCTAAATTGAAAAAGGCTAAAATTGGAGTAGCACCTATTCACCCCCCCTCTAGGTGTCATACCGATCCTTTCAGCAGGGGGTGTGGGCCCCCCTTGGCCCCTCAGCTCACCCTTTTGGCTACCTCCGTCATCTGACAAAATAGGAACTCCTGGATGTTTTCCTCGAATTATCGATCTTCAGAAATATCGTATCTTGACGACGCTTTTTCCAGCAGAAATCTGACTCCGGTGTTTATTCCTCCAATAATCATCAAACATGCAAAATAGGTAAAATAACATAAGTAACATCTCTAAATATGAAATATATCAATGAATAACAGTAAATTATGATACAATATAGTGATGCAAAATGGACGTATCAACCCCCCAAGCTTAGACCTCGCTTGTCCCCAAGCGAAAACTGAGCTCAGTAAACAAGACCAGAGGTTTATGGAGTGAAGTGTCGATAAACAAAATACGGATAAGAAGCATCACATTTATTGATACATAAGTTATTCTAGATAGCAACTCCCCTTCATATAATCTTAACTTGAAACAAGTAGAGGGAACCACAATAAAGTGCATAGAGAGAATCATAATTGGTGATGGCAAACTTAAGTTCTTGGTCAGAGAACAATTAACAGATCATACTTATCTTTCGAGCAGAGTCTTTATATTAGAGCTTATATTGCAGAACTTACATGCTCAATCATAATAATCTCCTTACAGTCATTGATAACTTTCAAAGTTATATTCATTCAGATAAAAGCTTTTGTGCTAAACAAGGAAACATAAAGGATGTGATTAGAAGTATCAACATATAAATGATTGGATCACAACAACTCAAATGCTTGCTTGAGATAGAGAGGAATATGTTTACTGACTCAACAATAAAGTAAAAGATAGGCCTTCGCAGAGGGAAGCAGGGATGAAATCATGTGCTAGAGCTTTTTAAGTTTTGAAATCATATAAAGAATGTGAAAATAGTTGTTTGAGCTATGTATGTCGTTGTCAACGAATCGTAGTAAAGAAAACACTAACCCCTTGTCAACCAGACTTTCAAGAGCGGCTCCCATGAAGGACGTTATTTCTACCCAAAGGTAGATCATCCCTCTTCTCTTTGTTTACACATGTATTTTATAAATTGGTATGACACTCCTCCCAACCTTGCTTACACAAGCCATGGCTAACCGAATCCTCGGGTGCCTTCCAACAATAACATACCATGGAGGAGTGCCTATTTGATGATGCTTAACATTTTAATTTGCTTCTGATAAATCATTGGCAAACATGTGAAGAGAATCAAATGGTTAAAGTTGTAATTAATTGGGACTGGGCACCCCATTTGCCAGCTCTTTTTGCAAGTCATTGGATAAGCGGTGTATATGCCACTAGTCCATTGGTGAAAGTCTGGCTGACAGAAGTGCTAGAGAAATTCTACAAAACCCTCATGAGCTAATAAACAGTGACACAAAATGAGGAGTAATAAGTTTTGAATAATTTAAAGGTAGCACATGAAGTATTTACTTGGAGTGGCGCGAAATACCACATAGTAGGTAGTTATGGTGGACACGAATGGCAATGGTTTGGATCAAGGTTTGGATGTATGAGAAGCGTTCCCTCTCAATACAGGTTTTTGGCTAGCAAGGTTATGTAGCAAGCATAAGAGTTGAGGGATACAAACAATTATATAAGTGATAAGAACAATCATGCAATCTTCCTTGGAAGCACAAATAGTTTAACTTAAGAATACTAAGCTTATGAGCCAACAAGAAAGAAAGATCATGGAATAATATATCTGCATGTACTTCCCTCTCTCTACTTAAGTCTCAAAATATTGTTCACTACTGACCAATGCTAAGTTTGCCAAAACCAAAAAGATTAACTTAATGCTCTAAAAGTGATGCCTATACTAACAACAAGGTTATCAATATGAAAGAGAATTGCAAACTAAAATAAAGTATGCAGAAAGTAAATGATAAAACTTCTCATTAATAATCCATAACGGCAACTCACACCAAGGGATACATAGATAACCAACTAAAAGAGAGATACTTCCACATTGCAAACCATCCTATAAGGTAACTTCCCTACTCACGATATGACTCTATTGAAAAGTAAAAGGTAAAGATAATGGTGTGATACCGCGGCACTCCCCCATCTCCATCCTAGCTTCCAAGTTCCCTTCTCCTTTAGGGCCCCGTACGTCCTCTGTCTGCAACTCTCCATCAATGAGTAGCGACTCCTTGGGGTGCATCTTCAGCTCACTCATGTACGGATTGACGACGTTCACAAAGAAGCTATCCTTCGGAGGCTCTGATGAAGACATTGTGGCTCTAGATCTGAAAACAAATTCTGGAAGAAACAGCTCGAAACAAAACGCGACGAAAAGGCGATATACGAACCTCGGGGGCTCGGGTCAGATATATAGCAAAAAGTTTTACATCTAAAGGAAGGTACTGGAGGAAACCTGGTCGGAGACGAGCTCCGGGGCGCTCACACCCCTGGTCGCGCGGCCAGAGGTGGGCCCGCGCCGACACGGGGTGTGGCCCCCTCGGGTGCCGTCTCCCACCCGGTTTGGTCTCTTATTTTTCCATATTTAATAAAAATGACAATAATATGTTCTGGAAGGTTAATCGCGAACTTTTTCTTACCGAAACTGTTACCTATTCAAAGTCGAATTCTGCAGTTCCATGGAAATGCTCTTCAATGAAAACTTCCGGAGTCACTACTTTAATAGTGTCGACATCTTCATTGTAAGAATCTCCAGAAATATAATGTTTGAGTCTCTGACCATTCACTACTTGTGTAGAGTTATCTTTGAGTGAAGCAATCTTTATTGCACCTAAACGATACACCTCCACAATAACAAATGGTCCTTCCCATTTTGAGAGTAATTTTCCTGCAAAAAATCTGAGACGAGACCTATACAATAGAACTTTCTCACCAACATTAAACTCTCTCTTAAGAATTCTCCTATCATGCCATCTCTTAACTTTTTCTTTAAAGAGTCTAGCATTTTCATAAGCCTCACTTCTCCATTCATCTAAAGAACTTAAATGCAACAACCTTTTTCACCGGCAAGTTTAAAATCTCTATTAAGTTCTCTCACTGCCCAATAAGCTTTGTGTTCTAATTCTAAAGGCAAGTGACAAGCTTTACCATAAACCATTTTATAAGGAGACATGCCCATGGGGTTCTTATAAGCAGTTCTATAAGCCCATAAAGCATCATTTAACTTACTAGCCCAATTTTTTCTAGATTTATTAACAGTCTTTTGCAAGATAGATTTAATCTCCCTATTTGACAATTCTACTTGTCCACTAGTTTGAGGATGATAGGCTGAAGCAATTCTATGATTAACACCATATTTAGCAAGAGTCTTTCTAAAACCACCATGGATAAAATGAGAACCTCCATCAGTCATAAGATATCTAGGTACACCAAACCTAGGAAAAATGACATCTTGAAGCATTTTTAAAGAGGTCTCACCATCAGCACTTTTAGTAGGTATAGCTTCTACCCATTTAGTGACATAATCAACAGCAACAAGTATATGAGTATTACCTTGTGAAGAAGGAAAAGGACCCATGAAGTCGAATCCCCAACAATCAAATGGTTCAATAACAAGAGAATAACTCATAGGCATTTCATTGCGTCTAGAGATATTACCAACCCTTTGACATTCATCACAAGATAAAATAAACTTTCTTGCATCCTTAAAGAGGGTAGGCCAATAAAAACCTGATTGTAGAACTTTCTGCGCAGTTCTATCTCCAGCGTGATGCCCTCCATAAGCACTTCCATGGCATTTCCTCAGTATTTCCTGTTGTTCATATTCAGGAACACATCTTCGCATAATACCATCGACTCCTTCTTTATATAAGTGTGGGTCATCCCAAAAATAATGCCGCAAGTCATAAAAGAATTTCCTTCTTTGCTGAGCTGAAAAGGTTGGAGGCAAGTACTTGGAAACAATAAAGTTAGCATAATCAGCATACCAAGGACTATCTCGCGAACTTACACTTATTGCAGCCAATTGTTCATTTGGAAAGCTATCATTAACAGGAATAGGATCATAAGGAATGCTTTCCAATCTAGACAAATTATCAGCAACAGGATTTTCAGCACCTTTTCTATCTACATATGCAAATCAAATTCTTGCAAAAGAAGTACCCATCTAATAAGCCTTGGCTTAGCATCTTTCTTTTCCATAAGGTATCTAATTGCAGCATGATCAGTATGAATAGTGACTTTCGAATCAACTATGTAGGGTCGAAATTTGTCACAAGCAAAAACTACAGCTAGAAATTCTTTTTCAGTAGTGGCATAATTCTTTTGAGCAGAATCAAGAGTTTTACTAGCATAATGAATAACATTTAACTTTTTATCTACTCGCTGCCCAAGAACAGCGCCTACAGCATAATCACTAGCATCACACATAATTTCAAAAGGTAAATTCCAATCAGGTGGTTCAACTACAGGAGCGGTGATTAAAGCCTTTTTCAAAGTTTCAAAAGCTTCCTTACAATCATCATCAAAAACAAAGGTACATCTTTTTGAAGAAGATTAGTAAGAGGCTTGGAAATTTTAGAGAAATCTTTAATAAACCTCCTATAAAAACCAGCATGACCAAGAATACTACGAATACCTTTAACATCTTTGGGACAAGGCATCTTTTCAATTGCCTCCACTTTAGCTCGATCAACTTCAATACCTCTTTCAGAAATTTTATGTCCAAGAACAATTCCTTCATTAACCATAAAGTGGCATTTCTCCCAATTAAGAACAAGGCTAGTTTCTTCACATCTCTGCAAAACTTTGTCAAGGTTGTGCAAACAATTATCAAAGAAGTTCCATAGACGGAGAAATCGTCCATGAAGACTTCCACAATTTCCTCACAAAAGCCATGAAAAATAGCAGACATGCATCTTTGAAAAGTAGCAGGAGCATTACATAAACCAAAAGGCATACGTCTATAAGCATAAGTTCCATAAGGACAAGTAAAAGTAGTTTTCTCTTGATCTTGCGCTCTCACAGCAATTTGAGAAAACCCAGAATACCCATCAAGGAAACAAAAGTGAGTTTTCTTAGACAACCTCTCAAGCATTTGATCAATAAAAGGCAAAGGATAATGATCTTTCTTAGTTACTTTGTTAACCTTTCTAAAATCAATGCACATTCTATAACCAACTACTACTCTTTGAGGAATTAGTTCATCATTTTCATTAGGAACAACGGTAATTCCTCCTTTCTTAGGAACACAATGCACAGGACTTACCCATCTACTATCAGCAATAGGATAAATAATACCAGCTTCAAGAAGTTTTAATACCTCATTTCTTACCACTTCTTTCATCTTGGGTATTAAACGACGCTGATGCTCAACAACAGGCTTTGCATCAGGTTCCATGTTGATGGCGTGTTGACATATAGGGAGAAATTCCCTTCATCATCAAGAGTATATCCCATAGCTCCGCGGTGTTTCTTCAACACTCCCAATAACCTTTCCTCCTCTGTACCTGAAAGTTTAGAGCTGATAATAACAGGATATATTTTCTTATCATCAATATAAGCATATTTAAGATTATCAGGCAGAGGTTTCAAATCAAAAACAGGATCCTCCTTGGGTGGCATTGTGGTACCCAAATCTTCCACAGGTAAATTGTGTTTGAGCATAGGTTGACGAAGGAATACTTCATCAAGCTCATTCCTTTCTTCCCTGAAGTTCTCACTTTCATGATTCTCCATATGTTGCTGCAAAGCATTGTTAGGAGCAAGAACAATAGATGCAAGTTGAGCAATTTCAAAATCCTCACTAGGCAATTCAGTTTCATAAGGTGCTTTAGCAAATTTAGAGAAATTGAATTCATAAGATTCACCAGCAAATTTAGTAAAGATTTTCTCTTTCTTACAATCTATAACAGCACCACAAGTATTCAGAAAAGGTCTACCAAAAATAATAGGACAACTATCATTGGCAGCCGACCCAAGTACAAGAAAATCAGCAGGGTATTTAGTCTTACCACAAAGGACTTCGACATCTCTAATGATACCAATTGGAGAGATAGTTTCCCTATTAGCAAGCTGAATAACCACATCAATCTCTTCAAGTTTACAAGGAGCAATTTCGTGCATAATTTCCCTGTAAAGCTCATAAGGAATAGCACTAGAACTTGCACCAATATCACATAAACCATAATAGCAATGATCACCTATCCTAACAGAAAGCACAGGAACACTAGACTTCCTAGAACTTTTAGGATGTGAGACAATATTAGAAGCATCCTCACAAAAGATAATGTGTCTATCTTCTAAATTTTCAGTGACAAGATCTTTAACCAATGCTACAACAGGTTCAACAGTTATTTGCTCATCAGGTTTGGCTTTCTTTTACTTTTACTAACAACACCAGTTATGATAGTATGTTCCTTAATTTACAGGAAAAGGAACTTTTTCAATATAAGGTTCTGGAATAATGCGATCAACAGTATTAACCTCAACACTTTAGATATATGAGAAACAGATTCATCTTTATAAGGTTCATGATAATTTTTAAAACCCTCCTTCGGCAAACCGAAATAGGAAGCAAAGGCTTTATAAAAGTTTGCAACAATTTGAGAGTCAAGACCATAAGTAGTGCTAATTTTGCGATAATCATCAGTATCCATAAAATTTTAACACACTCAAAGTCATATTTATACCTGACTCCCTACCTTTGTCATTCTCCCATCCTTCAGTGTTCTCCTGAATCCGATCAAGAAGGTCCCACTTAAACTCTTCTTTATTACGAGTGAACGATCCAGCACAAGTGTATCCAATAGAGTTTTATCTTGAAAGGAGAGTCTTGCATAAAAGTTATCAATAACAACATTACCAGGAAGCTCATGAATGGGACATTTGAGCATTAATGCCTTCAATCTCCCCCACGCTTGAGCGATACTCTCTCCATCATAGGGCCAGAAGTTATATATGAGGTTCCGATCCTTATGAATCTCACTTGGAGGATAGAATTTGGAGTAAAAGAGAGGTACAATTTCCTCCCATCCAAGAGAATACCCATTCTTCAGCAGTTTATACCAATGTGCAGCTTTACCAGACAGTGATAGAGAGAATATTTCTTCTTAACTTCTCCCATCGAGATACCTGCACACTTAAATAACTCGCACAATTCATGCAGAAATAACAAATGATCTCCAGGATGGACAGTTCCATCTCCTGCATAGCGGTTATTTGTGACACGTTCAACAATTTTCATAGGAATTTTGAACGGTATTACCTGCTCATCTGGCGCCTCCTCTACTACCTTAGCAGTGGTAGTTGTTTTCCCAAATAGGAATTCAAGAGAAGACCCCTCCATAATGAGATATAGCAGCAGGCAAAAATAAAAACAGCACGTACAATAAATGTTTCCCTTACCAATTCCACTTACCAATAGCGCTACACTCCCCGGCAACGGCGCCAGAAAATAGTCTTGATGACCCACAAGTATAGGGGGTGTATCGTAGTACTTTCGATAAATAAGAGTGTCGAACCCAACGAGGAGCAGAAGGTGTTGACAAGCGGTTTTGATGAAGGATTCACTGTAAATGCTCACAGACAAGTTTTTAGGAGTTTTTGATATGACAGATAAATAAAGTACAAGTAAATAAAATGCAGTAATAATAGTTGCAGCGAGTGGCCCAATCCTTTCTACAGCAAAGGACAAGCCGGTTGTTGTACTTATAATGACCAAACGTTCTTGAGGACACACGGGAATATTGTCAAGTGCTTTCGCTTCATATAGTTGATTAATCTTCATTGTTTTGATAAGTGTTGTGTGGGTGAACCTATGCTAATGCACCGCCCTTCCTAGGACTAATACATACTTGTGATTATACCCCTTGCAAGCATCCGCAAATACAAGAAAGTAATTAAGATAAACTAACCACAGCCTTAAACTTTGAGATCCTGCTATCCCTCATGCATCGATATACCAACGGGTGTTCAGGTTTCTGTCACTCCGGCAACCCCACAATTGGCAAACGAATACACAATGCATTCCCCTAGGCCCATAAAGGTGAAGTATCATGTAGTCGACGTTCACATGACACCACTAGAAGAATAACACCACAACTTAAGCATCAAACCATTAAATATTACTCAACATAATTCACTACTAACATCAAGACTTCTCCCATGTCCTCAAGAACTAAACGAACTACTCACAAGACATCATATGGAACATGATCAGAGGTGATATAATGATGAATAACAATCTGACATAAACCTTAATCCAATGGTTTCACCAATAGCATCAATAACAAGAGTAATCAACACCGGGAGAGTTTCCCCTATGAAATAGACAAGATTCAACCCTAGATGTTACAGCGGAACGGAGTGCAGCGGTGGTGATGACGGTGAGCGATGGATGATGATCCCAATGAAGTCCAGCTCGATGACGGTGACGATGGCGACGATTTCCCCCTCCGGGAGGGAATTTCCCGGCAGATTTCTCCCTGCGGAGAGCTTTTCTCTCTCTGGTGTTTTCCGCCTCGTGGAGGTGGCGGAATATTTCCACGATGGTTCTCCGCGTCTTAGGGTTCCAGGGGGCCATGTACGCGAAGGGGCGATGGCTGAGGTGGGCCTGGGCCTCCACACTCCCTGGCGGCGCGGCCAGAGGTGGGGCCGCGTGAGCAGGGGGTGTGGGCCCCCTTGGCTCACCTCAGCTCACCCTTTTGGCTACCTCCGTCATCTGACAAAATAGGAACTCCTGGATGTTTTTCTCGAATTATCGATCTTCAGAAATATCGTATCTTGACGACGCTTTTTCCAGCAGAAATCTGACTCCGGTGTTTATTCCTCCAATAATCATCAAACATGCAAAATAGGTAAAATAACATAAGTAACATATCTAAATATGAAATATATCAATGAATAATAGTAAATTATGATACAAAATAGTGATGCAAAATGGACGTATCAAGCACAGGGTTGGCCACCCAATCTGATTTCTTGATCTCTCGGATGAAGTTTGCTTTGAGTAACCTGTCGACTTCTTTCTCTATGACTTCTCTTTTGGGACCGAAAACACGACGTGTTGTCTGCTTAACTGGCCTAGCGCCTGGAGTAAGTTGAAGAGAGTGCTCGGCGAATTTCCTGGGAATACCTGGCATGTCAGCTGGACACCATGCAAAAATATCCCAGTTCTCACGGAGAAATTCGACGAGCGCGCTTTCCTATGCGGGAGGCAGGCTTGTGGACACCCTGACTCTCTTTGATGGATCAGTCGGGTGGACTTGGTGCTTCCTTATGCCATCTGTGGCGTTGGACGCCATGTTGACTGCTTGCTTCTTATGCTCAGGCATGAGTGTATGATCATTGGTGAGAGAGAGCTCATCTGACCTTTGAAAGTTTCCATTGACTGTGATGACTCCCTTGGGCCCTGGCATCTTCAACTTGAGGTATGCGTAATGTGGTACTGCCATGAACCGAGCGAACGTTGGTCGCCCGAGTATGGCATGGTATTGTGACTTCCAGTCGACGACTTCGAACTCAATCGATTATGTTCTGAAGTGGCTTGCATCGCCGAACGTGACGTCGAGTTGTATTGTGCCTTTGGGGAGAACAGCTTTACCTAGAACAATACCATGAAAGGTGTTTGTGGACTCGGGCAAGTTTTCGACTGACCTGTTCATCATACGTAGCAAGTCGGCGAAGATGATATTGATGCCGCTACCTCCATCCATGAAGACCTTGGTCATGGCGTATCCACCAATCTGAGCGTCGAGCACCAGGGCTGCGTGACCTGGTCGATAGACTGATGATGGGTGGTCCTCCCGCGTGAACACGATTGGAGTCTCGGATCCTTTTAGGTATTCTGGCACGGCTGGCGGCGCCATGACCGCCATGTTGACATGTCGAGTGTACAACTTCTGCTGCCTGTTAGAGGGACGTCCTTTTTGAATCATGTACATCTGTCCCTGAGGCTTCGGGTACTGATCTTCTACTACCTGTGGTATGTGGTGTATGGCTCCTGCGACTTGGCTTCCTACACTGTGTTGTGGTGTGATGGCTACGTGTTGGTGAACCCCAAGAGGAAGGTTATGATGTAGACAGCAGAAGTTTTCCCTTGAGAAATCTACCCAAGGTTATCAATCCAGTGGGACTTGATGATCTATCGGAAGGTTGTTGATGTTGACTCCCCTGGCGCTAGGGAGCTTGCTCTGCACAGACACAAACCAGAACTTTGCCCAACACGAAACAAAGAGGTTGTCAATCTCTCCGGTCTTGCAGAAACAAAGAGTTAAACGTATGGTGTGGAAAACAGCAGGAAAAACAGCAAGTAACAGGAAACAGATGATTGCAGCAGGTTGTGTAAACAGTATGAGGAAATTGGACCAGGGTCCACAGTTCAGTAGTGGTGTCTCCCTCAGAACAGATAACTTGCATGTTGGGTAAACAAATTACAACTGGGCAATTGACAAATAGAGAGGGCATAACAATGCAATACATGCCAAGATGTCTACTATGAAATCTAGTTGGGCATTACAACAAAGTACATAGACCGTTATTCCAACAGCATCTATGCCTAAATAATCCACCTTCAAGGCAGCATCCGCATCCCATTCAGTATTAAGTTGCTAACAACAGATTATTGCATGAAGTAAAGTGTGTAATGTAATCAATACAAGTGCCCTTGGACACTGCACCAATGTTTTATCCCTAGTAGCAACAACACATCTACCATCTTAGACCTTTCTGTCACTGATCCAGATATCTAGAGACTGAACCCACTATCGAGCATAAATACCCCCCTCTTGGAGTCACAAGCATCTACTTGGCCAAAGCATCTACTAGCAACGGAGAGCATGCAAGATCAAGAGCACATAGATAAACAACTTGAATAAACATGGTATCAATATTCATCGGATCCCAGCAAACACAACATCTAGCATTACAATAAGATGATCTTGATCATGTTAGGCAGCTCACAAGATCTAAACATGGAGGCACAAGGTAGAGAGACAACTATCTAGCTACTGCTATGGACCCGTAGTCCAGGGGTGGACTACTCACGCATCACTCCGGAGGCAGACATGGTGATGTAGAGCCCTCCGGTGATGATCTCCCCTCCAACAGGGTGCCGAGAAGAGCTTCAGAACTCCTCCGATCTGAGATTGACGATGACGGCCGCGACGGAACTTTTCGTGGAATATGATCGACCGTAATAGGGTTTTCGCATCGCGGAGAATATATAGGCGAAGAGGCGGCGTCGGTGGCCGAGGGGGCCACCACGCCATAGGGGGCGCGGGGCCACCCAGGACTGCGCCCTAGTGTGGCGTGGCCCCCTGGTGGGTCTGCTCCGACTCCCCTTTGGACTCCGTGATCTCCTCGTGATATTATTGACGATGTCTTTTGTTTCGTCCAATTCCGAGAATATTTCCTTAATAGATTTTCTAAAACCAAAAACAGCAGAAAATAGGGAACTGGCACTGTGGCATCTTGTTAATTGGTTAGTCCCAAAAAATGCATAAAATGATATGAAGTGTAACCAAAACATGTAGCAATTGATATAATAACAGCATGGAACATCAAAAATTATAGATACGTTTGAGACGTATCATGGTGGAGGTAATAGCGCGGGGACTGGTTGTGCTACTGGTGCTGCAACGGGGACTGGCTGAGCGGTCGAAGGTGTGACTCGTCTTGTCTTCATCATGTAATCCATCGCCATTTGATCGAATTCTCTACAATTCCCCATGGTGTGGTTGGAGATTAGCCTTCCATCGTCCCCTTTGAACAGGTGGAGTCTGCAATAGTCGTCCATCTTCTCTTCGAATGTCCTGTCCGGCCTTGCGTCCGGACGCCTGCACCACTCTGGCCTTCTGTAGTTGCTCGTGCGCTGGTCGCGGTCTCGACGGTCGTCCGTTCGACTGTCGCGGCGGTCGTCGTTTCGACTGTCGCGGCGATCATCGTTTCGACTGTCGCGATGTTCCTCTGCTCTCCTGTCATCTCTACCATGATTGTCTTGCGGTTGGGTAAAACCTGCCGCCATGAACTTTACTATATCATCGTCGTTGTAACGGCCTTTGCGTTTGCGCCTCCGATCGTCTCTGTGACTGTCGCGGTGATCTCGACAGTCCCGACGATCTTCGCGGTTCCGCGGTGAGACTGGGCGTTTAGCCTGTATAGAATCGTCTTCGTCCGCCCACTCGGTTGCTATCTTCATGAGCTCGGCCATGGATTTTGGCTTTTTGCGACCGAGTGCTTCTCTGAAATCCTCACGAAAGACTCCCTGGGTGAAGACATCCATAGCTCTGTCTTCGGAGATTGTGCCTACTGAGTTGCGGATAGCTGTCCATCGCCTGATGTACAATCTGAGAATCTCATCAGATCTCTGTGTGCAAGCTCTTAGTTCTTCGAATGTTTTGGGCCGCTCACATAGAGGATCAAAATATTTGATGAAATCTTCCCGGAAGTGGTCCCAGGAGGTGTATGATCCTTCGGGTAAAGCTTTGAGCACTAGTACAGAACGACACATCGGAAACGGGCCAAAAACCTCATCGGCAACGGAGAAAGGGTCTGTGTCCCTGACCCTGTCACTGATGTGAAGAGCTCAATGGCAACGGAGGTGATAAACCATTTCTGATATCTTTAACATTAGACACGGAGTTTTGCTAATCACCGTTTCTGATAAGGGTTACGGGAAAACAAAAAACACGGTGACGGGTTGTGCCGTTGATGGAGCCCTGCTCCATGCGACTAGACGGCCGCCCGGTCGTCACCGTATTCCTGTATGCCCTGCTATATAAAAGTTCATCAGTGCGCGTGGCTGGAGCTATGCTCCTATGTCTTCACGGCCGCCAGATGAACATCTACCGTCTTCATCCTGCTGCGCAAAATGTACTGCTCCTGGTGACGTCACCGTGTATGGAGCCCCGCTCCTAGGTCTTCACGGCAACAGTATCGTCACCAAGCATCACCAAGCCCTTGACACAACAAATATTCTTTGTTAAAAACAGCAAACAAAACTAATAAACAGAGACAATAAGCAGTAAACAAAGTAAAATGTAGTGGGATAAGCAGCTAACAGAGCAAACGGACCTAAATAAGTAACAGAGCAAATACATAGCTGAACAGAGCTAACTAACCGAGCAAACCGATCTAAATAATTAAGTAGCTAACAGAGCAAATACATAGCTAAACAGAGTTATAAAACAGAGCAAACCAAGCTAAATAAATACTCTAACAGAGAAAATACATAGCTGAACAGAGCTACAAAACAGAGCAAACCAAGCTAAATAAATACTCTAACAGAGCAAATACATAGCTGAACAGAGCTAACTAACAGAGCAAACTGATCTAAATAATTAAGTAGCTAACAGAGCAAATACATAACTAAACAGAGCTACAAAACATCGCAGAACCAAGCTAAATAAATACTCTAACAGAGCAAATACATAGCTGAACAGAGCTAACTAACAGAGCAAACCGATCTAAATAATTAAGTAGCTAACCGAGCAAATACATAGCTAAACAGATTTACAAAACAGAGCAAACCAAGCTAAATAAATACTCTAACAGAGCAAATACATAGCTAAACAGAGCTAACTAACAGAGCAAACCAATCTAAATAATTAAGTAGCTAACAGAGTAAATACATAGCTAAACAGAGTTACAAAACAGAGCAAACCAAGCTAAATAAATACTCTAACAAAGCAAATACATAGCTGAACAAAGCTAACTAACAGAGCAAACCGATCTAAATAATTAAGTAGCTAACAGAGCAAATACATAACTAAAAAGAGCTACAAAACAACGCAAACCAAGCTAAATAAATACTCTAACAGAGCAAATACATAGCTGAACATAACGGTCATTTACCTTAGGCGAGGCGGGGTCGCTTTCCGTCGCGGATTGCGTCCCAGGCGTCGGCGCCGGAGCCACTGCCAGAGGAGACCTCATCCTGCTCGAACACCGGAGCGTCCTCCTCCTCCTCCGCCGCCACCACCGCTGCCGCCGCCGCATCTGGCCCAGGGCCCTGGCCAGGGAGAAGAGAGCGGTGTATGGCCGCCCGGAGCTGCGTCTGGAACGACGCCTCCTCGGAGGCTTCTATTGCGTGCTCGGCGCTGGAGATGCGGATAGCTCTCTGCATCGCAGACGCCGAATGACACCGTCGGCGCGCTCATGCTCAAAGGCGGCGCGAGAGAGGAGGAGACCGACCTCCAGATCCTCGTCCTCATCATCCGAGGAGGACGAGATCCGGGCGTCGGTGGCCGCCGCCGCCGTGGATCCGGATGGGATTTGACGGCTCCGAATGAACTGGCGACCGCAGTCGCCGGGGATCTCGCCCCAGTTGTAGGGGAGATCTGGGCTACGCCTCGGAGGGTGGGAGGAGGAAGATGCTCCATCCTGACTTTCGTCGGCGCCGGAGGGGTTCGCCATCGATGGGTGAAGTAGGAGGAGAGCGTGTGCGGCTAGGGTTAGGAACTGGGGAGAGTGAGACTGTGAGAGTGAGAGTGAGACACACTGGAGTGGAAGATATTAATACCGGCACTGCTTAATGGGCCTTCACATGGGAAACGGAGATAGACCGATCTCCGTTTCTGATGTGGTCATATCGGCAACGGAGGTATTTTTTCCTCCGTTGCCCAGATATGAGCAATGGAGATCTTTTCGCCCTCCGTTACCATTGTGTCGGGCCCATCGACCGACTAGCGCGCGCACTCACGGAAGCGCGCGGAGCTCATTCTTCCGTCGCCTAACTCTCGCCGTTGCCATAGAGGGGTATCCGATGTGTCGTTCTGTACTAGTGGAGCCAGTCGCGTGCTGTGCCTCAAGCATCAACTGTATGTATTGCAGTGTTGTTGTAGTTGTTCCATGTTGACATACGACTGCTAGTTTGTAGTCCTCGAGCCACCCAGATGGCTCCTGTCTGCAGTTGAACTTTGGAGTTGTTGGTAAGCCGAATTTCTTAGGCATCCTAGCTTCGCGAATGCGTCGAGTGAAGCATCATGCTCCACATGGCCCTATGTCACGATTGTCACCCGAATCGCTGCTGTCAGACCTCCTGGACCTGCTCCGTGATCGACGGCGATTTGAGTCTCTTCTTGCGCTGCTCCTGTGAGGGCTGCGACTGCGACGGTCTCGCGATGTGTGTCGTGAGCGGCTCCTGCTACGCTCTCTGCCCTTCTCTGTTTGGAGTCCTTTTGCTGCGAGTGCAAGCGCCTTCATCTGCTGTTGATGTGCTACTGCGGCCGGGTCGCCTGCTGGAGGTGCCGTTGCTCTTAAATACGCTCCAATTTGCATCAGGGCTCCTTCAGCTGTTTTGGGTACGAGCACCCCATCTGCATCCAACGTCATGAACGAATGTTCTAAGTTGCGAGTAATTCCTGACCTCTCTCCTTCTGGGAGGTTTGCAAATCTTGACTTGTGCCTAGGCTCTGTCGCGCCCGTGGAGCCGAGGGATAACTGCCTCCTTCTCGCACTCGAGATACTGGCTTGCTTTCTGCGCTCTTCGAGTGTTGCTCTGTACTGATTTAGGCGTATCATCTCTTGCCAGTTGAAGTAGTTGTACGCCCTCATCTCATCTAAGGTTGTATCTGCAGGCATCATTGTACACTCCTTGATGACTTTGTCCACTTTTGCTGCCATCTCGGCTGTGATGGTCAATGTTGACACGCCATCTGGTAATGTGACCGTGCACGGAAACTCCGTGGGCCTTCGACTGGCTGCTGCTGCCGAGGTTTCTGCGCTGAACGCGACGTAGACCTGGCGAGGTATGATCGGAGGACAGGTGTATGTGCTGTCTATGCCAGTTATGGACTCGAACTCATCGTCCAAGCTCATGCCGGAGCTGTTGCTTCTGCTGATCTGTGCGTCGATGTTGATATATGCTTCGGGTGTCTGCTCAGGATTGTCTTCGTTGTTGGCGAGGAACTCGTGATCTGCTTGGATCTCTGGTCCGCCGAAATCGGCGAGGCAGATGCTGTCGTTTGCTTCTTCGGCTTGCATGTAGTCGAGAACCATGTCGAGTGATTCGGCGTGTTCGACCGTGCCAAATTGATAGGTGGATTGTACCTCATCGTCTGGGATTTCCTGCGCTATGAGCTCGTTGAACTCTCGGGTTGACATGGATGAGGCTGGCGATCCTAGCGGCGAGATCGAGTCGATCTGTGATGAGGCGACTTCCAAAGCTGTTGGCGATGCAATTGTAGTCGATGGAGCATCGAGTGTCTCAGCCGCGATTGGATCTGTCAAGTCCTGCACACCAAACTTATCGACGAAAAAATTGTGCTTTCCAACAATTAGATCCAAACCTGAGTTGAGGCTGGCAAAGGCCTCTTGAGCTTCTGGCGAGTACGGTTTGATCCGTTTTGGTGATGCGATCTTTGAAGCTGGCGAGTGATCGCATGATGATCCGACGTTAGTCAAGCTTGCCGGCGAGTTGCCGTTTGCAGATGTGGCCGGCGAGTTGCCGTTTGAAGATGGAACCGGCGAAACTGTGAATCCAACACTACCTGTTCCCATAGACGGCGCCAATTGATGAGGGGTGTCCTCGGCAATACCCATAGTCGAGTACCTAGGGTTAGATTTACGAGGTAGAGAACGCGTAGTGTTAGTAGAATCGACGGCTGACAAGCAAGATTTACCCAGGTTCAGGGCCCTCGACTGAGGTAACACCCCTACTTCCTGCCTGTCTGTATTGATTGTGGAATATGCTGCGGTTACAAGGGTCTAGCAAGGGGTTGATCTCGCTAGGGTTTGATGGCTCTGGTGTTGCGTGTCCTTGGTCGGACGCCCTCCTAGCGCTTATATAGGAGGCTGGGTCTCGGGTACGTAACCGACTAGACTTTTACAGATAAGGAAACTACAACCGACTATGCCTAACTTGGGAAGCAATCTTCATCTTGGGCCTCCCTTGCTGGGCTTCATCGGGCTGTCGACAATTGGGCTTTAGTCATCATGTGAACCAGGAACCCTCATGGTAGGATACCCGTTTGGTATAACCTCGTCACCAAGAAAACCAAAATTGCCACCGGACGCCCGGGGTGTGTTAACAAGCTCCTAGCGCAAGGTGCGGCAGACGGCCCAGCCCATGGTTATTTTGAGATGGCAAGGTCGTTCGTAAAAAAAATTAGATTACATGGTGATGTTTTGTATGCTAAAGGGGCGGAGCTTCCGGTAGGGCAAGACAGGACAGCCGTCCTATCTTAATTTTTCCTTTTTCTGAAGATTTTGAGTGATTGTACATCGAAAATGGACACATATGAATAACTTATGATTGTCTTAGTGAACACTGCGAAAAAATGATTCTGAACCAAAGAAACATACTAGGTTTTGTATAGTTGAAAACCACGAAAATTCACAATGGAACCCGAGCTCATATGCTCCCGTTATTTTCGGGCAAATAAAAAATAGAAAAACTTTTCAGAAAATTCCGAAAAAAATCACAGGCATACCTGAATATGGCACGCACGAGCGTGCGAAATTTCGCAACGAAATGACACCGTGGCCGCCTTGTGCAAAAAAGATAAATTTCTGACAGAAAATGAGATCCCATTTTTGAATTTTCAGATCTGTGATTTATTTTTTTGCACAGGTAAGCCACAATGTCAGTTTGTTATGAAAATTCACACGCTCGTGCGTACCATACTCAGGCACGCCTGTGATTTTTTTCAGAATTTTTTGAAAAGTTTTTCTATTTTTTTATTTTCTGACAATACCGGGAGCATATGCTCCCGGGTGCCAAAACGCCGCTCCCAGAAAACCAACCTTTTATTTTTACAATACCTGCTTTTCAATCTAACGAAATCTGACTCTAAACAATGTTCTAAGTAGGCTATATAAGAAAGCTTGACGGTATTTGGCCAGTTTATGGGTGGCCGAAACCAACAATATGTATGTGATAGTTGATGTTTTATTGTTCTATTTATGTTTTATATTTTTATTGATCTAGAGTTATAACTTTATTACTCCCTCCGATTCATACTAGTTGTCGCTGGATCAAATTTATCTATACATGTTTTAGTGGTAGATACATCCGATTTAGCAACAATTTATATGGACTCGAGGGATAGTTCATTCAACGTTTTTGGTTAAGGATGTGAGGAAATGTTTGCTCAATCGGAAACTTGACGGTTGAGAGCACATCTTGAAAGATGCCAAATTGCGACAGAAAATAAAATCGCAATTCTAAGTATGAATGTAATAGTAATAAAATAGGAGAAATCAAAAAAAGGAGCACTAGTGCAAAACCTCACATTGGAGACGTGAACTAAAGCCGGTTAAAACAAAACGAGAAATGACCATCTGGGATAAAAACACCTCAGTCGGATGGAATTGGTTGTCCGTCTCTGATAACACCTACGTCGGTTAATAATCCCGACCGTCGCTAAAAATATTACCATCGGAGACGGGTTGAAATTTTTACCGGCGCCGCTTCTTATATCGGGGCTGACCACAGAAATGCGCTGGAGTCACGTCCACGACCAACGCCACCCAACCACCGAAACCCCACTGGGTAGAGTTGATGTAGTCGAGTTCAAGAGGAGAAGAGAAATGAATGGAGTTGGAGATGTGATAGAGTGGCTCGAGGGGGAGTTGTTGGTAGCAAGAGAGGCGGCGAAGGTTGTCGGAATTAGTCGACAATCATGCCAGTGAGAAGGGATCGAATGAGAGATAGAGAAAGAAAGAGGTGAGTAAGAGAGTGGGCGGGTTAGGAGCTTATCCCTCCAGATGACTGGGCCTCGGGGAGCAATTGGGACAAACCCATTAGACCAATTGGATCAGGCCAACCAACAAGGTAACAACCCAGTTAATTATTAAAATTGTAATGTGAGAAATTGAAAATGACTAAAATACCTAGTAAGTGCAAAAATCGTATAAAAATGTTTAGCATTTCAAGATAATGTTTTAAATCTAATGGAAGTAGTTCCAATGTTTTTGGACAAATATAATTATTAAACAATTTAATAAAAGTTTAATCATTTAAGAAAAAATATTATAACCTAAAATAAATACTTAGGAGGATTTATAAATTACATAATAACCACTAATATTTTTGAAATGATATTCTGGATTTTAAAATAATTCAAGGTGTTTTGGAAGATATTATAAAAACTAATAGATACTACAAATTTGGAAATCAAAAGGTTAATAAGTCAAAACCTAATAAACTTTAGGGAATTAAAGTCGGAGAATAGGCCAAGAAAACTCCAAATTGCGAGCTAGAGATTCTAAGAAAACTTTACTGTATACAGACTTCCCAGTTTCTTGTGAAGCCACAAAACCCAACTTATAATCTTTAGTACCTTAAAATTAGCAGTTTTTATGAGGGTCAGACCCCTTGGATTCCAAAAATACTAGACATAAAAAAAATCAGGAAATACTCTCTACTTCTTACATTAGTATGTATCATTAATTCTACCTCTACCCATGCTAACATTCCTAATCCTACTACAACCAATCCCTGCTATTTTTTCAACTAAATCATCAGCTTTTACATCAGATCCATTGACATCTCTATCACAACAGTCAAAATCCCTTTCCGGATTAGGATTAAGATTTTTTTATCCCTTAGTCCTTCTTGCATGCCAGGCAAACTAGAACTCACAAATATAGCTAGCATCTAACTTCTTTCAATTTCTATATGGCATTCAAGGTACAATCTACCTCTACAACATTCTTACCTAAACTCACACTAAATTTAGCAACAATACTAGAAATAAACTAGCAACATTACTCAACTACTAGGCTTTGAAATCCTAACATCCACATTCTCCCGATTCATGTTCTTCACCAATTTTTCAGCTTTCTCCATAATGTGTTGATCTATATCTACTTTGATGCTATTCCTCCTTGGCTCTTCCCCTTTTGTTTGTCTATTTTTTTGCTTTACTGCCAACTTTATTACCCCTTCGCCCTACTTCTTATTAGCTGCTATTCTTCTTGATTCCACTTTTCTTCCACCTCTTCTAAACTCACCGCATCCTTGTCCTCCGTGTCATCATAATCAGATGCATTACGATCCACAATATTCATTTACTTAATTACTTGAGTGTTGAAACCGAAGTTTCTGACTTATCCATATATATATTATCTCCACCATCTCCTCCTATACCATTCATCTTTTCCCCAAGCTTCCTATCCACTACATTCATATTCAACTTTCTCTTCCAAGTCCTCCTCTCGACTCGGGTTTTCCCACAGAGTCACTATCCCTAAGCTCTTTCCTGACATTGTTTTGCTTGTCTACCATTTGTTGTGTCTCACGTTTTCCTCAGCTTGCGTTCACATCCACCTGACCGCAGAAGACTCATCAGAGGACATCACACGGCTTGCATCCCCAAGCTCTTGCATTAGAGTCCACATGTCTACTGGGTAAGAGTCCACGAGAACTAGCCTTTGTCAAAGTACTAAAAATATTCTAACTCAGTAGCGCATGAGGTTCCAATGGTTAGTTTTGGATCGTTTTTGCATAAGGGCATCACACATTTACCATGTCCCCACCACATTCCCCTCCAATATATTAGGTATTCTCTGCCTTCGGCGATGATGTGGGAGCAAGAGGTGTCCCTCTGATCCGAAATTAGTGTCGAAAGTTTGTATATCACGTCGTACTATGCTAGTGCTATTTTCGCGACAATTAAAGTGGATCGGAGGGAGTAACGTACTTGACACACACTGTAGTATAGTATGAGAGAATAGTAGAGACGGAAGACGGTCGGAAATGCCTCCCGAATATTAACGGGAGAACCTCGTGACAAGCGAGTTGGACCGCTTCCCCTCTTTCGTCTACAGTAAGAGGGCGATTTTCTTGGAGACACCGCGCCAGCAGCTCGCGACCGGAGATCTCCCAGATCCCTTGTCTCCGGCGGCCGCTTCGGCGGCGGGAGGCGGGGATCGACGGATCCAGGTATGTACATAGCTAGGTGTGCGTGGTGGTGTGTCAGCCGGCGGCGCTGGGAGGATGCGGTGGCGCCGGAGTGGCTTTTGTTGGCGGTGGAGTTCTCCTCTGTCGGCGCGGCTTTGTGGAGCTCCGCCGCAGATCTGCTGCCCAGGCCTTGCTCGAGGCTTCCCGGAGGGCTCGAGAAGGCATCCCCTTCACCGGAGATCGAGAGACGGCGGTTCCGGTGGCTGACCTCGAAGTTGCAGATGCGGAAGGCCGAGGTGGCGTGGCTGATCTTCTTGCAGGGTGGAGGTGTCCAGGCACCGAGGAGCGTCGACTTCCCAGTCGCTCGGGGAGGCCTCCCAGTCCAAGGTCATGGAGGTTCGGCGACGGGTTTCGCCGGCGCAGCGGTCTTCCTGAAGACGACGACGCCAGAGTTCAGAAGGACCTCGATGTAATTTCCTTTGTTTTCTGGACTTTTCTGTAAGAATCTTGGCTGGGTGTATCTGTAATTTCCTCGCAAAAAAAAAGAATATTAACGGGAGGACGTGCCGCTCTCGAACCCTCCGTCACAAATTCACAATGCCGTGTGCGGCCTCGTTGGACCGTCGCCATGTTTCCTAGCCCGAGAGAAATTTCCGTTTCATCATGAAAAGAAAACCAAGTTTGTCCGAATGCGCCGTCGCCTCACTCACTGGTTGGGTCGCGCACCAGCTCGGCTCGGTCGTCTCACGCACACGGCACGAGCACAACACTCGCTCACGCCGAGGCAGGACTCATCAGGAGACGCGGTGACGCACACATGACACACCAACCAACCAACCAAACACTGGTCAGCAGGGCAGCCCACCCAAGTTGACAAACGTCACTCCCCTGTCTCCTCCCCCACCCAAGCCCAACTCCCCTCGCTCGCTCTAGCTCACGCTCACGACACAGGTCCGCAGGCAGGCCGCACGACGACGAATCCAATCGAATCGAAGCCCGGCCGTACCTAGGGTTTCGCTCGCCGCCGCCGACCCCCCACCCCCGTCGCCACGCCGCCGGAGCGCGGCGTCACCGCCGAGGTAAGCCGCCCTCTTTGTTAACGCCACTGGTCCAGTCCACTGTAGCTCAATATAGGGTTTCTGCGGCGGAATTCCGGCGGGTTTCAACGGATCTGGAGGGGCTCGGGGCGCCGGCTGGGGAATGGGGATGCTGTCCTCGCGGAGAATTGCGGGCTCCGGGGACTCCGCATTCCGCGGGGGTTGGTGGGCGGAATTGGGGGACGGTTGTCGCGGTTCCTGTGCGCAGTGCTTCGCTTCGGAGTGGCAGTATCGGAGGAGCTTCGCTGGACTGTTTGTCCGGGTGGACGAGGAGGAATGGTTGAGGCTTTGGAGGGGTTCTGAGGCTGCGATGGCTGCTCCTCGACCTCTCCCTCGAAGCAGCCTGGAAATGGTGCCCCTTCCTGCTTCAGTAGCCTGCCTTAGTTGCTGTGCTGTGCTTGTAGTAGCGGTTAGGGCTACGCGTTACCGATGTGTGGTTTGGTGGCCGTTCCGCGAGGCTTCGTAGCAAACATTTTCGGTTAAATTTAGTATGTTTATATACATCACCGGATGTAGGCATATTGGCGCGTACGAGTGCGGAGGATTTGCACTTGCCCCAACGTGCCGACATACCGAACCTTCTGTTCCCGATACTGGTGGGGATAGGGCGGTCTATTTGTTTCACTGCTTTGGATGGGCGACGGTCGGATTTGGTGCTTTACTTATGTCCATGCGACCTCCTAGATCGTTGATTTGGAAAGATGTATCTCTTGCCATTTTCTTTGTTACGCTCTTTTGTTGCTTACAAAAAAAGAATTAAGTGATATTCCCGCTGTTCCGAATAAATGTTGTGTGTTTCAGAGCGGAGGGAGTATTGATGTTCATAATGTTACGTGCAGCTTACTTCTAGGTTATTGTAGGCAACATCTCTGTTTTTGTTTTCTTAGTTTCTGGCTTTCTCCTCGCCAAATTTGTGCTGACATGTGATTTTTCCTACTACCCGTTCGAATTTTCATTGGTCCATAGTGGTGCTGCTTAAGGGCTACTCTGCCTAACACAACAGATTTTGTTATCATAGGGTTGAAGTATTTTTTCCATTCTCGATGTTTTCTTTGGTTTGGTAGCAAGACCTGAAGTCATGTCAAATTTTGTTTTTGAGTCTGCCATGGTTTGTACATATGCATCACCCCCCGAAATAATTAATAAGTGGTGAGACAAAATTATTACCATATTGTTTGGGTTTCTTGGTGCGTGTTTTTGTAGTAGATTGTAAACACTAACATGTATACTCGAGTGACATGTAGTTATTTTGGCCGTGTAATTACTAATAATGGAATTTATTACGTTCTACTTGTTCAGCAGATTTCCTTGGGCCTGTATCCATGCTTTCTGCTTTCAGAAGGTGATTACTGAGGGGGAGGATGGAAGAGGAGGAACACCGTGGAGTTGTTTTGGTATGCAGCATCTGTGGGTTCCTCTTCGCTGTCCTTGGCCCTCTCAGCTTTTGGGTTCTGTGGGCTGTGAATTGGAGGCCATGGAGGTTATATAGGTATGCTAGTGATTAAGTATACTTTCTTTATCAGGAGTATATGCTTGTATTTGCATGTTTCTTAGTTGGGATTCATTAGTAACCTGCTATTTTACTTTCTTTGTCATGGACACTATTGTTTCCAATTGAAACTACATGCATTTTTCTTTTACAATTGAATGTTGTCATTGACTCGATGCTCACTGACCCCCACAAAACCCATTTGCCTCCGTTTTTAGTGATATTCTAGTCGATGTTTGTTTGCTGTAATTGCGGACATTTCACCGAAATCCATTTTCTTATCCCGATGATATTTAGACAGCAAAGTAGGTAGGGTTAGTATCAGTAGCATACTAACACATGGATAGTTTCTTGCAGTTCTATTGTATTGTCATTCTAGCATCATACTTGTGGGTTAAGTAAAGCCCGCTGATAATGTATGGAGTATAATTATTTATGAGACGTGGCAGATAGACAAATACACATCCTCATTTGGGGTCCTTGTGTTTGCAATACATTGACTAATGGTTTCTCTGATCTGTATTTGTCTGACTTACCTAGTTAGCTCTTAATATTTTTTCGTCTTATTTTCTTCATTCAGTTGGATATATGCAAGAAAATGGCCAGCGTATGCACATGGACCTCAGCTAAGCACACTATGCAGCTTGTTGACCCTTTTTGCATGGATTCTCGTCATTTCCCCTATAGCAGTTCTGCTAGCATGGGGAAGCATCCTTATTATTCTTATGGAAAGAAACATAACTGGTTTAGCTGTTATAATGGTTGGTGTTGCTTTGCTCCTATCATTCTACTCTATAATGCTCTGGTGGAGGACGCAATGGCAAAGCTCAAGTACGTTCTCTGTTCTTGGTGTTCATTTAATAACTTAGCATTTGTTCTAGAAGTTAAGCCATGTGTTCTCTTCCATTTTCCGAGCGTGTCATCTTGTACTTTTGGTGGGCATTATATTTGTCTCTCTTGAACAAGAATAAACCCTGTTTTCTTGCTACATCCAATGCTTTTTTAGATAAATATAATTATTCGAGTTACTTGACCACCATATATTAATTGACATGATGTTTTATATTCCCTCCGTCGAATGCATGTGGCGTCTTAGTTTTGCGTGCACGAACTTTGACCATCATGTTAGCCACTAATGTGTGAGAATTATGCCATAAAAATTATACCATTAGAAACTATATTTGAATACGAATCCAACGGTACAATTTTCAAAGCCCATACCACAAATTTTGTTGGTCAAATACGTTGGCCATGTTTACAAATAATTTCCATAATATCTAAATTTTCTAACATAACTGGTCCGCTTCTGCTGCAAGAAGATATTGCCAATATGCAGACACCATGCAAGTTGGATACAGAAGTACTTCATCCATCCTCATTTAAGTGCCGTCCTTATTTTGCATACCACAAATTTTGTTGGTCAAATAGATGGTCAAACTTGGTGTATGCAAAATAAGGACGGCACTTAAATGAGGATGGATGAAGTACTTCTGTATCCAACTTGCATGGTGTCTGCATATTGGCAATATCTTCTTGCAGCAGAAGCGGACCAGTTATGTTAGAAAATTGAGATATTATGGAAATTATTTGTAAACATGTTCAACGTAAAAGTTGGCCATGTTGATTTGTTAGATTATCATAACTAAAGTATACCTAAATCACTTTCGTTGCACTCCACTTTTTGACTAAGCTTAGTTGTACTCCTTCCGTTTCACAATATAAGATCTTTTAAGTGTTATACATGTTGTCTAGATCCGGACTAAAAAGAGTGTACACCTACACTAAAACGTGTCTAGATACATGTGAATGTGGAAAATGTCTAAAGCATCTTATATTGTGGAACGGGGGGAGTACATATTAGGGTTGGCATGGACAAAACATGCAACTTGCACAAAGATAACTTCTAAATCAGCGGTTCAAAATGTGATAAGCAGTTCCCTCTAAAAAAGTTATCAGTCTTGTTGCATCCTTTCTTCACTTAGCTCTGTACTAGCTTTTTCTGCTCATTGGGTTGATCTGTTATCCGTTTGTTCTTTATAACATATGGGTTTTTGTTGATCTATTAGCAATATTAACAAATGGATTGTTTGGTGCAGAGGCTGTTGCTTATCTTCTCCTATTGGCAGTAGGCCTGCTGTGCGCCTATGAATTTTGTGCCGTTTATGTCACAGCTGGTGCAAGTGCTTCTGAGCTCAGTTCTCCATCTGGGTTTTTCTTTGGCTTATCTGCAATATCATTGGCCATCAACATGCTCTTTATATGTAAAATACTGTTCAATGGTAAATATATTCTTCCCTCAATTTAGTTTAGCACATCTTATCTTAATATGAAAGTTGATTTTTTGTCATACATTTTATCTGCAGGAAGTGGATTTGATGTTGATGAATACGTCCGGAGGTCATACAAGTTTGCATATTCTGATTGTGTTGAAGTTGCCCCTGTTTCATGCTCCCCTGATCCTCCAGATCCTAGTGAGCTATACATGACTAAATCTAGCAGGTGAATCCATTATTTCCCCCTCAAATATCTGTTACCAACTTTTTGGCAAATCATATATTGCAAACTTCTTTTATGGATGTTCATTTTTCTGATCTATTTATTTTTCAAATTTGATAAGATATTATGACTTTTTTTTTTTTTTTTTTTGCGGTTTATAAGATATTATGACTTACAAATGCAGGGTATTGCATCTGGGGCTTCTCTACCTTTGCTCGCTGGTTGTGCTTGTTGCCTATTCCATCTTGTATGGTCTGACCTCAAAAGAAGCACCTTGGTTGGGTGCTTTAACTTCAGTTGCTGTAGTGATTCTTGGTAATTCTTTTTCCTTGGACTATTAATTGCTTGTACTCTGTATCTGTTTCTTTGACATCTTACTTCTCTTTTGTACAGACTGGAATTTGGGCCTGTGTTCATTTAGGTTTGAGCTTCTAAAAAGTCGGACACTAGCGTTATTTGTGGCTGGAACATCACGAGTGTTTCTTATATGTTTTGGGGTTCATTACTGGTTTGTATTCATCCTTTTCTTTTTAGTTGATCATATTAAGACCGAGTATTTCTTGCTATTTACTGACTAATGTATTACATTAGGTACCTTGGACATTGCATCAGTTATGCTTTTGTAGCCTCTGTTCTTTTAGCTGCTGCTGTCTCTTGCTGGCTTTCTATTTCCAATCCCTCAGTTGCAAGGATAGATGCGCTAAGAAGTACAGTGATAAAGCTGCGAGAAGGATTTCGAAGAAAGGGACAAAATAGTTCTTCAAATTCATCAGAAGGGTGCGGATCTAGTGTGAAACGTAGTAGTGGTAGTGTTGAAGCAGGTCACCATGGCAATGCTACCGATTCTATTTACAGAAGTTATTCACAGAGCGATGGGGCCAATTGGAACAATGTTCCTTTTGATCGATCCAATAGTTGTCAAGAAGGCCGAAGCTCTGACAAGAACACAGATAGTGGACGCGCAAGTTTAGCCCATCGTAGTAATTCGTGCCTTTCTGCTGTCCAAGATTCTGAAACTGCAGTAATTTCAGCAGATAGACATGGGGATACCGTTGCTTCACTTGTCGTTTGTTCTAGCAGTGGGTTGGAAAGTCAAGGCTGCGAGTCTAGTGGATCAGCTACTGCCTCGGGCAATCAGCAACTTTTGGATTTGAACTTAGCTGCAGTTTTTCAGGACAGACTTAATGACCCAAGGATCACATCTATGCTAAAAAGGAATGGTGGAGATGTAGAACTGGCTAATCTTCTACAGGATAAAGGCCTGGATCCAAATTTTTCTTATATGATGAAAGATAAGGTTATGGATCCACGGATTTTAGCTTTGCTACAGAGAAGCAGCCTAGATGCAGACCGAGAGCATCAAGATGATGCCGATGCTACTGGTACTGAGGAACTGGATACAACTATTGCAAACCAGATCTCTTTGTCAGAAGAACTCAGAAGAAATGGGCTAGAAAATTGGCTAAACATTTCAAGGCTGATTTTCCATCAATTAGCTGGCACTCCAATACGATCCTTTGTTGTATTTACACTAATATTCATTGTAGAGACAGTTACTGTTGCTGTCCATCGACCAGAGCCCATCAAAGTGATAAATGCTATACATGAACAGGTATATTTTTGTTGCAGAGGCAGTATAACAGCTTTGAAAGATTGATTTTAATATTGATCGCAAGTGTGATAATATGTTCCCTTCATTTGGCAGTTTGAGTTCGGTTTCTCCATACTGCTTTTATCACCAGTTGTCTGCTCCATCATGGCATTCATTTGGTCCCTGCGTGCGGAAGAGATGATGATGACATCCAAACCACAGAAGGTGATAAGTGATATACAACAAGAGAACTGTTTACTGTTTATCCATTATCATGCCAAGTCAGGTTATAACCATCATAATCATGCGAGGTTGTGTTTATCACCGTATCAGAACAACTGCTTTGTACTGTCTGTTTCAGTTTCAAACTTAGTCAAATGCTATGCAATGCAAAATACTTATGATAGAGGCAAATGGAAACGCTGTGCTGGAATATTAGCAATACATGTGCATGTCTATGGATAACTGTGGGTATCTTTACTAGACATGCTGTAGTGCATCAAACACTCCTCTGTAAAATCTACTTTTGATGCATCAACTGTGCTTATATTGCACTGAGTATGCCATTATGTTTCTTAGTTTTACTTGAGTTTTAGTTTTTTACGTAACTCTCAGCTATAATGACTTGCCGTTCTTTTCCACAACTTCAGTATGGCTTCATCGCGTGGCTGCTAAGTACATGTGTTGGCTTACTTCTCTCTTTCTTGAGGTACACTTATTGCTAATTAATTTGCGTTCCTGTTTGCTTTCCTTACCAAATTGTAATACGCAGAGCATGCTAGCCGTATCCATTTGTTCCATATATGCAAATAAGGACATTTCATTGTTTTATATATGTTTTGTATAACATTTTACTTTAATCCCTGGCTGTACAAATTATGGGGTCTTTCTTAAAGAACTTCTCGGACTTTACCTTTGTGGAAGGGACTGTTGTATTTACTAAAAATCCTGAGTGTGATGCTCTCAGTTGGCAATAGAGAGTGATCTATGTATTTAGGTTTACTACAGAACACGGTACAGCTAGTTATGTCTTACATTTACATTTGCATGTCACTTTGGGTGGCAATGTGGCATGAGATGATGAGATGCTGATACTTATTCAAAACTGTCTCTTTCCTTCGTTTCTAATGATATCAATGTACACACGATTATATTATAAGGTGCTTTATCCTGTAGGATGTTAGAAAAAAGTACAGAGATAACTGTTGTACTCCAGTTATCCAATGGGCTACTATACAGTGTGATCACACATGACTCGAGGAATCACAATAATAATACAGTACATGGTTAAGCACTAGACTTGCCTATAGACACCCTTAACAAAGTCTAATGATGGTGCCGCTCCTGTAGGTTGTTTATTGCTTATCACTTTGTCTTATGAATTATGATGAACTTCACTATTTGATTGATTAACTAAATCTATTTTGGGTGCATGTGAAACACTTAGGCTTTAGGTGGATAGTGAATTGCTATTTTTAGCCGAGTAATGATGGTGGCTTGACACATTCACATCTTCTGTCTATAGTGGATACCTGTTTTACATATCTAGACTCCATAGTAACGAGATACCTACGATACATTTCATTGGTGAAATGCATCATTTTTTGGTCTGAAAGTTACCTATGCTATTCTGCAGTAAGTCATCGGTTATACTGGGTTTGTCTCTCACGGTCCCACTTATGGTCGCTTGCCTCTCATTCGCTATTCCTATATGGATGCGTAATGGTTATCGTTTCTGGATTCTTGGAGGGGAGCATGATAACCGTGTAAATGTTCGTCAAACTCCTGGGAAGAAAGAGGTTTGTTATACATATGTTTCTACATTTAGCAATTTAGGTATACCATGTATATATTCACACTCTGACCCTGCTTCGTGTTATGTGCCCGATGCCAGCAATACAATTAGCAAGAGCTGGTTGGATACCTGAATGTGTGTCCTGTCAGCAGCATGCATCATGTTTTGTAGCTTATCTGAATATAAACAATTTTACGTCCTAGTTTTGTAGCGTGCTAGTATTATTCTAGATACCTTCCTGCAATGTTTTCTAAGATTATGTTCACGTTTCTCACCATTAGTGTTTTGTTGTCAGGGTGCTCTCTTCGCAATCAGCATAGCTGTTTTCACGGCATCAGTTATTGGCCTTGGTGCAATAGTATCGGCGAAGCCTTTAGATGCTTTAGGCTACAAGGGATGGGATGCTGATAAAAAGAGTTTTTACTCTCCCTATGCAACATCTATGTATCTCGGATGGGCGTTATCTTCCACAATTGCCGTGCTTGTTACTGGGGCGATACCTATTGTTGCTTGGTTCGCCACATACCGATTTTCGCCTTCGTCGGCTATATGTGTTAGCCTTTTTGCGAGTATGTCCTACTTGATCTTTCCTCAAAGTTGGCATTTGATGTTGAATGAAACAGCTGTCACTTTCAGAAGTAACTGACGCGAGTTGTTACTTTCCGCAGCTGTTCTTGTATCTTTCTGTGGTGCATCCTATTGGGGAGTTATAAATTCACGAGAGGACGGGATTCCTCTGAAGGCTGATTTCCTGGCAGCCCTACTCCCTTTACTTTGCATTCCTGCAATGTTCGCGCTGTTCACTGGGCTGTATAAATGGTATAAAGATCACCTTTATTATTTGCATTTTTACTCACATTAATGCTTTGCTGAGATAAAACGAAAAAAAATGCAGGAAGGATGATGATTGGAAGATCTCTCGAGGAGTTTACCTTTTCGTTGGCATGGGAATGTTGCTATTGCTCGGCGCAATATCAGCAATTATCGTCACAATTAGACCTTGGACTGTATGTAAACCTCACATGACCTAGATCTTTGAAGTAGCGTCATATAAATGTTAATTCATCTATATAATTGACCTGTCATCTTTATACAGGTTGGAGTCGCATGCCTCCTAGTTATCCTGTTCCTTGTGTTTGCTATTGGAGTCATTCACTACTGGAAATCTAACAACTTCTATTTAACAAGGACACAGATGTTACTCGTTTGTTCCCTTGCTTTTCTTCTCGTGTTGGCTGCCTTCCTGATGGGTTTATTTCAGGGTGAGTACTTGTTTTCCTTTCGATGTCTTTCAGCCTGCTCTCACCAATTTAATTGGTTTGGCATACTGTTGTCAATAATTCATATTAAATGCGACTTTTGTGTTTGTAGGCAAGCCTTTTCTTGGAGCATCTATAGGTTATTTCTCATTTCTGTTTCTTCTCACCGGAAGGGCTTTAACCGTAAGTTTGATTTATGTTAAGATAACTATTAGTCATGAGATGTTTTGGTGTTTGCGATAATCCTAATAATAATGATAATATACTCTTCTCAGGTCCTTCTATCTCCACCAATTGTTGTTTATTCACCAAGGGTATTACCTGTATATGTTATGATGCTCATGCAGACTCTGCCAAAAATGTTAGGTATGGTAATTATCCTTCCCATGCACACACTTTGTGTTCATGATTGGTCATAATTTATTTTTCTTCCTTTCTGTCTTATAATAAGAATGCTGTTATCATCTGATAAAAACACTAACACCACTCTCTTTACAGTTATGCCTTCCTTATCTTGTATGGGATCGCATTGGCAACTGAAGTTTGGGGTGTTATTGCTAGTCAAGTAATGAATCCGCCATTTGTTGGGGCTGCTATTTGTGCTAGTACTCTCGTAATTGCATTCAGTTTCGCTGTCTCCCGTCCATGCCTAACTCTCAAGGTTGGTACTTTGTGCAGAATAAGCAAATTTTATCAACTGAACTTTTTTTGTTCTCCCCTTTTCATCTGGGATTCCAAGTAATAATCTTGTGAAACTTGAATCAGATGATGGAGGACGCCGTTCATTTTCTCAGCAAGGATACAGTTGTTCAAGCAATGTCACGATCTGCTAACAAAGTAAGTAGCCCTAGCTTTAAGATGACACTTAACAAACTACTCATTTAAAACTATTAATGTAGCAATTGTTTGTTTGCATACTATTGTTATACCTGTTTGAACCATTTATCCTTATTTTTTCCATTAACATTTATTGCTGAGAGCTATCACCATTTTTGTGCTTATCTAGTGACATAAGTTCTATAACATATTCCTACCGTGAACTTTTAGAGTACATACATGCTACCGGGATGACATCCTATGTAAATCATGCCACAGCTCTTCATTTGTAGGCATGGTTATATGTCGACTTTTGGTCTAGATATGGATCTTCTTAGTGAGTCCACCTATTTCTAGGATCTTTAAATAACAATGAAAGCACTGCAACAATATGATATTTGTTGTTACTGTATCGTTGACCATATCTTCTATGTACAACTCAGACAAGAAATGCTATATCTGGGACTTACTCAGCACCTCAAAGGTCTGCAAGTTCTGCTGCTCTTTTGGTTGGAGATCCTGCTGTTACTTTGGATAGGGCTGGGAACTTTGTGCTTCCTAGGGCTGATGTTATGAAGCTGAGAGATCGTCTGAGAAATGAAGAAGTTACTGCAGGATCTTTCTTCTGTGGAGTAAAAAATTGTTTCATGATTTGCCCTGGATCTCCAGCAGATGTCGATTATCGGAGGAATATGTGTGCCCATGCACGCATCTTGGCTTTAGAAGAAGCAATTGACACTGAATGGGTTTATATGTGGGACAAATTTGGTGGTTATTTGCTTCTGTTGCTTGGCTTGACTGCCAAAGCTGAACAAATACAGGTATAAACTGAATATTTTCTGTCATTCTTGTCTTTCTCCTGATTTAAGCATTGTTAATGCTGTGTATTATGTTTGTTTCAGGATGAAGTTCGTCTTAGGCTATTTTTGGACAGCATAGGCCTTTCTGATTTAAGTGCTAAAGAAATTAAGAAATGGATGCCTGAAGATCGCAGGCAATTTGAACTCATTCAAGAAAGGTGACTGATGTTCTTACATCATACCATGGTTCCCTGGAAGTCTTTGGCTCAGCATCTGAATTTTCTCTTGTTTGTGTCTGCAGCTACATAAGGGAGAAAGAAATGGAAGAGGAGGTCTTGATGCAAAGGCGAGAGGAAGAAGGGAAGGGAAGGGAAAGGAGGAAGGCACTGTTGGAGAAAGAGGAGCGTAAATGGAAGGAGCTTGAAATATCGCTTCTGTCCTCTATCCCTAATGCTGGAAGCAGGGATGCTGCGGCTATGGCAGCAGCTGTCAGAGCTGTGGGAGGTGATTCTGCTCTGGAAGACTCTTTTGCAAGGGACAGAGTCTCGTCAATAGCCCGTCACATACGAAAAGCACAGTTGGCACGACGAGCAGAGCAGGTGCTGTTCCAACTTATTATACTTATATTTCTTTCCACAATGGTATATGGCAAATATGTATGTTTTGGGTGCATGAATTGGATAGCCATCCTTACTAGAGTTTATTGGATGTTTCCTAGTTCACCTTGAACTGGTAACCTGACAACATATCAGTTTGATGAGTTCGTAATCAAGATCAGGATTTAAAAAAATGTAGCACGTGTTACCTTGCACATTTCCTTTAGTTACTGTTCTTGCTGATACATATCTGACATTGTTGTGAACTGGTGAACATATAGCATTCTCTTCGTGCTCATACTATTTAGATACCTGACACTGTTATGAACTGTCACAGACTAGCATTCCAGGTGCTGTATGTGTTCTTGATGATGAACCGAGGAGTACTGGGCGCCATTGTGGAGAGCTTGACTTGTGTCTTTGTCAAAGTCAAAGAGTGAGCTTCTCCATTGCAGTAATGGTTCAACCGGTATCTGGCCCAGTCTGTCTTTTTGGAACTGAATTTCAGAAGAAGGTTTGTTGGGAAATCTTGGTGGCAGGGTCAGAACAGGGAATGGAAGCTGGGCAGGTTGGTCTTCGATTGGTAACTAAGGGTGAAAGAATGACTACTGTTGCTAAAGAGTGGAACATTGGTGCGTCAAGTATTGCAGATGGCAGGTATGAGCTTTTCACCACTGTTGTATTTTGTATGGAAACAGAATAAGATCAAAAGCAGCTAAGCTGTTCAACTTTTCTTGCCACTGCAGTGACTGCAAACATTTGCTGTCTGTAACTGACTTACTGTGTTGTTTTTCTTTGGTGTTCATTTTGCTTCTGTAGTATTTTATGTAAGATTGTTTTTATCGGTTCAGACCTGTTAACTTCTGCTATATTAGTTGGTTTTCCCCTATATAGTGTGCTTTAGTTATATATTTTTTTCAACGGAAGCAGTAGGCGGTAGTCCTACCGAAAGTTTTAGTTCGACTCTGATGCAGGTTTATTTGGCTATTCCTTTTACTAGTTATATCTAATAGCTGCCTATTTTATTTTGCAGGTGGCATATTGTCACGGTGACTATAGATGCTGACCTAGGTGAAGCAACTTCTTTCATAGATGGAGTTTACGATGGATGTCAGAATGGGCTACCATTGCCTAGAAACAATGGCATATGGGAACCTGGCGCAGATATTTGGGTTGGTGCTAGGCCACCCACAGACTTGGATGCCTTTGGTAGGTCAGACAGCGAAGGTTCAGACTCAAAGATGCAGATCATGGATGCTTTTTATGGGGAAGATGTCTGACTGAAGATGAGGTTGCTGCGTTACATACAACCATGTGTCCTGCGGAGTATGGCTTGTTTGACATTGCAGCTGAAGATGCTTTGCATGGAAGTTATTCTGCAAGGGTAGATTCTCGCCTACAAATCATTTTCTTATTCTATCCTTTGTGATTTCATGAATTTGAAGGTAATACGAAATTACAAATGGGTTTTCTTAATTTTACTGTATCTTCATTCAGGTGGATGACTGGGAGAGTGAGGAAGCGAACTTTGAGCTATATGATCAAGAGGATGTTGAATGGGACGGGCAGTATTCAAGTGGTAGGAAGCGTCCGGTGCGTGATGCGGTAGCTATTGACATTGATTCCTTGCAAAGGCCAAGAAAACCTAGGTTTGAGACACGAGAGAAGTCAACCAGCGTATGCTGTCTGTTGAAAGGGCTGTCAGGGAAGCTCTTAGTGCAAAGGCGAGAGGACTTTTACCGATCAAGAGTTCCCTCCAGATGATCGATCTTTATATGTGGATCCAGTGAACCCTCCTCTAAAATTGCAGGTACTCTTCATGCATATATGTGCACTTATGCTAAGTATTGTTCAGGTCTTTACCATTGATTTTTTGTGTGAATTTAGGTTGTTTCTGAGTGGATGAGGCCTTCTGACATAGCAAAGGAGATATCTATTAGTTCTCAGCCATGCTTGTTCTCTGGTTCTGTGAATTCCTCGGACGTATGCCAGGTATGTAGTTTTTGCTTTGTGCTGGTCTCATATTTTTCCCTCCAGTGGAAGTTTTGTGCAAGATACTCCATGGTTTTATAGTACAAGCTGAAGTAATATCCAATATCCCTAACTGTTATTTTCAGGGCCGGTTGGGAGACTGTTGGTTCCTGAGTGCAGTTGCAGTTTTAACTGAGATGTCTCGTATATCTGAAGTTATAATCACTCCAGCATACAATGAAGAAGGGATTTACACTATCAGGTTTTGCATTCAGGTATTCAGCACTGCCTGCTTTTATAAATATGTATTTTTGTTGGTGTTCCTTTTGTGGTACATGTTCATATTTGGTAGACCACCTATGTTTGTACTTTGTACATAACTACATGATCATATTTGGTAGACCACCCTGTTAGTGGGTTTTTACATTTTCAGTTAGACATCTGAGTTATTTGGTGTGGAGCAAACAAGCAAATTTAGAACCACAAGTATTTCAAATCGGTTGCTTGTTGTAATCTGTACTGCATGTTGATATAAAATGTGTTTGTTTACTGGAAAAACTTCTAGCAGAGATAGTCCTACACCGTGGGAGGTTCGGTGCAACCACTATGGATTATAGTTTTGACAAAATGAGCTGCTCCTTCGAAAGCACTCATTATCAGATAGTTGCTAAGAAAATTTAGTAGTAATGTCTTTTAGCAGCCAGTATTGTTTTAGAGCTGGTAAACAACACATTCTTAACATTGACACTAATCAAACTTGTATTGTAGTATTTTGCATTTATGCTTGGAGCTTATCTGATACATCACATGTTAGCTTGGATGCTTCTTTATTACCATATTACAAATATGAAAAACATTGCTGCCCATGTGGGTAGCTGCCCTGATTTTACATGTAGTGCATTATGTGTTGCATGTCCTTCAGTCAACAGATGCAAAATAATTCACCAATGCAATGCTACTAATTTAGCACACGCCTGCACGGTTTCCTACATCCATTTATCTGCCATGCATTACGCCTTGCATGAATTAGACCCATGCTGCGAATGCACTATTTCCTGATCAACCTCAATAGTTGTTGAGGAAACTAGTTTACATGCAACGTGCTTTCTACTGCCTACACATTATCTTCCACTAATTTGACATTTTTTTCATCACATATCTCTACTAGGGTGAGTGGGTGGCTGTCGTTGTTGATGACTGGATCCCCTGCGAGTCTCCTGGAAAACCAGCATTTGCTACTAGTAGGAAACAAAATGAGCTATGGGTATCCATTCTCGAGAAGGCTTACGCCAAACTTCACGGCTCTTATGAAGCGCTAGAAGGCGGGCTTGTGCAAGATGCTCTAGTGGACCTCACAGGAGGTGCTGGTGAAGAGATTGATATGCGGAGCCCCCAAGCACAGATTGATCTTGCCAGTGGAAGATTGTGGTCTCAGCTGCTACATTTTAATCAAGAAGGTTTTCTTCTTGGTGCTGGAAGCCCCTCCGGTTCTGATGCTCATATTTCATCAAGCGGCATTGTTCAGGGGCATGCTTACTCAATTTTACAGGTTTGCTCTTACTTGTGTGTCTGAACTTTTGTCAAACAGTCTCCATTCTTGGCTTGACACATTTATTCTGTATTTTCAGATAAGAGAAGTTGATGGCCACAAGCTTGTCCAAATTAGAAATCCTTGGGCAAATGAAGTTGAATGGAATGGACCATGGTCAGACACATCGCAAGAGTGGACGGAACGGATAAAGCATAAGCTCAAGCATGTTTCACAGGTGCTTATCTTGCCCCTGCTATAGTTTTGATGTGATTGCAGCAATGGAAACATAAGATATCCCTAATGAATTTTTAATTTACAAAACTCACTTACCACCCTATCTCATTCTCTATTGTTGTTGCAGTCGAAGAATGGTGTGTTCTGGATGTCTTGGCAAGATTTTCAGATCCACTTTCGGTCAATATATGTTTGTCGTGTTTATCCACCTGAGATGCGCTACTCTGTCCATGGGCAATGGCGTGGCTACAGTGCAGGTGGTTGCCAAGATTATGACTCGTGGCATCAAAATCCTCAGTATCGACTTAGGGTAACAGGACGTGATGCGCTATATCCTGTCCACGTGTTTATTACGCTTACTCAGGTATGTGCTGTGTGCATGTTATTTGTAAACTTGAAGAAAGCACTCTGATACTGATCTGAGCACAAATGCTTTTCAGGGTGTTGGTTTCTCTAGAAAGACAAATGGTTTCAGGAATTACCAATCTAGTCATGATTCTTCCATGTTTTACATTGGAATGAGGATACTCAAGACACGTGGTTGTCGTGCTGCTTACAATATCTACATGCATGAATCAGTTGGCGGGACAGATTATGTTAACTCGAGAGAAATATCATGTGAACTGGTCTTGGAGCCTTATCCGAAAGGATACACAATTGTGCCAACAACTATACATCCAGGGGAGGAAGCACCTTTTGTTTTGTCAGTTTTTACAAAAGCACCAATCAAACTAGAAGCTGTTTAGTGCAAGATTGGGACTCCATGTGTTTGCTACTCGTAGCTGTGCCTCACAGCTGCTTGGGCATGATCCTTGGGGCCCGAGAGGCGCAGAGTCCAGCTGTGGGCTCAAGAAAACCAGGAAACGGGTAAGCACCTGATCCTTGCCCATTTCTACCCAATTTGGTTGGTCGAAAGGATCTTACTATTTTCCTCTTCGGTTCGGTGTAATGCTGCAGTGTGCTCCAAACTTTGAACAACGTATTTTGTGTGCAGCCACATGCTGCTGCATTGATTCAGATGCAAAATGGAGGAATTCAGCTTACTGACCTTAAAACCATTTCAGGGTATTTGCTATAGCGATATGCCTGTAGCTGGGATTTATGATGCAGCAGCTGTGCACTTGGACCTGGATATGCTGGAATCCGTCAGCTGCAAGTGCATAAGTTTTGATTGCTTCGGAGCTGATCGGACAAGGCAATGCCTTTGCTAAAAAGAAGGCGAAGGCGACGTTCCCAGTCAGCATGCTGTGCGGTATCAATTCACCGGGTCCATTACTCTCAAATCACCGTGGAGAAGAACGTGGCTGTTTGTAAGTCCATTCTTGTAGATAGTGGTGGCAGCTAACGTTTAGACCTAGTAGCCCCATCCGGTGTAGATCCATCCCGTGTTACCCCCCTGTACATACCGATAGAGGTAGATGAGTTAACCTTGCGCCTGTCGTTCCTTGTGCAGCTTGGAAATGCCGTTTTAGGAAGCTGCAGTTTTGCTGATCTAAAACCTGAGGTAGTAGTTGGCCATAGTTGTTTTCATTGATTGCCCTGTATGTAATCAGAATCTGATCTCATTCAAAGGAAGCTATTTTTTGATACATGTTGTGAAGCTGTCTCTGCTGAAATATCGTGCTCGCTTGTCAGGCATTGTGGTAAGGACGTGGTGCACTGATGTTGCCATGACAGAGCTCTTTGTTTTCGTACCAAAATGGATCTGCACCAGTTTAGGCGTATACCTTTACTTATACTAGGTTTCTGTTGTACGCGAGGTTGACGCCGCTTGCAAAACACAAAAAACTTTTTTTCGTATCAAGGGCATATTTAGGTATGCTAGTGGAGGTATTGGTATCGGCTTTAGAGCATCTCCACTGGCATATCGCTATGGGTCAGGACACCACCAACAGCACCCCTCAAAGGATTGGCCCGAGCAAAATCGTATTCGACACCCCCGAAAGGGCCCCGAAGTTTGGAGTCCCTCTCGGGTGTACCGGACATGGGGTAGACATGTCCTCCGACAGGGGTGACCCGCCTGTCATACACACAACGTCAGTAATTAGGGCAGTGCATGAGGCCGTTTCACCCGATTAATGGCGAGGGGCCGAGACAACGGCATGCCTGTCAACACGCGTCGCAATTAACGTCGCGCCCGTTCCCCTGCGGGAGCAGAGCGAAGAGATGCATCACAATAACGCCGCATGTTCCCATGGCGCAGACGGAAGCGACGCCTCGAGCCGCGCCGTCCACGTGTTGAAGTCGCACCGCCTTCTCGCAGCGACGCCCTGCACACACACGTTGTCGGTGACAATGCGTGGCCAGGCGAACTGGTGGTTTGGCGTTTATGCAGGCCACCCAACCCCGCTCCTACGGCCACCTATAAAACGCGGCGCGTCACGACCCTTCTCTTCTCACACCACTTCTTCTCCCTCAACTCGCGACCAGCAGATCGGCTGCCAAGCATGGCGGGCAGCTGCAAGACGCCGGAGGAGCGCCAACTTCGACGTCATCGTGACTTCCTCTTGGCGGAACATGCTCGCCACTGCAACGAAAAGGCGGAGATGACAAGACGTTTTAGCACGATATGTGGCGCGAGGAGGCAACCTACGTGCTCTCGCTAGAGACTGCGCGGTACCCTCATATATAGAATTAATGCCTCGTCATTGTTAGAACTGTTGAAGAACATGAAGCAACATAGCCTTATATATAGATCGTCTCGAATTGTCCCTGACAAGGCTCTCAAGCTATGGCACATAAGGCTCAGACCGAACATTCATGTCTGTTCTTGTTGTTTTCGCCCACAATTAGTTCATATAATAGCCCCAGGCTCAGACACAAAGCAAAGGGAAATTGGATTGACCAACGAAGGCAGGCTTCCACTGTTCTTGCAGAAGAACAGCGCCTCATAGAGCGGGGCATTTTGTATTTCGAACGAAGGAGCCACATGCTCCCAATTTTTCATTCCATGAAAAGCTGAAGGTTTTAAAACATACACACACACTGGGGGCATCAGGTGCTCAAAGCACCAACCCAGATCCCATCAATTCTTCAGCACATACAGTCTGTAACGAAAACAGCTACAGCGACTCGACTGCAACTAGAAAACATTCAGAACAACTCCGGGTATAAACCCTCCGGCGACCATCCACGCCAGGTTTTTTGATGAGAACAGCAGACGCTCTGCTTTTGCATTAATAGAAGGGGGAACAAAACAGTTGCAGTTACAAGATTTTACACTCAGAATCTGGTTTTAGAAAAAAACCCAGGTTCACATCCAAATACATTACACACTAGACTCAAGAACAGCTATCGGCCTATCGCTGACCGTTTGCAAAGGCCAGGTTCAGCAACTCGATATCGTCTCGGATTAAACTCGCCACCACATGTGCCTGCTTTGCATCATGCTGGAAAATCCTTCGCCCACGCTCCTTCCAGAGGTGCCAAAACACGTAAACTGAGAGTGAGGTGTTTTTCTTCTGCAGATCATCCGGCTTTACACTTCTGGCCTTGATTACAAACATCCCCGACATGGGCCTCAAACTCCATCTTCCCCCTTCTTGTACCCCTCTACAGCCTGTGAGTAGTTCATCTTTGTTGGAACCAATCTTGTTAAGTTTAGAGTTTTTATGTGTTAGTCACAGCTGCGGTAGTGTGTGCACCGAGTTGTGTTCAGGTGCATACTACTCCCTCCGTTCGGAAAAGGATGTCACAAAAATGGTCTATCTATAGTTCATTTTTATGACATCCTTTTCCGAACGGAGGGAGTACAAAGCTAAATATGTTGCGTTAATTAGCTGCATACGTTATGCTCTGAGGAGTCCGAGTGGCCAAGTTGCGTAGCAGATAAGAGTTGGAGAAAGAAGTGGGCGCAGTGAGTTGTGGCCTGCGTCAGCAAGCTCCTAGCAGTGATCTGTAGAAAACTTGGAAGTGACTTAAGTTGTACGTGTGTGTGCTGTTAGTGGAGTGATTAGTGGATCAAGCCGTTAGCTAGTGGCTTGACCGTCTGTTGCATGCACAGGTGCGTGCGTGCTAGGTGGAGGAGTGGTTAGTGGGTGCGTGTTAGCTTTGTGAGTTCGGCTATTTAAGCCTATGTAATCTGTTGAGTTATTTAAGAGAATAGAACAAGAGAAAAGGCAGAAGTGCGTTGCCGCAATGAGTCTCTGTGTGTTCTGCCTCTTCCCCATAATATTCATGTGTGTGTATCTTGGACACACTCATCAACCTTCACTGTCAGGTCGATCGACATGGGCCTGACGCGTACGGGCATGATTTGGAAACAGGGTCGATCGACCCAGACTCGGATTCCAGTTTGAATCATTGGGTGTGCTTGGCGCCAACGCTACCCTGAACTTGCATCACAGCCTTGGAGTTGGAGCCGAACTCGGACTCGCCGGGACGCGCAGTCCGTCCGTCGCCAGCCAATAAAGGCCCGTCGCCATGCCCTCCTCCCTCCACATCTCCCACTGCTCCACCCCCAACCAAGGCCCCAACGCGCAACCAGCGATCGATCGAGCGAGATGGCGTCGTCCGAAGGCAGCGCGCACGCACAGTGGAGGAGGTTCTTCGACAGCGCCGGTGGTGCTGACATCTTCGAGATCATCGACGCCGCCGTCGCCATCGCCGCGCTGGACCGCCCCGACGAGCTCAAGCAGAGGCGCGAGCGGATCGCGCAGAGGCTCTACACCGAGGGTATCCTCTCCTGTGGCGACGATTCGGTTGGCAGGCCGTTGAAGGGATGCCGGCCCATGGCCGCGAGCAAGAAGGAGGACCGGCCACCAGCGAGTTTCGCAGAGAAGGCCACGGCGCCGGTCAAGAACGAGCTCACGCACAAGAACCCGACGAAGCCTCCGGCCGCCACTGCAGAAAGGAGCAAGGCACTGGCGCAGCCTTCGGAGCAGAGCATGGAGGCGATGCTGGAGTCCGCGAAGCGGAGGCTGAAAGAGAGCTACAAGGAATACGAGGACGCGAAGAGGCAGCGCAAGACCCAGCTGGTCGAGGCGCCGGAGGTGGCGAGGCAGCGGCAGAAGAATCAGCACCAGATCATCCGGCGGCGGGACCGGGTCCGATGCACGGCCACCGTCGCCGAGGGCCGCGCCCTGATGTCTACTCCCGGGCTAGCTGGGTTTAGTAAGGCCGCTCCGTAGTCATGTGAACAAGATCTTTCATCTGTGTAGTTTTAGCCTCTGCATCAGTTCATGGTACTCTGATGGATGTCTATTTTTTCCCTATCTGGTTCTGTACGAGCTGATGTATCCATCAATCCATGACAAGATGATGCAATTTATATAAATAGAATATTATTGTTCTGCTTTCTGTTTGTATGAATTGGTAACATTAGTGTTATGAGATTTGACGATCAAGAAATGTGTTACTTTACCTAGGAAGAGTAATCGAATTATTACCGGCAATATGAGATCAGTCAGCGCACCAAATTGCTTCTGCAGTTTCAGGAACAGTTAATCCTAACATCCCTTTTCTAAAAGACACTCAACAGTAGAATATACATGCAAACAACTTGACAAACCACACGCATAATCTTTTCTTATTGGAAACAGAAGATTCTTCGGCATGTCTATATTCTTTTTTTCTTGGATCCGTTAATCTGAACTTAGGGTTTGTTCTTGATGCTTTCAGATCCATTTGTTGATGTCGATTAGTTAGGCGTATACTCTCACTTCTGCGACATATTTACGAAACTTGGAGCTTGGTTCTTGATTAGTTAGTCCAGATTCAGTAGAGCTGCAAGTGTAGCTTTGTCATGATCTATTTACATTTTTCAAATCAATTTTAGAACTTAGTTCTGTTCTATGGTAGTGAAGCCCTAACTGTTGTTGCTAGGTGTGTTACTCCTTAGGAAAGGATGGTGATCTGTCTTAGAAGTTCTTTTTTTTTAGAACAGAGGCTCAAAGAGCCCAGCTTTAAATTAATAAAGCCAACAACGGCAAATACAGAGTGCAGATACAGATTACAATCTCATCTGGACAAGCAAACAGAGAATAAGAAAAATAAAAGGCTCCACTTGAACAGAAGAGAACAATGTCTTCCTCCGCGACGGAGAACGGAGGCAAGGCATGAGTCGAAGAAGAGAGAACTAGCAGCAGGAGACCAAGCACACCAGTTCGCCATCTCTGTCGTCGAAGAGGGACCCTTTCCCTCTCGTCCAGGCTCGTGGAACGCCGCACCATCGGCACACAGAGAGGTTCACCCGAGAGCCCGCCTGCAACCGTGGCAGAGCTCCACACGACCGTCGCCAACAGCCACTGCCGCGCCACGCCACAAGACGCAAGCTTTTGAACGCAGGCACACACTAGGAAGATCGGCCACAAGACATCACCACCACCTGCATCCGAGGTAGGATCGCCGGAAAACCGGTTGCTTGCCGTCACTGGCATCCGCTGCAGCCGTAGAGGGGACCCTTCCCCTCCAGCCCAGGATCGAGGGCGCGACCCACCGGCAAGCGGAAGCCATACTGAGGGAAAGAACACCGAGAGTTGGGATCCATCACCTGAGCTGCAGAGCGACGAAGTAGAAGAACCGCACCGCCACACGCCGCCACCGGCCAGGAAGAGCAAACCAACCACCCTCACACATCCCAGACGGCGCCTCCAGGAAGGGGAGCGGCGTCGCAACGTCGCCGCTGTCCACACAGGGCAAAGGATTTTCATCCAAAGGAGGGGGTTGGGCAGGGGGATTTGGGACCTCGACGTAGCCTCCGAGGAGGGATCCTGCGCCGAGGCGTCAACGACGTCGTGGCCACCGCCGGCCAGGGGTTTCCCCCGGTCCCTAGCACCCCACGCGAGCTCATCGGCCAGGGACGGCGACCTTCCAAGATCCCGCGCAGAGGGCCGACGGAAGCCCAGATCGCCGCACCACACGCTCGACGCCACCCCGCCGCCCGCACGGCCGAGGTCGCGGGTCCACACCCACGGCCACCACTCGCCGCCAAGCTGGCGCCGTCTTCTCGCTCCAGGGCCGCCGCCCCAGCGTCCTCCACCCCGCACGCCCGACCAACGCCACTGCCCCGCTCGCCGGAGCGTCGCCAGGTGCGCCCACCGTCCCCTCCGCCTTTGGCGGGCAGGGCGCCGCCACCACCGCCAGTGACGGCGGCGGCAGCGGCCAGGGATCACGGATCTAGGTTTTTTTTTAGCTAGGGTTTGGGGGCCTCCGGAGTCGCCCGAGGGGGAGCGACCCGGGAGGCAGGGGGGAGCGAAGTCTTTTCAGGCAAAATGAAGTCTATGATCGTCTTAGAAGTTCTGGAGGTAAATCATCAATATTTTTCTCGTTTTTTCGTGATTCAGAGCTTAGCGACAGTGCAACAAAGGTTGTGAATAATTCCGAGTTTCTCTTTCTATGCTCCGTGTATTAGTTTGTAGTAATCAACTGATATACCATTACCATAAACTTTTCTTTTGGATCAAACATCGGCGCATTAGAAATTTATCTGACGGTATTATGATTTTATTATCACTTATCAGTACCAAGGACCGGTCACTGAGGTGCCAAAAAACACCCACTTCAGCTTGCGCCAGGTTGGTATAAGGCATGGCTCCTACGGTCCTACCTCACTAGGCCAGATCCTGGTTCAGTGATGAGATTACCTTCCATCACTGAACTCATGCCAATGTCGAAAGCAAATGGCTCCTAAGGCTAAGAAAAGAAAAAGAAATGGCTCCTGCCCACCATAGCCCCGAGGGGCTGCTGCCTGCTGCGTACGTAGGTAGGCACGTGCACGTGCAGGCAACGGTTGTCAGCTCATATGGTAGTAGTGGTTTCTTGGTAGCAGCTGCGCCACTTTGCTTGGCACGGTCGATCCGCCGCAGCCGGCCGTCTTGTTACGCGCGCGGATTCTTTCTGTTGAGTACCTATCTGGGTGGCAGAATCTGTACCCGCTGGACGTCTCCATTGTTCGTTTTTAGCAAGAGTATCTCCAGCGGCGAGACCACTCTGTATCGGCAAATGTCAGTCTCCTGGGAAAACCAGAGTAGTAGAAGATTGTGGTCTCAGTTGTTACATTTTAGTCAGGAAGGTTTTTTTTTAAAACCGAAGGCAAAAGCTTTGCCTTATCCATTTATTTTTTTTTTTTTTTTTTTTTTTTTTTTTTTTTGAGAACACAGTACAACACAGACGCTCACAAATACGCACGTACACTCACCCCTATGAACGCACACACGCACACCCTACCCCTATGAGCACCTCTGAAGAACTGAGCCGGCAAATCTTGAGGTTGACGAAGTCACCACAGGCGCCTCGCTGTTGACGGGCACGCCACCTACCACTGAAAGAATAGCGCCGGATAAACCTGAAATAAATCCAGGTAAATGCAAACGCCCATGCCAAGTCTAGGACTTGAACCTGGGTGGGCTGGTTCCACCACAGGGAACCCAACCATCAGAGCCAAGCTCCGTTTGCCCTTATCCATTTATTAAGCAGAAGGTGTCCGGTTTATTATCGGAATAAACCGGGCGAAAACCATACAACAACACAACACTACCCCACGGGGCGAAGCCTCACAACCTCGAGAACAAAGACTAGTCGGCCTCCCACCCTTGCCGGAGAGAAGAGTCCGTAACTGCTATGGGAGGAGCAGCCACGGGACGCTCCAACGAAGAGGAAGAAGAACCCTCCGGGGAGCTGCGACATCAGACAGCTCCCCCACCAACGAAGAGCAGCGCAGCTCCGACTCGGAAGAAGAACTAAGAAGGAGAAACCAGGCAAGGTTGGCGCCGCGGAAGATAACCGAAAAGCCTCCTGTCGCCCATCATCGTACACCACCGGGGCCTCGCCCACCGCAGCTTCGACTTCACAGCAACAAACAAGCCGAGACAAACCCACAGACACGCCGGAAAGCCGACCACCTCAACCAGAGCCACGTCTCCGACATCGCTCATCTTCGCCATCGTTGCCACAGAAGACTCGACGCGAACACCTCAGCACATCACCGCTGACAAAGCAGCCCAACACCCTCGTAGCCAACAGACGCTGTAACGACACCCACCACCTCCCACAACAACATGTCCCTCCAGCCGGTCACCACTCCAAGAACGATGCCCCAAGGGGGAGAATGACACATAGCGCCATCATCGTCCGATCCCGGAATATCTAGGGTTTCCCCGGAGTGGTCCGGGTGAAAGACGAGCACCACGTCTTGACGGCGTCTTCAAGAAGAGAAACGGCGCCCGGAGGCGTCGTCGCCGCCTGCCATGACAACAGCCGGAGCAGAGCTTTCGTTCGACGTTAGCCAGTCTTGCACCCGCCCGCCATGGGACCGACTAGCCCACCAGCTTCCACACGCCAAGCTTCCAACACCGGCTGCCGAACCAGCCGTCGTCGCTCCGCGGCACACCTCTACCACGGAGTTGCAGGATCCAGCCAGGGCCGCCGCGCCCTGGCCAGCCTGCCTCCCGCCATGGTCCTCCGAGACGCCCCGGCTCCGACAGATCAGGCGCGGGGCCCACGATCCGTGGCCTCCACGCGACCTCCGCGTCGAGGAGAAGTCCGGCCGCCACTTTCCCAGCACCACCGCGTCCCCGGGGCCGCCGCCCGGTGTGCCTCCGCGTCGCCACCCCGCCATCCCCATGGCCAGAAGCAGCGCACGCCTTCAGGTCAACGCGCCCAATCCGGGGACCGACAGGCCCAGATCGAGCCCATCTGGCGCGCTGCCTCGTACGCTGCAGGCGACGACGCCACCGACCCGCACCGCCGCCCGCAGGGCGCCTCACCTCCGTCGCCATAGCCCGGGCCCGCCGGCCCGACGTCCTTCTCCCCGACCGCCGCCGCCCCCACGGGCCGGTCCACCACCTCCACGAGAAGCCACCCCGACCACCACTTTTGGGCAGCGAGGGGCGCCGCCACCGCCGCGGACGAAGCCGGCGACGGCAGCGGCAGGGGGTCGTCGGACGGGGAGGGGTCTGCGGCGGCGCAAATCGTTTCCCCTAGCGCCGCCTGGGGGTGCGGCGCGAGGGGTCGGGGATATTCGTGTGTGTCAGGAAGGTTTTCTTCATGGTGCTGGAAGAAGGTTTTCTTCAAGCCTCCACCGATTCGGCTGTTGCTCTCGTCATCGTCCGAAAACGGAAACCGCCGTTGTTAACTGGATCTGACCGTCGGTAGGTAATCACCACTATCGTTACTGCTTTTGTGGGCCGTCTGACCTCGTCCTCCGTCTCGCCTGGGCCGAGGAGCTGTTCTTCTTCGACCGCCGGATCTGACCGTCGGTAGGTAATCACACTACTTGGCTCCACTACCTAAGCATTTTAGAGTCCACATGCGTTTAGACCATGTACAAATCTTGTATAGGGCGGTGGTGGCAGTGTTTGGAGCAATCTTTTTAGGGCACCAAATGAAGTAGACACAACTCGAATCTTTGACACAAACTACAACTAGAAGATTTCTTAAAATGTTTGGAAAGGATCAAGCATGGAATTTTTTTCCATACGCCCTCAAGGTTGTACAAACGTCATATTGGATAGTGCATTGTCGTACTTGATACCGTGGCACATTATGACATGTGGGTCTGACACTTTTTTTTTGCCATGAAGGGATCTCGCGATGATATCATCGTGCTCTGATGTTTGCAAGACTTGCTAAAGGACATGCCCCGAATTGCAACTATGGGATCAATGACCACCAATAAACCAAGAGGTGCTAACTAGCCTCTATGTCATCTATCCATTTGTGAAGACAATCTATATTTGTTTAGTTCAAATTTTTTTTTGGTTTACATCGTGCCAAGAGAGTTTAAGAAGGAAGTTGAGTGTACATTTGGTGTGCTCCAAACTTGTTTTGCTAATGTCCGGTACGATGTTCTTAACTGACCGAGAGAGCATATGTGAGAGGTCATACATGGTTGTGTAACTTATTATGCACAAGATGATTATCAAGAGTTAGCGCGCTGCTCCAGTGGCTGATGATTCGTAATATGACCGATGTTTTGATTACCAGGTGTCTACTAAGTTTGTTGATTTTCTCGTCATGTATGCGAAAATGTGTGACGAAAAAAACCCATTGCCAGCTACAAATTGATCTAGTTAAGCACTTACAAATGCTCAAGGGGAACGAAGAGTGAGTGTTGATCTAGTTGAATTAACCGGGCTTTGAAGTGCTGTATGATTTTTTAAATTGTTTTTAGTTAATCACATAATTATCTCCCGCCATTAGGTCATGAATTTTTATACTACTAGTATTGTCTAGTATGACATTTGAGGAGGGTGGGCCATTAGAGGGAGGGGGTCTAGCCACTGCTCCCCCCTCCCTGCCTCTGCCCCGTTAGAGGTTTATTATAAGAGTATGAAATGCTTAAAATATAATTTTCAAGGTTTTGTGAACAATCGGTTGTGTGGAAGAGGATAACGGAGGAGGAGGAGCGTGGTAGGACAGACATGGTTCAGTTTGGTGCAACATGTTAAAAACAATTAATAAACCTTTAACCTTTTTCTAAATTTCTCTATCGATCTTAAATTGCAAAATAAAGAAAGTTTAGCTCTATTTATTACATCTTTATAGCCCACTATATCAATGTAAGATCTTAGGAACTATATTTTTTATTACGCTTAACAAAATTAACAACATTTTTTACTTCTTTATAACTTATTCCGTCAACATACTACTTTAAGTTGTACATTCTTCTACTACACAAAATAGTACCGCAAAACATTAAGCTACATTATTTTTATACAGTTTTAGCCTCCATCATTGCAAAATATACTCTCACTAATTTGTATTCACATCCTAGAATGACATCACAGTAATTGTTTCTTTTTCAAAACATTGCCCCTTAGAAACATTCCCTTAAATTCAATCCTACCGGATTTCACAAAAGTATATTTAAAAACGAGACCATAGGGGGAGGGAACCCTCGGCATCTTATTATAAAAGATACACGAAAATCCGTTGAAATATCTTCCCCAACGGGGCCAAACCTGCTGCTCTAGAATACTCGACAATACCCCCATCGTTCTACCACTACGCCGGCACTTGATTTTTGGAAAATGTTGAAGGATCAATTTACATTTCTTAACCTATTAGTTTATGCCACTTTGATGATTTTATATTGTATATGTATGTGCGCGTCTAGTTGTGTACTTAGATATCTTGGCAAAGAACTCTAAAGTGTACAGTCTATCAAATATCTTGATAGAGGTTTCCAGAATAGTAAATTGTCTATCTAGGTGCAATAAAGTAGCCAATTCTAGAGTTTATAAGATACAAAGGTTATTCACGTGTCATTGGCATTACTCGATGTTTAATTTTGTTTGTGGTCAGATGAGCGTCTTTTTATGTTCAGGCAATACATATGGACACATTCTGTACTCCACGTGCAACTGAAGCTTTTTCTAAATTTTTCTTGTTTTGACCTATGGTCTGCTGAAAAGGACAATCTAAAAATATGTATAGTGATTTACGTACACCTCCCTCGCTAAGCTAAACTCAGATTAATACCAACTGTACTTCTTGAAATATACAAATTTACGTGGACTTAGAAAACCGTGAATCTTTCAGAAGTCATAGGCACACTACTGTTATATTGGTTGATTTATTACGATGAAGTGAAATACCTTGCATATGACAAGAGACCTGAATGGTAAAATGTTAGACACTCTTATTGCCATGTCCTAGGTCTGCATATGAACGAGCATATAACCCACGGTACAAAGTAGTGCTCACTCAATCCGGAAAAAGGATGTCGTAAAAAAGAATGTGTCTAGATACATTCATGACATCTTTTTTCGGACGGAGGAAGTACTAGACGACACTATGATTCTCAAATGAAGAAGTTATGATGCGTCAAATTCTTAAAATGATGTGTAGAAGATCCTTGTAATTTTAGACTCTTCGGCTTGCGAGGCCCGATTTGAGATCCAAATGACCTTTTTTGGCTTGCAATGCGTATGTGTGCCCCTAGATTTGTCAGCTTAAACCTATGTACAAATTGTCTGCACATCTTTCTTTTGTCTAAATCATCCGTGCATCCTTTAACTCTCCTATACATCTTGTGTAGGCAGGCAGTCGTGTTACTCGTGTATATACATGGGTGACGATCAATATTGACATATTGTAGTACATGTGGACATTAAAAAAGGAGTTCCCTATCGTTAAAAAGGAAAATGAGTTCTCTCTTGTAATGGTACGTACATCTCCACAAAAGTACAAATATGGTTGTAAGATATTAGATAAAAAAGTGCAGGGTAAAGACATGAGAACATCACGGAGAATGAGCTAAATGAAACGAATAATGGAACACTACCGCCTTTTAATTTGCATCGAATATTGGGGAAAAGAGTCAAAGATTTCAAGTTGCGAGTAGACTAGCATCAGAAAAAACCTACCCATCTCAATCTCTCATGGCCACTGGAGTGTATGAGATGGGTAGGTTTGCCATGCATTCCTTCTTGTTTGCCATTTTTCTTTCATCGCCATGCCGGCAACGGAATGGACCAGCTGCGCCATGCTACGCAAAGAGGCCGTGGGCCAGGTCTAGCTTGGCATGGGCCAAGGGAACGCTAATGAGTACGCCGAGGTTGTTGGTTGGTTCGGCCATTTGTAGCTTATAAAGCTCTTAATGAAAAGCCCAGGATGGCCATGCCCCAACCAACAACCGCGCGTGTCTCTCAAAAAACAAAAAAGCAGCCGCGCGCGTTCAATCGCATCTCATTGGCTGTCTGGTTTGACAAAACGTCCATATACTTCAACATGACAGTGTTTTACATTTTACCATTTCGATCCTTCGTTATATGACAGTTATTCCAGTTTGTCGTAATAAAATCGCCTAATATAAAACAGTAGTGTGGTTATGACTTCTGAAAGATATATTTTTCCAAATCAACACGTAAATTCGTTTATTCCAATGACGTGAGTTGGTAAAATCCGAGTTAAGTGGTAGAGGAGGTGTAAGTCACTATTCATTTTTTAGGTTATTGTTTTATGAAGACCGCGAATTAAAGAAAGAAACACTACACACAAATTCAGTTGCATGTCTCATATAATAGATGGTGTGCCGATTGAGTATAAAATATGTGCCATTCACACTTTCAGAAATAAAACTTAAAAGAAACACATTTTACCATAAACAAACATATTGAAAGGATCGACTAGGTTGACTAGAGGGGGGGGGGGGGGGGGGGGGTTAATAGGCAACTACAAATTTAATTTTCTTTTAAACAAATTAGGGAATTGCTCAAATATAAGTTCAATAGATATGCAACTAGGTGAACAATCATATATGATGAGCAATAAACAATCTAGCAAGATAAACTAAACAAGATAAGCTAGCAATACAAGTAAAGTAAAGGAAGATAAAGAGACAACCACAAGGTGACACGGAGATGATTCCCGAAGTTCACTTCCCAATGGAAGCTACATCTTCGTTGGAGCGGTGCGGGGTCACAAGTGATCCCCGAATAGCCTTGATATGGCACACCGTATCTCTCTCGTGTTATCCTGCAATGAGGAGTTCCACGAGCCACTATATGATGCCCTCGAGGTCGGCAACAAACCTTTACAAGGATGAGTCACACTCCACAACCGAATTGGAGGCTCTCACCAAATTCCCGCGGCTCCAAAGCCACAAGAATCACAAGGCCGAGGCACGTCTCCACAACTCAATTGGAGGCTCCCGGCTAGTCCATGTGGCTCCCAAAGCCACACGAACGACCACGACTGTTGATACATTTCCAACGTATCTATAATTTCTGATGTTTCATGCTTATATTATACCAATTGCTACATGTTTTATATACACTCTATATCATTTTTATGCATTTTCTGGGACTAACCTATTAACAAGATGCCACAGTGCCATTGCTGTTTTCTGCTGTTTTTGGTTTCAGAAAAGTTGTTCTGGAAATATTCTCAAAATTTCGCGAAACAGGAGTCAAAGTCCCTATTTTTCCAACACGTACACGGAGTCCGAAGGAGACACGAAGTGGGGGCACCGAGGCGGCCACACCTGGTGGCGGCGCGGGTCCCCCCTTGGCCACGCCACCACGTGGTGTGGGCCCTCGGGTGTCCACCGACGCCGCCCCTTCGCCTATATATTCATCTTTTCGGGAAAACCTAGACACCCGAGCCAATATTCCAGAAAACATCCGCCGCCGCCGCCGCCGTCGTCAACCCTAACTCGGGAGGGTTCTGGACCTCTTCTCGGCACCCTGCCGGAGAGGGGAATCATCACCGGAGGGCTCTACATCACCATGCCTGCCTCTGGAGTGATGTGTGAGTAGTTCATCTTTGTACTATGGGTCCATAGCAGTAGCTAGATGGTTGTCTTCTCCTTTTGTGCCATCATGTTTAGATCTTGTGAGCTGCCTATCATGATCAAGATCACTTTATTGTAATGCTACATGTTGTGTTTGCTGGGATCCGATGAATATTGATACTATGTCAAGTTGAATACTGAATATTATGTCTATGTCTTTTATGATCTTGCATGCTCTCCGTTACTTGTTGAAGCTTTGGCCAAGTGAATGCTTGTGACTCCAAGAGAGAGTATTTATTCTAGATAGTGGGTTCAGTCTCCATTGAATCTGGGGGAGTGACAGCAACCCCTAAGGTTGTGGATGTGCTGTTGCCACTAGGGATAACCTAATGATGCTTTGTCTAAGGATGAATGTGTTGTTTACATTATGCACTTTACTTAATGCAATTGTCTGTTGCTTGCAACTTAATACCGGAAGGGGTACGGACGTTAACCTGAAGGTGGACTATTTAGTCACAGATGCATGCTGGATAGCGGTCTGTGTACTTTGTCGTAATGCCCAAATGAATCACATAGTAGACACTACAACTTGCACATGCATGTTATGCACTTATCAATATTGTCAATTGCCCAGCTGTAATTTGTTTACCCAGCATGTTAGTTATTTATTATGGAGAGACACACTAGTGAACTGTGGATCCCGGTCCATTCTTTTACATCTGAAATAATCTACTGCAATCATTGTTCTTTTACATTCTCTGCAAGCAAACATCATTTTCCGCACTATACGCCTAATCCTTTGTTTTCAGCAAGCCGGTGAGATTGACAACCTCACTGTTAAGTTGGGGCAAAGTAATTTGATTGTGTTGTGCAGGTTCCACGTTGGCACCGGAATCCCTGGTGTTGCGCCGCACTACACTCCTTCACCAACACCTTAGAAGCATCACCGATCTCCTACTGGTCCGATTAAACCTTGGTTTCTTACTGAGGGAAAACTTGCTGCTGTACTCATCATAACTTTCTCTTGGGGTTCCCAACGAACGTGTGTCTTTCACGTCATCAACCGTCTAGGGTTCCAATGAACCCAAGAGTAACAAGTTCCTCTCTAGAATGGATGGGGAAATCAAATCGCTTTGGTGGAAGTGTAGATCTAGGTCAACTCTCTCAAGTCCTAGAAGGACAAGGTGTTTGAGTGGGTAGAGAGAGATCTACGAGTTTAAAGATTTCAACAATGGTGGGCAAAGATATTCTGGTCGGGTAACCTTCTCAAGGTAGGAGAAGGCCCTTATATACTACTCCTCGAAATCTGCCCGTTGGAGACAGTTGAATCGGATATTCCGGTATAAGTGAGCACCGGATAATCCGACCCATCGGATAATACGAACCAGCGGGAGTCGGATATTCTGACTGCTTGCAGGGCTAGTTTGCTCGAAGTCCTTAGCCGAATTTGAGCACTCCTCGACAACTGGATAATCCGAGTCAGATGGAGTTGGATAATCCAGAAAAGTGCAGAGCACATTTGCTTGTAGTCCTTAGCCGAATTTTAGCGATCCTTGAGGATCGGATAATCCGATTCATCGGAATCGGATAATCCGAATAGCTTCCGCAGCAGAACATGCTCTTTTCAACTCACTTTTTGGATTTGGTGGAAATATGTTTTAATCACCTAAAACCTGCACCACTTAGTTTACATATTAAATCATCACTAGTGTTGTTGCCTAACACACAAAACACAAGGGTTTAGGAAATGTCCTTTCAATCTCCCTCTTTTTGGTGTTAGATGACAACACTAGGATTTGCAAGAAAAACATAATTATATATCACCTAGAAACCCGAGCTCATAAGCTCCCCTGAATGTGTGCATATAATTAAATTGTATTGGAATACAAATGCAACACATAAGGTAGAGCACCTCTAAATAGTAAGGAAACTAGATACAAACAATCATGAGAGACATATCAACAAAGGTTGAGTATTGAGAGAGAACTATACCTTGTGCAAAATAGAGTAGAGATAAACCATAGCACAAGGATTCACCTCATAACCGTATAAGAAATCCATATGTCTCACAATTAGATAAACCATAGCACAAAGGTTCACACACATAAGTTCCACATAACAACACAACACGAATAAGTTTGACACAAATGGATACAAGCGCAATAAGAATGACAAAAGCATATGCTTGTGTCCGAACCCATGCAAATCCCACACGGAGACCTAGTAGAACTACTTCTCCCCCTTTGGCATCGAAACGCCAAAAAGGGAAAAGAGCGATGCTACGACCCTAGTAGATCACTCCGAGTACTCATCACCCTCACCATCACCATCACTGTCATCAGAATCATCTTCTTCGGACTCATGAGTACGGGCACGAGTGTAGGATGGTCGGGAAGGGCCTGTAGAAGTTGTCTCTAGGAGATGAGTATCAAGCTGAGCCCAAGGAAACTGAGAGAGTTCGTTCCACTGAGCATAAGAAAGAGGATCAGTCGCTGGGGGGTCATCTGCAAGGCGAGGACGCCACTTGAGAATGTTCTCCTGCCTAAGATAAGTCTCATACTGTCCCCTCCGGATGTCTGCATTCATGCACAGGACGTTCCGCTGGAACCAGTTCAGCTACTTGATCTGTGGAGCATAAGAAGGAGCCTGAGTCTGACTTGGGGCTCCACGACGTGTATGATGTCTACGCACGCTTCTATTCTTGTAGACAGTGTTGGGCCTCCAAGAGCAGAGGTTTGTAGAACAGCAGCAAGTTTCCCTTAAGTGAATCACCCAAGGTTTATCGAACTCAGGGAGGTAGAGGTCAAAGATATCCCTCTCAAGCAACCCTGCAATTAAGATACAAGAAGTCTCTTGTGTCCCCAACACACCCAATACACTTGTCAGATGTATAGGTGCACTAGTTCGGCGAAGAGATAGTGAAATACAAGTAATATGGATGATTATAAGTGGTAATTGCAATCTGGAATAAAAATGGCAGCAAGCAAACATGTAGCAGAACTTGTTGTAAACGGTGTTTCAATGCTTAGAAACAAGGCCTAGGGATCATACTTTCACTAGTGGTATCTCAACATGTTAGCACAACTGAATGCAAGTAAATGATACTCGGGATTATTCTCCTTCTTGATAACACAAGAGTACTATGTGTAGGGCTGCAAAAGCACTCCTCAAAGTCTGAGTAAACAAACACCACAATTCCCAAGAACAACCATGATAAATATCTAAATTATTCATAGAGTCACACACAAGTACCCACACTGTCACCTTGATACCGTGTTGTCACAATGACTCCGGAACTAGATACAATCACTTGAGTAGCATAAACATTACATATGAATTCAGCGATACTAGCAATACTCATGATCACATAAAGATCACACCATGGGAGAGAGAGATAAACCACATAGCTACCGGTAGAGCCCTCAGCCTCGGGGGAGACTACTCACACATGGTCATGGTGAGCACACTTGATGAGAGGTTGATGAAGAGCTGCAGCAACGGCGCGGCGGGGTGGCGCTGGAGATGGCGATGGAGTCGATGGAGATGGCTCCGGGGGCACTTCCCCGTCCCGACGGCGTGCCGGAACAGAGATTCTGTCCCCCGAAACTTGTCGTCGATGGCGGCGGCGCTGCGGAACTCTTCGTGGAATATGACTCAGTGTTTTAGGGTTTTCGCGTCTGAGGGAATAAATAGGCGAAGGGGCGGCGTCGGTGGAGTCCCGAGGGGCCCACCTCACTGGCGGCGCGGCAGGGGCCCACCGCGCCAGCCATGTGGTGGCCACCTCGTGGCTCCCTTCGTCTCTCCTTCGGACTCCGTGACGGTGCTGGAAAAATAGGGACTTGGCCTTTTGTTTCGTGCAATTCCGAGAATATTGCAGAAGTAATTTTCTGGAACCAAAAACAGCAGAAAACAGGAACTGGCACTTCGGCATCTTGTTAATAGGTTAGTCCCGGAAAATGCATAAAAATGATATAAAGTGTATATAAAACATGTAGCAATTGGTATAATATAAGCATGGAACATCAGAAATTATAGATACGTTGGAGACGTATCAAGCATCCCCAAGCTTAGTTCTACTCGTCCTCGAGTAGGTAAAACGATAACAACAAATAATTTCTGAGGAGACATGCTTTCACACAATCTTGATCAATATATTGCAAGGCTCATGTCATGAATGAAGTGACTCAAAGCAATGGTCTATAGTTTGCTAACAGATAGATAAAGAGTAAACAATGAATCATATAAGCAAAAACTTTTCATGAATAGTACTTTCAAGACAAGCATCAAAAAGTTTTGCATAAGAGGTAACTCATAAAGCAATAGATTCAAAGTAAAAGGCATTGAAGCAACACAAAGGATGATAAGTTTCAGCAATTGCTTTCAACTTGTAACATGTATATCTCATGGATAGTTGTCAACATAAAGCAATATAACAAGTGCAATAAGTAAACATGTAAGAATCAATGCACACAAAGTTGACACTAGTGTTTGCTTCTGAGATAGAAAGGAGTAGGTAAACTGACTCAACATAAAGTAAAAGATAGGCCCTTCGCAGAGGGAAGCAGGGATTAAATCATGTGCTAGAGCTTTTTAAGTTTTCGAAAGCATATAGAGAGCACAAATAAGTTTTGAGAGGTGTTTGTTGTTGTCAACGAATGGTAGTGGGCACTCTAACCCCCTTGTCAACCAGACTTTCAAGAGCGGCTCCCATGAAGGACGTTATCTCTACCAGCAAGGTAGATCATCCCTCTTCTCTTTTGTTTACACATGTATTTTAGTTTCTTTATAGTTGACACTCCTCCCAACCTTTGCTTACACAAGCCATGGCTAACCGAATCCTCGGGTGCCTTCCAACATTCACATACCATGGAGGAGTGTCTATTTGCAATTAAGTTGCTTACTGATAAATCAGGGCAAAACATGTGAAGAGAATTATTAATGAAAGTTGTAATTAATTGGGGCTGGGCACCCCGTTGCCAGCTCTTTTTGCAAATTATTGGATAAGCGGATGTATATGCCACTAGTCCATTGGTGAAAGTCTGTCAGAAGTAAATGACAAGATTGAAAGATAAAACACCACATACTTCCTCATGAGCTATAAAACATTGACACAAATAAGGAGTAATAAAGTTTTGAATAGTTTAAAGGTAGCACATGAAGTATTTACTTGGAATGGCAGGAAATACCACATAGTAGGTAGGTATGGTGGACACAAATGGCATGGGTTTTGGCTCAAGGTTTGGATGCACGAGAAGCATTCCCTCTCAGTACAGAGTTTAGGCTAGCAAGGTTGTTTGAAGCAAACACAAGTATAAACCGGTACAGCAAGATCAATAAAAACATATTGCAAGTATTATAAGACTCTACACTGTCTTCCTTGTTGCTCAAACATTTTACCAGAAAATATCTAGACCTTAGAGAACAAATATGCACCAAGTCTCAACAAGCTCTACGGTAGTTCTCCACTACTAGGCTTTAACTACATGATGCAAGAGCTTAAACATGATCTACTTGAGAGCTCAAAACAATTGCAAAGTATCAAATCGAAACAAGACAATGATCTACAAGAATGCATATGTCTTTTCCAATACCAACTACACATGTAGCATTTTCTTTTTCCAAACAAACACCAATCAATTTATTTAAACATAAACTCTCCAAATGATATAATGCAGCAAGAGAGTTTATAAACAAGTGCTAACAGCTCGAAGAGATGCATGAAAAACAGGAGCTAAAAGCACTGCAGTAGCTAGTTAAGAATACTCAACAAATATAAGTGAAGAACATGAGTATTCACATGAAAAAGCGGAGCGTGTCTCTCTCCCACACAAGGATTGCTAGGATCCGAATTTATTCAAACAAAAACAAAAAAAAAATAAAAGCACACAGACGCTCCAAGTAAAGCATAAGATGTGAAAGAATTAAAATATAGTTTCACTAGAGATGACCTGATAAGTTGTTGATGAAGAAGGGGATGCCTTGGGCATCCCCAAGCTTAGACGCTTGAGTCTTCTTGAATATGCAGGGATGAACCACGGGGGCATCCCCAAGCTTAGGCTTTTCACTCTTCTTGATCATAATATCATCCTTCTCTCTTGATCCTTGAAAACTTCCTTCACACCAAACTCGAAATAGTTCTCATTAGAGGGTTAGTGCATAATAAAAATTCTCATATTCTGTGATGATACAATCATTCCCAAAGCTTCTGGACATTAGCTACAGCCACCAATGCTTTGTGGAGCAAAGAAATCCACAAACATCGTAAAAGAGCGAATGCAAAACAAAAGGCAGAATCTGTCAAAAACAGAACAGTCTGTGAAGACGAATTTTTTCGAGGCACTTAAGTTGCTCAGATGGAACAGGTCCTTTAATGAAAGTTGCGTACATATCTGAGGAAGATGCGTGATTTTTTACAGAATTTTTCGTTTTTCTCAGGGAGAAAAGCTCAAATTCGTGACAGCTAAAAATCTGTTCTGCGCAGAAATCCAAATCTTGCATCAACTTTCAATAAAGACTTTACTTGGCACAACAATGCAATAAAATAAAGATACAAAGGAGTTGCTACAGAAGTAACAAGCACCTTGACTCAAACAAAAAGAAAGCAAAAATAACAGAAAATAAAAACAATGGGTTGTCTCCCATAAGCGCTTTTCTTTAAAGCCTTTTAGCTAGGCATGAAATTTTGATAATGCTCTCATATGTATAAGAGTTGAATATAAGAGAGCATCAAAAAGCAAATACCAAACACATTTAAGTCTAACCCACTTCCTATGCAAAGGAATCTTGTAAGAAAACAAATTATTGAAGCATGAAGCTACTAGCATAGAAAGACAAAACAAGTGCAACTTCAAAAATTTCAACAAAAAGAGAGGAGACTTGATATTATTGAGATATATGAATCCATGTCTCCCTCTCTCATAAAAACTTTCAGTAGCATCATTGATAAAATCCACAATATAACCATCACATGAAACATTCTTACCATGATCCATATGCACAAAAGTATCTTATTTTCCACATAAGAAAAGTTCTTCTCATTAATAACAATGGGGCAGGATCATCATAAAGAACTCGAACATGATAGACAAGTTGTATATTAAAGGGATGGTTTTGGGTAATCTCTCCATAACTATGACAAGTTTCATGAGGATGACTGTAATTATAACCTATGTCATAGTATTCTTTATAATAATTATCAAAGACTGGAGGCATAGTATCATCATAAGCAATAGAATAGTCATCTTCCAAACTGTGTTCATTCGTAAACATATCATTTTTTAATAGAAGGAGATGTATCAAGCATATAATCAGCAATAGCAAAAGGATTTTCAAACACCTCATCCCCAAGCTTAGAGCTTTTCATATCATCATTGGAAGAAACATGGATAGTACTAATAGTATGGCAATCATTAATATCATCATTTTCAGAATTGGTACCCCAAAGATTTTCAATATCAAAAGTAGTTTCATTTTCCCAATCATGATCACTAATATAAGTAACAGGCATAGGTTCATCATCAAGTTCAGAATCATCGAATTCAGAATTATAAGTATCAATTGTAACAGGAGCAACAAGTTTGGGAGAAGATACCGTTTCCTCTCTCCTTTTACTCCTCTTCTTCTTCTTCTTCTTCTTCTTCTCTTCCCTCTTCTTCTTTTATCTTTAGGAGGGAGAGGTTTGAAAGGAAGCTCCTCCACATAACCTGGTTTAGTATTAGAGACAATGGAAGAAACTTGGGGGACTCCTCTCTTTCATTAATGAGAACAAAACACATATTAGTCCTGTCATACTTTGGTAAAGTCTCATCCTTTATAATATTTTGTATGTAGGTGTTAGCATGGCAATTATTAACACAATAGAGATAACATCCATGCAACACACTATTCATATCAAGATCACTCATATCTAACAAGGAAGTTTTTCTTGATAACTCTTCACACCCCAAAAATAATGTAAGTTCATCATGTTGATTAGGAGTGATCATGTTATCACAATACAAATTTGCAGTAATTGGATTCGAAAGGCTATTATCATGACCTGAACATTGAAAATTAAAATGACCCACTTCATAGCAAAGTTCACAAATAAAAGGATGGAGGTCACAAACTTTTTCACCAAGATCTCTTAGAGCCTTGTACCATGTTCTAGTTTTTTCATTCCTATGATGGATACAATATTCATCTTCGATTTGATTAATTCCACAAGGTCTATGCATTCCACAAAAATTAACATGCTTATAAGAAATAGTATTTTCAGAAGTTTGAGCATGTTTATTGCAATCATTAACAACAATTTCATTTTCCATGCAAGTGTCTTTGAAAGGTTCATGATACACGTCCCAATTTTCTTTAGGAACATTAATATGAGAAGCAAAGGTTCTAAAACAATCAACAATAATTTGAGAATCAAGACCATATTTAGCACTAAGCTCTTGAAAACTAGCAGTTTCAACGAAAGACTTAATGCAATCATATTCATAGTTTATACCTGATTCTTTACCTTTGTCATTCTCCCAATCCTCAGCATTGTTTTGAATTCTTTCAAGAAGATCCCATCTAGCTTCAACCTTCTTGCTTGTGAAAGAACCATGTGAACATGCATCTACATAATCCTTGTAATGACCTGAAAGCCTTGCATAAAAATTAGTAACAATTATTTCCTCAGAAAGCTCATGGTTAGGACATTTGAGTATTAATGTTTTCAGCCTTCCCCAAGCTTGAGCAATGCTTTCTCCATCATGAGGGTAAAAATTATAAATGTAATTCCTATCTAGATGCACTTCATGAAGAGGATAAAATTTAGAGTAAAAGAGAGATTCAAGCTGTTTCCAATTCGAAGGTTGTTCATCCAGCAGCCTATACCATTCCTTTGCTTTGTCCTTAAGTGACAATGGAAATAGTTTCCTCATGACATTTTCTCTTGATAAACCTGCAACCTTAAATAACTCACAAAGTTCTGTAAGTTTCGACAAGTGAGCACTTGGATGGATTGATCCATCCCCTGCATACTGATCATTCATAACCCTTTCAACAATTTTCATAGGTATTTTAAAAGAAATACTTTCAACAGGTGGATTTGGAATATCACAAACATCATTAGAATTATCACATATTGGAGACAAAGCATTATCAAGGCAAAATTCCTCCATAGCTGAGGAGCAAAAAGATTATTTTCATATAAACTAGCTTCCCCAAGCTTAGGCTTTTCCACAGCCTTAGCAATAATGGTGTCCAAAGAATTTATACTAATAACATTACTACCACTATTATGCAAACAAGCCTCCATAGGTTTTTTAATTTTCTCTTCAAAAGCATCATGTCCTAATTCATATAAAGTTCATAGAGATCTCTAATTTTTTTGTTGTTTTCCATTAAGCCTAACTAGTGAAAATAAAAACAAGAAACAAAAAGAAATAATTGCAGAATCTAAAGGAGATACCTTCCAACACTTACCTCCCCGGCAACGGCGCCAGAAAATAGCTTGATGTCTACGCACGCTTCTATTCTTGTAGACAGTGTTGGGCCTCCAAGAGCAGAGGTTTGTAGAACAGCAGCAAGTTTCCCTTAAGTGAATCACCCAAGGTTTATCGAACTCAGGGAGGTAGAGGTCAAAGATATCCCTCTCAAGCAACCCTGCAATTAAGATACAAGAAGTCTCTTGTGTCCCCAACACACCCAATACACTTGTCAGATGTATAGGTGCACTAGTTCGGCGAAGAGATAGTGAAATACAAGTAATATGGATGATTATAAGTGGTAATTGCAATCTGGAATAAAAATGGCAGCAAGCAAACATGTAGCAGAACTTGTTGTAAACGGTGTTTCAATGCTTAGAAACAAGGCCTAGGGATCATACTTTCACTAGTGGTACCTCTCAACATGTTAGCACAACTGAATGCAAGTAAATGATACTCGGGATTATTCTCCTTCTTGATAACACAAGAGTACTATGTGTAGGGCTGCAAAAGCACTCCTCAAAGTCTGAGTAAACAAACACCACAATTCCCAAGAACAACCATGATAAATATCTAAATTATTCATAGAGTCACACACAAGTACCCACACTGTCACCTTGATACCGTGTTGTCACAATGACTCCGGAACTAGATACAATCACTTGAGTAGCATAAACATTACATATGAATTCAGCGATACTAGCAATACTCATGATCACATAAAGATCACACCATGGGAGAGAGAGATAAACCACATAGCTACCGGTAGAGCCCTCAGCCTCGGGGGAGATACTCACACATGGTCATGGTGAGCACACTTGATGAGAGGTTGATGAAGAGCTGCAGCAACGGCGCGGCGGTGGCGGCGCTGGAGATGGCGATGGAGTCGATGGAGATGGCTCCGGGGGCACTTCCCCATCCCGACGGCGTGCCTGAACAGAGACTTCTGTCCCCCAAAACTTGTCGTCGATGGCAGCAGCGCTGCGAAACTCTTCGTGGAATATGACTCGGTGTTTTAGGGTTTTCGCGTCTAAGGGAATAAATAGGCGAAGGGTCGGCGTCGGTGGAGTCCCGAGGGGCCCACCTCACATGGCGGCGCGGCCAGGGGCCCACCGCGCCAGCCTATGAGGTGGCCACCTCGTGGCTCCACTTCGTCTCTCCTTCGGACTCCGTGACGGTGCTGGAAAAATAGGGACTTAGCCTTTTGTTTCGTGCAATTCCGAGAATATTTGCAGAAGTAATTTTCTGGAACCAAAAACAGTAGAAAACAGGAACTGACACTTCGGCATCTTGTTAATAGGTTAGTCCTGAAAAATGCATAAAAATGATATAAAGTGTATATAAAACATGTAGCAATTGGTATAATATAAGCATGGAATATCAGAAATTATAGATACGTTGGAGACGTATCAGTGCATCACCCATGAAAGAACCTTGAGCAGGAGCTGCAGCAGTAGAAGGAGGAACTACCTCTTTCCTTTTCTGATAAACCTTCTTGTAAACATGGGGGTGCATAGAATACTTGTGGAAGTTGTGGTTCTTCATAGTGTTCTTGATGAGCATCATGATGTAGGGAGCATAAGGAATAGTGAGCCCACTGACCATAGTTTCCCACAACTCACGAAAGATGAAATGCATCACATCCACAGTAAACACAGCTTCAGGATCTTCATTCTCAACAATCTTTTTAGCAAGGATAAGCAAGTTGGCAAGGGGAGCGACAATATTGTCATTGTTACCTCCACTGGGAGCAATAGTTGAGCGAAAGATGCGTACAAGCTGATCATAGAGGGGCAGGAGGCCCTCTTTTCCTCCAATAACTGCACCAGCCCCATACAAGTCCTTTATCTCATCTTTATTGTGGTAACCACAACCTGATAAATGCATGCGGTAACCACTAGCAGGATGGTTGCCGTGGAAAGAATAACCAAGGAGAGTGGCCAACCGAGTAAAAGAAGATGTACACTGAGTAGTACCCGACATCCATTTCATGACCTTGGTGTGGTCACCCTCGTTACCAAGGTGGAGAAAAACTGCAGAATCAGTGGCAGATTGTAAGGACATTGCTTCTCCATGAGAGAAACAATTCCCATCTGTTCAATCACGTCTGCGGCTTGAGCATTGCTGGCTTTGGCCTTGATATCTTGCAGCCCGTAGGGTTGCATCGGGCGAATGGGGTGCTGATAATACAGATAGATGTTCTTGTGTATATAGATCTGCTCCATGCACCAGAAGTTTGGATCTTCAATAGATTCATCTCTGGGTACATTCCGATACCAGTTAAACTGACGAATTTTGGCATACTCAGGACCTGGCATGGTCAAATAGTTGGGGAGAGTTTCCTTGCCCTTCCTTGCAGGTTTAGTGGACACTTGTTTCCCAGACTTCTTCTTGGGTACCATTTTCCCTTTTCTAGCAAGCTTCTTCGGAGGACTACTCGAACTACCTGTGAGATAAAGCAATAGATGGGCAGCATAGATAAGTACACACAAGTCACAGAGCAAGGAATGATACAATGTACAATAGGAGAGCATCCCTATGTTGAAACTACTAAGTCCTGGACAAATCAAAATGAAACTACTAAGGCATCACTGGATAATCTGACGAATCGGAATTTCCGGTTAGTTCTGAACCGGAATATCCGGTTTTGACCCATCAGCAACAGATTGATTCAAATCCTAGGTCTAGCAGTAGATCGACAAAAGAGGAGGCTAGCCTAGTGTTCTAAGTACCAATGGGAACCACTACCCTCGAAAGAAACAGCAAGAATAACTTCTTTTTATGAACTAGGTGATGAACACCTAGGGTTTGAGGAAGAAGAAGTTACCCTCTTCCATTGAGGTAAAAGCTTGGAGGGAGAGGTTCCCACGGAGGAGGAGCACCAAATCCGGCCAAGAGCCGGAGTTGGGGATGGCCGGAGACGCCGGGGAGGCGTGGGGACGGCAGGCGGCGGCGGTGGTGGAGAGAGGAGGTCGGGGGCGGGTGAGGGGTTTGAATGAGCCCTTCACCCGACCTCTTCTATAAAAAAAATGGCAAACCGCCAAGTCGGATATTCTGGTGCTAACTTAGATTGGATAATCCGACGGATCGGATAATCCGATCAAGGCAGGAATCGGATATTCCGACTGTCAGAATTTCTGTGGACACAGAAATTCTGGCATGCTGAGCCCTTTCTCCTCAGATTTAAAACAAGACTTGTGTGCATAAGACAGCGTTTTTAGGTAGGATAGGCTTGGTATAAGATTGCCAAACTGACAATGGTACTTCACACTCAAGCTTGCAAGAATCGAGCAAGGAAATGCCAAGTTGTGTGTGTTTTCAATAAAACCAACAACAGGACCAAAAAAAAACTCCAAATGATTTTCAATTAAGAACCAAAGAACCAATTCTTCATAAAGAAGAGGGTGGTGGCCTAGGCCACCATGTAAGAGTTTGTGGTGTGACACCACGAAGATGTATCTTGGGTTCACGGTCACTACTCGTCATTTAAGCTCAAAATTCATCAAGTGAAAATATAGAGACAAAATGAATTCTTACTATCGGCATAATGGGGTGAGGGATAGTCCAATGTATTAGGACCGCACTCCCCCTATGTCCATGCTACATCCAAACCAAATGATATCATCTAATATGGGTAGGTATGCAAGAAATCCACTAAGTCCAATTGCTTATGTCAACCACATTAGTTCTCCTCTCAACTCCATGAATCTTGCTTCACCAAGAGGCTTTGTGAACATATCGGCGAGTTGATGCTTGGTGTTGACATAGTTGATTGCAATATCACCCTTCTCAACATGATCTCGAATAAAATGATACCGAATCTCAATATGCTTGGTCTTCCCATGAAGAACCGGATTGTGAGCAATTTTGATGGCACTTTCATTGTCACATAAAAGAGGCACTTTGTCACAAATGACACCATAATCCTTTAAAGTTTGCCTCATCCATAATAATTGTGCACAACAACTCCCGGCAATGTATTCGGCTTCGGTGGAGGACGAGGCCACACAATTTTGCTTCTTGGAAGACCAACTCACAAGGGACCTACCAAGGAATTGGCAAGTACCCGAAGTTGATTTTCTATCCATTTTGCAACCGCCCAATCCGCATCCGAATAACCTACAAGATCAAAGCTTGTTCCATGGGGATACCAAAGACCATAGTTAGGAGTATCCATCAAGTATCTTAGAATCCTTTTAACCGCGGTTTCATGACTTTCCCTAGGACTTGATTGGAATCTTGCACACATACCCACACTAAACATAATATCCGGTCTAGATGCACAAAGGTAAAGCAAAGATCCAATCATAGAACGATAAAGCTTTTGATCAACTTCCTTACCATCCGGATCTAAGTGAAGATCCGCTTGGAGTCCATGGGAAACTTATATGGCTTGGCATTGTTCATATCAAATTTCTTGAGCATGTCCTTAATATACTTGGCTTGACATAAGAATGTTCCTTCTCGAAATTGATGGATTTCAAAGCCAAGAAAATAATTCAATTTTCCCATCATGGACATCTCAAATTCCTTGGTCATTAGCTTGGAGAATTGATCACTAAATTCATGGTTAGTAGAACCAAAGATAATATCATCAACATATATTTGGCATACGAAAAATTCTCCATTTATTCTTTTTGTGAAAAGGGTGGGATCTATTACCCCAATTGCAAAGCCACGGTCTACTAAGAACTCCTTGAGATGATCATACCAAGCACTTGCTTGAGCCCATAAAGAGCCTTATGTAGTAAGTAGACATGGTTAGGAAATTTAGGGTCTTCAAAACCCGGAGGTTGTTTCACATATACTTGTTCATTTAGTGGACCATTTAGAAAGCACTTTTAACATCCATTTGATATAAGTAATTTTATGAGTAGATGCATAGCAATAAGTAAGCGAATGGATTCAAGTCTAGCAACGGGGGCATAGGTTTCACCGTAGTCGACTCCTTCGATTTGGGTGTAGCCTTGTGCAACCAATCTTGCTTTGTTGCGGATGACTTGACCATGTGAGTCTTGCTTGTTCTTGAATATCCACTTGGTTCCAATGACATTATGGGAGGTGTCATTGGGTCTTTCCACTAATGACCACACTTTGTTGCGCTCGAAGTTGTTCAACTCTTCATGCATAGCCGCAACCCAATCCATGTCTTCAAGAGCATCATACCTTGAGAGGTTCTAAGCTAGACAAGCAAGAGACATGACCACAAAAGTTAGCTAATTGTTTGCGTGTGGACACACCTCTACGGATACTCCCAAGGATATTTTCTTTGAAGTGTTGTTGATAATCCAATTTTGATGCACGCCGGATGACATCACGTTCCATGGCTTGACCAATAGATTCACCAACACAAATATCTTCATCATTGCCTTCATCTTGATCATGGTCACCCCTAAGTGGAGTTCTTGGAGTCATGGGTTCATTTCTTGTTCACCACTAGAGTTGGGTGGGTCTTGACCATTTTCTTGATCTTGATGATCTTGTTCTTGTTCTTGATTATGGATAGCTTGTTGATCACTTGTTGAGGTAGATGGCTCAACTTGAGTGGAACTTGTTCCTTCTTCTTGAGTACAATGGGTTCTTCACTAGGAATGAGTTCACCGATGCCCATAGTTCTTATGGCTTGAGATGGCTCTTCATCACCTACATCATCATGATCAATATGCCCGCTTGGGAACCATTATCCTCGTCAAACTCCACATTCATAGACTCTTCAACACACCCGGTGGATATGTTGTAGATCCTATAAGTATGAGAGTTTGCGGCATATCCAACAAAATACCATCAAAAGATCTAGACTCAAATTTAGCAAGTTTGCAACCTTTAATGTAAACATGGCATTTGCAACCAAATACTCGAAAGTAAGAGACACTTGGCTTTTTACCGATAAGGAGTTCATATGGTGTCTTTTCCATGAGAGGACGAAAGAAGAGCCGGTTTGAATAGTGGCAAGCGGTGTTGATGGCTTCGGCCCAAAAGTTATATGGGGAATGAAATTCGGCCATCATAGTTCTTGCCATATCAATAAGAGTGCGGTTCTTCCTTTCGGCGACACCATTTTGTTGGGGAGTATATGCAGCGGAATATTGGTGTTGAATGCCCTCCCCACTTAGGAAATCATCCATAGTGTAATTCTTGAACTCCGTACCATTGTCACTTCTTATTGCCAAAATCTTGGAGTCATATTGGCGTTGAACTAGGGTTGCAAAGTCAATGAATATCTTTTGAGTTTCACTCTTCTTCTTGATGTAGAAAGTCCAACAATATCTTGAATAATCATCCACAATCACCAAACAATATTTCTTGCCACCAAGACTATCATATGTGGGAGGCCCAAAGAGATCCATATGAAGGAGCTCCAAAGGCCTCTTAGTGGAGATAATGGTCTTCTTGGGGTGATTCTTTTCATGCATCTTTCCGGCTATGCAAGCACTACAAGGACGATCTTTGGAAAAATTAACATCGGTTAGTCCTACCACGTGTCCACCCTTTACAAGAGTTTGTAAATTTCTCATACCGACATGGCCTAGCCGGCGATGCCAAAGCCAACCCTTGTCGCCTTTAGCCATTAGACACGTAGCGATTTGAGTGGTCTCTTTCGAGAAATCGACCACATACAAACCGTTCTCACGAAATCCAACAAAGGCTACTTTAGAGTTTGTGTGAAAAGGATGGTCACGTGGTATTTATTAAAGATAACGGTGTAACCGGCATTGCATAATTGACCAACGGAAAGTAAATTATATGAAAGGGATTCAACAAGGAGGACCTTCTCAATGGATAACTCCGGAGTGATCACCACCTTACCAACTCCCACTACCTTGAGTCTTGCATTGTTCCCAACGGTGACATGAGAGAATGAGAGTAATTGTTTCAATAAGCCCTTTACTAGTTCTTTGCTTCCGGTCATATGAGATGAACATCCACTATCAATGAGCCATGAAGATCCACCGGAAGAGAAACCCTACAATAAATCAAGTCTTTGATTTAGGTACCCATTTTGGAATGGGTCCTCTTTTGTTAGTCACAAGGGTCTTTGGAACCCAAATAGCATAGTGATAATCATCTCCATATGAAGTGCCAACATATTTAGCAAAAACACAACCATTTCTAGATTTCATAAGAACATATGAAGGGTTGTATTTTCCCGCAAAGTTATTGTGAGTGGCATTGCCCCTAGGACATTACCACTCACAATAGAGTTGCATTTGTTTGGCCAACTCCCCCTCCTTCACAAAAACAATATCTTTGGAAGGGGAGTAGCTTCTTCTTCTTGTTGTTGACCTTCTTGGACTTGGGTGTGAACCCAATTCCTTCTTTGCCAACCACTCCCTTTTGATTGCTCAAAAGATCATTGAGGTTCTTTTCCCCTTGGATACAAGTGGCTAGGCCCTTCTCAAGTTGGGCCTTCAACCTAGTGTTCTCCTCAATAAGAGATGCCTTACACATAAAGGGTTAGAGGTACAAGCATTTGCATCTTTATCATTATGAGATGGTGAAGCTAGCATAGATAAATTGAGCTTGTAGTTTAGCATATGACTCCTTGAGTTAGTGAGCTCACTTGAGGTCACCTTGTGGGTTTCCCTAAGTTGCTCAAAACCCTCAAAGAGTTTGTTATGACTCTCTACAAGTTCCTCATTTTTACTTTTTAGATCAATAGCAATTTGAATAGAGGTTTCACGAGTTTCTTTTGCCTTGGAAAGATCCTGGCTTGTGTCTCCTCAAGTTGCTCCCGGAACAATTGTTCCTCAACAAGTTGATCTTCTAGCTCACCAATTTTGTTGGCATGATCACATGCATGCCCTTCGAGCTCACAAATCCTAACTTCCTTCTCCTCAAGAAGGTTCTTGGCTTCTCCATATTGATACATGAGGCCCACTAGTATAGAACGACACATCCGATACCCCTATGGCAATGGCAGGAGTTAGGCGACGGAGAATCGCGACATCCCCCGCGTGCCCGCACTGGGCCGTAAAGCAGGCCCACAACAAAGGCAACATGTGAATAGTGGAATATATGTTGGCAACGGAGGTTAGTTTGCTTCCGTTACCGATGTGTGCTCATCGCACACGGACAGTTTCGCAATCTCCGTTGCCTTTAGAAGCAGCCCGACAGCCCGCGGCTTATAAGAACCTACTATGCCCTTCACTCTCATTCTCACTGTCTCACTTCCAACCCTAGCCGCCGCACAGTCTCCTCGATCTCTCTCCACTCTCTCGCATGGCTTCCACCGTCGGCGGTGGTAGATCCGGACATCGCGGCCATGGCCGTGACCGCCCCACCTCCGGGCCTTCAGCAGCAGCAGCGTCAGCTAGTGTTGCGGGACGAGCTTGCGGAACAGGCCGCCGCCGCTCCGGCCCCCGCGGGCCGGTCCCGCAACCTTGGCGCTCGTCCGCAGGAAGAGCAAGGCGAAGTCTCCGGCCGCACCCGCTCATTTGGCCGCCATTGCAGCTACCGCGAGATCCGCCAGGCGATGTACCCCGGCCGCCGTCCCCGCTCTCTGAACCATCCGTCTTCCTCCTCCTCCTCGTCCTCGTCCTCCGACGAAGAGGAAGAGGAGGTGGATCGTGATCTGGAGATCGGTTGCAAACTCTCCCGCGCCGATTTCGAGCGCGATGACGCCAAGCGTCGTCAGGGCGAGGCCGATCTGGAGGCGGCGGTCCTCCTCTCTGAGGCCTCGACCCAGGTCGAACGCGCCGAGGAGGCGGTCTGCCAGTCTGACCTCCGGGCCGCCATAACCCTCTCTTTGGTCCACGGCGAGGGCAAGGCGCCGCCGGGGAGGCCGGCGCTAGCTCCGTCGCCGGCGGCGATGCTAAGCGAGCCCGGCTCGCCTAATGTAAGACCCCAGTTCAGTAGGATAATTTTTTTTTGCACTTCTTTTTGCTCGTTTCAGATGATTAGCTCTGTTCTTATTAGGCATTGTGGTAAGTAGCTAATTGTTTAGCCATAGATTTGCTCTGTTTTTAGTAGGCATTGTTTACACATAGATTTTTAGCTGTTTTCTAGTTGTAAGTAACTAATTGTTTATCCATAGATTTGCTCTGTTTACAGTAGGCATTGTTTACACATAGATTTTAGCTGTTTTCTACTTGTAAGTAGCTAATTGTTTAGCCATAGATTTGCTCTGTTTTTAGTAGGCATTGTTTACACATAGATTTTAAGCTGTTTTCTAGTTGTAAGTAACTAATTGTTTATCCATAGATTTGCTCTGTTTATAGTAGGCATTGTTTACACATAGATTTTAGCTGTTTTCTAGTTGTAAGTAACTAATTGTTTATCCATAGATTTGCTCTGTTTTTAGTAGGCATTGTTTACACATAGATTTTTAGCTGTTTTCTAGTTGTAAGTAGCTAATTGTTTATCCATAGATTTGCTCTGTTTATAGTAGGCATTGTTTACACATAGATTTTTAGCTGTTTTCTAGTTGTAAGTAACTAATTGTTTATCCATAGATTTGCTCTGTTTATAGTAGGCATTGTTTACATATAGATTTTTAGCTGTTTTCTAGTTGTAAGTAACTAATTGTTTATCCATAGATTTGCTCTGTTTATAGTAGGCATTGTTTACACATAGATTTTTAGCTGTTTTCTAGTTGTAAGTAGCTAATTGTTTATCCATAGATTTGCTCTGTTTATAGTAGGCATTGTTTACACATAGATTTTTAGCTGTTTTCTAGTTGTAAGTAACTAATTGTTTATCCATAGATTTGCTCTGTTTTTAGTAGGCATTGTTTACACATAGATTTTAGCTTTGTTTCTGTTATGCCGATGATTAAAATTAGGTGACACCGTGTGATCCGGGGTGGCGCTAGTGATCCTTGTGAAATGCACAAATACACATCGATCTTGTGCATCCTACTTGGCTCGCTTGCTCCATCCCTGAAATTTGTGTGTCCAATCTACCTATATATGAGGCATTGTTTAGGCTATGTTCTAGTTGTAATTAGTTCTATATTTTCTGTAATGCCGATGAAGAAGCATCTGTCTTGTGTATAGAGATGAAGGAGCTTACATTTTGATTTTTTTCATCTCCTTTAGGGCGAGGAGGAAACCTGGAGACTATGCAGCGGCCGTGAAGACGTAGGAGCGGGGCTCCGTCCACACGGTCCACTGAAGTCGGCGCCTCCAGGAGCAAGACTTTAGTGCCGTACTAAATAGGCAGAAGAAGACCACGCAATGAAGCTGAGCGAAGAGGAAGGTGAAGAACCGGTGTCCGTCAGGCAGGAACCACATGGCTCCATCGACGGCGCAGCATGCGTCACCGGCTTTTTGTTTTGTTTCCTTTAGCCCTCATTGCAAACGGTCAAAAACTATCTCCGTATCTGATGTAAAGACTAAAGGCAAAGATTATATATTATGCTCGTTGCTAAACTTATTGCAAACGATCAAAATCTCCATTGCCGTTGTGAGGCTTCACATCAGTGACAGAGGCGGGACACGGACCCTTTCTCCGTTGCCGATGGGCTTTTTGGCCCATTTCCGATGTGTCGTTCTGTACTAGTGGCCTCAACCATTTTCTTGGTTGGAACTTGGAGCTTGCTAATAAAGAGAGTAACTTTATCCTCTTCTTCATTTTTCCCTACATCCTCAACACAATCCAATAGTGATGGGTTAGAGGAGATAGAATTTTTTGTGGGGAATTCACCTTAGTTTCCTTGGCCATAAGGCACATAGGTTTAGAGATCTTGTCGTCTTTCAGAGATGAGAAGAGGTTGGCCAATGAGGGAGGAAGGTTGCCCATTGCTAGAGCTGCCATTCCTACTTCTTCACTTGTGTCTTTATCCTCCTCGCCTCCGGACTGGTACTCCTCTTGATGGAATGCCACAAGAGCCTTTTGAGGTGATCTCTTGATAAAGGTAGGCTTGAGGTGGTACTTGTTCTTCTTTAGAATGAGTTGACCACCATTATCCTCTCTTCTCTCATAAGGGCAATCCTTCACAAGATGATTGTCCTTTCCACAATTGAAGCACATTCTTTTTATTGGTGGGGAGGTGTTGCCCTTGTGATTCTTCTTGTTCCAAAACCGAGTGGTGGCAAGAGCAAGAACCTCATTGAGCTCACCAACCAAATCTTCTTCACCATCAACAACCGTGTCTTCTTCATATCTTGAATGTTCTCCAACATGGGCCTTCAAAGAAGAGTCTTTGTGCCACGGATTTGGTTGATGGAGGACTTGGATGTGGACTTCAAGGTATCATAGGTGACAAATTGAGCCAAGATGTCATTGGGAGACATTGGTGTGTAATCCACTCTTGCATGAAGGTTCATCACCATAGTCTCACTATATGGAATAATTGTTTTGAGGAACTTGGCCTTGACCCATTCATCATCCATATCCTTCTTTCCATTTTCTCTACATGTCAAAACAAGCTTGGTGAGTCTTCAGAAAAGATCGGTTGGAGTCTCTTCCTCTAGCATCATGAAGTTGTCAACTTGATGTTGAAGGACGGCCGCATTGGAGCGTTGAATGCCTTCATTTCCTTCATACACGGTTTCAAAATAGAGCCAAGCCTCATTGGTGGTTTTGAGATTTCGCACTTGATCTTCATCATCTGCGGTCATGGAACTCTCAAGAATGTACTTGGCGTTTGCATCAAGTTATTCATCAATCTCTTCTTGCTTTGTCAAGTTGTTGGGATCAACCGGGTTGAAACCTTGTAGTACCACCCTCCAAAGATGCACTGATGAGCTGCGAAAATAAGACTCCATAGATTTCTTCCAAGTAAAATAACGAGTATTATCAAGCTTAGGAGGGGTCTACCAAGGTTGGTTATATGAGGTTGAGTGGGTGCAACTTGAGTGAGATAAGAGCTAGGTGGAGCAAAGTTATGAGGGGGCTTCTCATTAAGTTTAACATCTTTGTTATCCTTAGCACTTGCTACCTCAATAGAGGTATTGGTTGATGAGGAGGCATTTTGATTAATGACCCGAGTATACACCCCATTCACCATTTTGCCTCTCATGAACCCAAAAAGGTCTATCATGGCTTTCATGGTGATTGGGGCGTCATCCTCGGGAGGGATTATTCCCGCTTCACTTAGTTCTTTGTCAAGTTTTTCTCTATCAATTTTCTCTTGTTCCTTGGCAAGTTTTAACTCCTCTTCTTTAGCACGTTGTAATTCCTCCGTACTAGCCATCCTCCTCTTTAGGCGATTAAGCTCTTAATAAAGAGACATTGCTCTGATACCAATTGAAAGGATCGAGTAGGTTGACTAGAGGGGGGGGGGGTGAATAGGCAACTACAAATTTTAATTTTCTTTTAAACAAATTAGGGAATTGCTCAAATATAAGTTCTCTAGATATGCAACTAGGTGAACAATTCTATATGATGAGCAATAAACAAGCTAGCAAGATAAACTAAACAAGATAAGGTAGCAATACAAGTAAAGGAAGATAAAGAGACAACCACAAGGTGACACGGAGATGATTCCCGAAGTTCACTTCCCAATGGAAGCTACGTCTTCGTTGGAGCGGTGCGGGGTCACAAGTGATCCCCGAATAGCCTTGATATGGCACATCGTATCTCCCTCGTGTTATCCTCCAATGAGGAGTTTCACGAGCCACTATATGATGCCCTCAAGGTCGGCAACAAACCTTTACAAGGATGAGGCACACTCCACAACCGAATTGGAGGCTCTCACCAAATTTCCGTGGCTCCCAAAGCCACAAGAATCACAAGGCCGAGGCACGTCTCCACAACTCAATTGGAGGCTCTCGGCTAGTCCACGCGGCTCCCAAAGCCACATGAACGACCACGACCGTCTAGGGTTCCAATGAACCCAAGAGTAACAAGTTCCTCTCTAGAATGGATGGGGAAAGCAAATCGCTTTGGTGGAAGTGTAGATCTAGGTCAACTCTCTCCAGTCCTAGAAGGACAAGGTGTTTGAGTGGGTAGAGAGAGAGATCTATGAGTTTAAAGCTTTCAACAATGGTGGGCAAAGATATTCTGGTCGGGTAACCTTCTCAAGGTAGGAGAAGGCCCTTATATACTACTCCTCGAAATCTGCCCGTTGGAGACAGTTGAATCGGATATTCCGGTATAAGTGAGCTCCGGATAATCCGACCCATCGGATAATACGAACCAGCGAGAGTCGGATATTCCGACTGCTTGCAGGGCTGGTTTGCTCGAAGTCCTTAGCCGAATTTGAGCACTCCTCGACGACCGGATAATCCGAGTCCGATGGAGTCGGATAATCCGGAAAAGTGCAGAGCACATTTGCTTGTAGTCCTTAGCCGAATTTTAGCGATCCTTGAGGATCGGATAATCCGATTCATCGGAATCGGATAATCCGAATAGCTTCCGTAGCAGAACATGCTCTTTTCAACTCACTTTTTGGATTTGATGCAAAGATATTTTAATCACCTAAAACCTGCACCACTTAGTTTACATATTAAATCATCACTAGTGTTGTTGCCTAACACACAAAACACAAGTGTTTAGGAAATGTCCTTTCATAATACATACACTTTACTTATTCCAGAAATTACCTCTATCAAGATATTTGATATATCCTATGTTTCAGAGATCTTTTGCAAGATATTAAGGTATACGAAAAGGAACACTAGACACACGTACATACACATTATAAAATCTTCATACCGGTATAAACTAATATGTTGAGACATGCAAATTCCTTCAATCTTTTCCACAGGTAGAGCACTAGCTTAGTGAAAGACTCGTAGGAGTGTTGTCTAGTGCTCCAGACTAGAAGGTTCAATCCCTCTCGGGAGCTGATATTACCACGTAAATGTATCTTCTATAATAAAATGTTAATGCGTCTCTCATCCAAGACGCGTCAGTTTAAAGGAGGGTTTCGAAGGGGCAATGTTTTGAAAGAAACAACTATTGTAAGCTTACTTCAGTATGCTAGTAAAAGTTAGTGAGAGTATGTTTGTATTGATATAGCATAAAATTGTATAACAAATAATATGTTATCAACATGTTTTGTGGTACTACTTGTTGTAATTTTTTCAAAGTGTTATAGAAGAATGTACAACTTGAAGTAGTATGTTGATAGAATAAGTTATAAAGAAGTATAAAATGTTTACAACATTTCTAAGTGTAACAAAAGGTTACAGCTGCTAAGATCTTGCACTAATAAAATGACTTATAAAGAAGTAATAAATGTAAACTTTGCTAAGTGTAATCATTATGGCGCCATTTAAGGGCATTGAAGCGATTTATGAAAAATTCAAAAAGTTTGTGAAGTGTTTGTTGTTATATCTACGTGTTGCAACAAAGTACTAAACCATGTACCTACCACCGCGACACCGCCCTCCTTCTCCCCGCCTTATCCTCTGTCACTATCTTACAAATCAAGCCTCATGTGTAAGTAGGTGGTGCCTCCCCACCATCAAGCCCCGCTGTCTTACAAAATAAGCGTCGCTACCCGAGATGTGTTTGCGCAAGCATACAATGATGAATTTTTATTCGATATATATCAATATCAAATGAGAAATAAATTTACGGTTATATTTGTCAAGAAAAAGGCAAAAATCTCTTGCGGACTATTAGGGTTGTCGTTGGGGGTCATAATATGCTGACAATGTGTGTCACTGCTTCAAAAAAAGATCACCCATCACATTTGTCAGACCGGCTAATGTGGTTTGGCATCATCACTTTTTAAATTCGGGGCAGTTGTTGGAAATGCTCTAAGTTGCACGACCGTATTCATGAGCTTTGATTATCAGCGCAGGAAGAGCAAGGGAAGAGTACTTTCCAGCATACAAGCCCCAGTAGCATCAATGTTACCCATCGGTGTAAACCATGGAACGCCGACACATGTACGCTCGCACCCTGTCCTGTGCCCTCTCCCATCCGCCGCTGCGCCTGGGCGGCGCCCTGGCCGCTCGGTCCGTCTGCCGGCCGGCCGCCGTGCACTCCATTAAATCGCATCGCACCAGTGACTCACTCCCTTCTCGTCCTCTCGTGCTGGTATTTACGCCGCGCCGGGCAGGCAGGGCGTGTCTCTCCCCAGCGGCCAGCGCTCCCTCGCCACTTTGCCAAAAGCGCGCGTCTACCAGACTACCACCACCTTGCCAAAGCGCCAATTGCAAACCACCTTAAAGCGCGCGGCTTTGCCGCTAAAACCCCATCAAATACTCCATCCAGCCGCGCGCGCCCACGAATCACTCATTAACGTCGCGCACGCACGCACGGGCGACAGGAAGAAAGTCGAGAGCTTGCCTGCCAGCGCTAGCTGATCATCATGGCGAGAGCCTTTCGCGCGGCGTCCCCGCTGCCGCTGCCCTCCAGCTCCAGGAGCACCACTGTCCTGAACGGCCGCGGTGGCAGCGGGAGCTTGCACTGGCTGCTCAAGAAGCGCTCGATCAAGGCGCCGCAGCGCAGCAGCCAGGGCGAGGAGGACTGCAGGGTGGAACTGGGCGAGGTAGACGAGGAGGCTGGAGCGACCGCTCTATCCACCGCGCCGTCGTCGTCCACCTCCGACGAACAGTCGTCGTCGTCCAGGAAGAAGCGCGCGGACGCGCTGGCGCGGCTGCGATCGGTGTTCCTGGCGGCGATCACGCACCGGCGTCGGCGCCGGCAGCTCGGGTCGTGCGTGACGGGCACCATCTTCGGGCGGCGTCGCAGGCGCGTGCACGTGGCGCTGCAGACGGACCCGCGCTCGGCGCCCGTGTTGCTGGTAGAGATGGCCGCCTACTCCACCGGCGCGCTCGTCAGGGAGATGTCCTCCGGCCTCGTGCGCCTCGCGCTCGAGTGCGAGAAGCCGCCGCTCGTCGCAGGTACGCATATTACCATTGCCACCCATAAATCGAAAGCCAGCGCCAGAAGTACAGATCAACGGATGTCATACGTGTACGGTGGAACTAATGCAGGGGAGAAGAGGCGGCCGCTGTTGGAGGAGCCGACGTGGCGCGCCTACTGCAACGGGCTGAAGTGCGGCTACGCAGTGCGGCGGGAATGCGGCCCCGACGAATGGCGGGTGCTGGGCGCGGTCGAGCCGGTGTCCGTCGGCGCGGGCGTGCTGCCGGACGACGGCGACGGCGGTGCGGCCGGCGAGGCGACCTGATGTACATGCGCGCCAGGTTCGAGCGGGTGGTCGGGTCCAGGGACTCGGAGGCGTTCTACATGATGAACCCCGACGGCAGCGGCGGGCCCGAGCTCAGCATCTACCTGCTCAGAGTCTGACGATCGACCGGGCTGTGTTAATTTGGACTTTGTACAAGTCCGCGTGCATGCATAATTTGGGTTTGCTCGAGTTGCATGTAATTTGGTGCAATTGCTAAAAACAAGTAATTTGGTGGGTGGCCTTGTACAGTACTAGTATCACTGATCACTCATGTATTTTCTGTTTGCGATGATGATTACTCGTGTACTATTAGTGATTAACTAATAACTAGTTGAATGCTCCTGTGTTGTTATACACTTAAATTCTTTTCTCAATGTGCTTCCTAATCACTCCACTCCAACAACGTCTCTATTGTACTCCAACAACATGTCACTCATGGATGCACGATTAATTGGTGTTTTCTTCAACTCTGGCAAATCACCATAGTGGTTCCAATTGCCTATGGCTTCGGAATTGCTAAGAGAAGAAAAACACTCGATGATACAACAACCCAATAGACATTGTTCAAAATATTTGTTACTCAGACATTGTGATCTTCTTCCACTCCTTTGTTAACCACTGCAGAAGAACGACAGTCGACGATACAACCCAACATAAGGAAACACCTTCACTCGGCATCGATGAGAGACACTTCCACGACATCAAGAATTTTGTACGATCCAGAAGCATTGTCGACACCGTGGAACCCTTATGAAGGTAGAACGAGGCCCAACAGGTTTAGAGCGGCTAGCACGAGGAATCGGAGTACGCTGAAGATCAGAACATCTCATCAATTTGCTTGGAATATTCGGATACCATGACAACTCAAATGAGATCTACATATATATTTTCATATGTAACAAACTCGAGGCTTTGTGACCCTAGATCCTCGTTCGTATACATAAGGCGAAGGGACATGCGAGTCATATAGCTCATAGCACATCATCATTTAACACCGCCGAAGCTCTCTCGAGACCCCCTCTCGAGATCACACTTGAGTACAATCAATAGATCTCAAAAAAAAAAAAAATCCAACCACAAACAGGAGTATGTATGGTATTTACGGAAAACTATTGTCACAGTCCAAACATGTATAATCCGTTTATAAATGTTACCATAGGGATCTTCCGAGCCCCACCCCTCCACGGCTCCACCCTTATTCTGTATTGTCGGTAAAAAAAATCCGTGCAAAATAATAATAATGCATATTTATCTAGTGTCGTGCTACTACTAGTGTCATCGTCTAAACGAGACATACAAATGCCCCTGCAATTCGCCTTTGGTGGAACTGGATTACTTAACTATCTGGGTAGGTGACTCTAGCCTCTACTCTATGCATGCAGCAAGCAGCATGCACACTTCAAATTTTGCACTTAAACAGATTGTACACGCACACACTGTGCAAGTACGTTTTTGAAGTTGTTAACGATGCAAATCAGTTGGTAGGATCATCCTACTAGGATGCATCATTATCTTACATCTACTTGCGACCACAGCTTTTGGGAAGTTTATTGCCTGAACGATTGCCCACGATAAATTATGAAGATCTCGATTCACCAAAGAACCTGACGGCATATATGCATGGGACCTTTAATCAGTAGATTCCCGTTCGTTAATCATGATTAACCTGCACATAATATGTTTCCTTGTTTATCTCTTCATCATCATACTTCACCAGCAAGGAGTGCTTAATCTGTCACTATCTGGGAAAAAAATTGGCGAGTCGCAGAGCCATGTACCTGAAGTTTAAACGACAACCTATCTTGTTTTACAGTGGGAGTAATAGATGGGCGACATTTGTTTCTCAGTTCATATCGATAGACACCCAATAAAAAAAGTCATCATTTTGTACCTGCACAAACCTCAATATATATTGGATGGTTAACTCTGGTTCAGTCGATATTGATAGACATCCAATTAATATCTCTGCTGCATTTTGGACATGCAAAAATATCAATAACAGTTATTTGGTTCATAACATTGATTTAGAATATTCATTAATCGGTTGATTGAGAAATATCAAAGTCGACAAAAATAACTGACGTTTCTCTAATTTTTTTTGAAGACGAAGCTTTACGTTGAGCATTTTTTTTCCTCATAAAGCTAGACACAGCTGAAGACTGAAAGTGACCTCGACATGTTCATATTGACAAGTAAGAAACCCACTAGTTCCTCATCATTAGCCGTTAGTGCTTAAGAATAGAGCCGTGGATCCTTTCCTTCTTCTTTAGCACTTTCACGCTTAGAAAAGAGGCAGTTGGTCAGGTTTAGCTGGGGAGCAGCATGGCATTTGGATGGCCCAAGCTAACGACGATAGGCACGCTAAGGGTATTAAAAAAAATACTGTAATCGAAAGCCCAAACTGGCCAGGCAACAACCAACGGCCAAGATTTTTCGTCCCGCTTAAAGTTGTCGCTTACTCGTTGGCTGCCTGGGTTGACAAAACGTCGCGATACTTCAGGGCTGAAAAAGGAAAGGCAACGGGTGCGGCCGACCAGTGGCGGACCCAAGAAAAAATTGGAGGGTGGGCACACTTACAAAAAAGTCGCACCGCGTTTTTTTTTTTTTTGCCAAATGAATACTAGAAATAGCAAACTGATTGCAAATTATATGAAAAAAAATCGTACCACGAATAAATAGTTTAAAACATAAACAGAGCGATCACAAAACCTAAAATCTAGTGATAAGAAAATCGATGGTGATGAAGAAGATGCAATCCTCTTAGCTTCAATGTCAGTATTTTTCTTCATAATCAACTGTACAATCACAACAAACACAAGCAAAAAGTAGAAATTAACTTGGGATTTCGAAAATAACAGTATGCCCTAGAAATTAACACAAGCAAAACAAGTTGGGGATTATTACAAATTTACCAGATGAACAATAAGTTAAGGAGGCTTTCCGTGTTGGCGGCTCCGGTCGCACGGCGAGAAGACCGGTAACGGCGAGTGGAGGTAGGCCACAAGGGGAGCCCGGCGTCCGGCGAGGGAAGGCAGGGCCGTGGTTCCGCAGCCAGCGAAGGGAGGCCGGCCGCTGGCGAGGGGAGGCAGGGGCTACGCGCAGGGGAGGGAGACATCGAGAGGAGGCAGTGGCGGCGCCGGTAGCCGATGTGGATCGAGGGAGGGACTGGGGGGACGGATCGAGAGAGACGAGCTCGTCCCGCTCGTTCCCGTACAGGACTATTGGGCTATCTGGAGAGTTCATAATCTTTCTATTCTTAGTAGGTAATTTTTTTTCCAGAATTTCTGGGTTTTCCACGGCCCTCCCGGCCCACCCTCTGGGTCCGCCAGTGCGGCCGACCACTCCAATGTTAAGAGTTCTAATCAGGAATCTATCTATTTCCTTTGAAAGTAATGCGGTAGGGAAGCCCTTACAACAGATTTTTTTTTTTAATAATAAGAACACAAATCTATGTCCGTGAGGATTTGAATCTGGGGTTAGGTAAAAGCTTCCCTAACCAAGCGAATTTTCATCGAACCATACTACCTAGAAAATATTTTTCTTTTCTCCATCGGCTCCTTTTATCCGTGTGTTCTCCATTCACCCGGTTCCACCCAAGCCGCTTCTCTCCTCCTCCTCCACTGGCCCGTCCGATGGAGAGGATGGTGAAAAGGGCTCGGACTCGCCCCCTCTTTAAGTTATTCGTTTGCTTCGTTCGGTGTGGCTAAAAGGACACATGTCTTTCTAAGTGGGATTTGATATCGACAATAAATGGTTACTGACCTAATATGTCAAATCATGTTGTTGACTGCAGCCTCTCTAACGGATATAAGAGTCATCCCTTAAAGAAACTTGTACTTCATGGTAAATCTTGTGTCTTTGTCTTCAGTTCGTTTGGTTACCTCTATCATTGGTTTTCGTTGCTTAGCCATAACATCTAGCTTGCTTTCAGCAATAAATTTTTGCACGATAGGATTCTATCGCTTTGTTCCATGTAAAGAGAAATCTATATTTGCACTATCCCAAAAAAAAATACAAAAATGTTTTTTTTACAATTGTCTATCACTCTTTATTCAACCATCCTTGATCCTTCAGAATTTCTCGTTGATTTTGGAGGCATAATCGAAGTACACTCGAGATGGATCTTGGAATCATCATGCAGATGATGGTGCCTTCCAGGTTTGTTCATGTGCGTCCCTCTCCAATAAATCAGTCTCCCGACCCGCTCGATCTGAAAAAATCTCGCCAGATTTTTGCTTGGTATGGTCTAGATATGTAGAGGCATTGACCATACCAATGCTCCTATCTGACCCGATTCATGTCGATGGAGAGGCACTAGTACGTGAGCGGAGATCCTCCCTTCTTGGTTATTAGATGTTGATATTCATCACTTCTTGCTGCAGTGGTACATGAGCGGAGATTCTTCTTCTTATCTTCGTCACTTGGTGAAGATGTTGTCTCAAACTCAGATTGTGACTATAAAGCTTCATGTTTTTATTTCCACTCTTGACTGATGTAGGCACGTCTCTTATGTGAGTACTTATTGAGGTTTCTCAGACATGGGCGAAATCCTTCTTGTTTGTATCGCTTGTATCTTATTTCTTTTCTCTCTGTTTTGTTGTCCTTGTCCATCTTTTTCATTTTCTTGTAGTATGGATAGTCAGCGATAAAATTTTGAGTCAAACGCCATAAATTTCAAAAGCAAGTATTTTCATGCCCGGGGTAGCGAAGCGTGCTGGTGGGGAGACACATTCACCTACTTCCACAAGAGGAGTGGTTTATAATATACTTGCAGAGGACAATGGAGAAGGAGGGCGGTGGTAGGTACATGCTTTATTAGTTTTTTTGCAACATGTAGAGATAACTGCAATATTTTAGAAAAAAACATATTTTATATAAATTGCTTCAGCCTTTTATATTGAAAAATACACTTAGGAAAATTTGCATTATTACGTATTTATAAGTCATTCTATTAGTGCAAGATCATAATTAGCAGCTATATTTTTTGTTCCGCTTAGCAATATTAACAACATTTTATACTTCTTTATAACTTATTCTGTCAATGTACTACTATACATTGTTAGACTATACCAATGCAAATATACTCTCACTAACTTTTATTAGCATATTGAAGTAAAATTACACTAGTTGTTTCTTTCCATTGCCCCTTCAGAACCCTCCTTTAAATTGAATCCTCTTGGATCTGACAAAAGTTTATTTAGAAATGAGATTGAAGGAGAGAGGCGTATCGACATTTTATTATAGAAGATATACATATAAGTGGAAATATCTACTCCCAAGAGGGGTCAAACCTGCTAACCTGGAGCACTAGACAGATTTCCTACTAGTCTTTCATTAAGCTAGTGCTATATTTGTAGAAAAGATTGAGGTTATAATTTTCATGTCTCAACATATTAGTTTGTGTCACTTCGATGATTTTATAGTGTATATGTATGTGTGTGTCTAGTGTTCCTTCTTGTATGCATTAATATCTTGGAAAAGATCTCTAAAACATAGGGTCTATCAAATATCTTGATAGAGGTTTCTAGAATAAGTAAATTGTATGTCTTAGATTATTTGTAATGGTGTACCTAGTTTATTCTTGTATTAAACATAATGAATTATTGCTCATATATTTAATTTATCCATTTTTTCATGTTGATCTGTATCACCCTTAAACTTCACTAAGTATCAGTATCACCAGCAAGCCTTAATCTAGTGCAAATCACATCAATTATCAGCGGTATTAAATATTGGTAAGCCGCGAAAGTAGTAACTCAATGTGTGAGAACTTCAGTTACTAGTAGCGTGCACGTGCAAACGCACGTATATTTACCATATCATTTTGACAAACCGAACCAATGAATTATTTCATCAGTTCACTGAGTATTATTTCAGCTAATCTCATCTTGCAAATGTGGATGAGAAAGATTTTGTGAGCCTCCTTGGTCTGTAATGTACATGAGCTGTGGAAAAGCGATCAATCTGCATGTTAATCAAGCTCTGCTCTGCTTGAACACATAACTCTCCAGATATGAGTCTGCCTGAGCCGTGATAAAAAGTTGGTGAGCAGCACATTTATTTGAATGCAGTTTTATATCCAAGGAAATACAAGGGTCACTTAGAGATTTACATATACACTTACAGGGAAGAAATTCCTATGGAAAAGGTGAACCAAATCTGAACTAAGCTTGGCTTGCAAATGCTCGCCGTAGTACGAAAATAATATTGATATATACTTGACAACACTATATCTTTCGGTTTTCAAAGATAATTAAGGTACGCATAAGCTTCCGCATTTCCTACATCAATGCTTTACATATCACTCTTACACGAATGATACTGATATCTAATTTACACCAATGCATCCGGCGTCGCAAATAAATGTCTCATTATCATTGATCAAAAGATTCTCTCTAACCAGAAAGATGGGCACGGCGAGAAATAAATGGTTCCATAACAATGAGTGGCTACAAAATTATAGAACAAACTGGGAATATTTCATATGCATGAAAATCTGGAAACTATTTCGGAACCAATATGGTTGAGCTGATTGTTATATACAAAGTCTAACTTGCACTACATCAACCATAATCACTTATCTTTTCCTTGAGGTACACAAGAGAATGAAAGAAAGTACAGTATATGCAGCATGTACTTGTATGCTCTGTTCTTCGTTTGCAAATGATACCTTCTTGAATCTGTCATCATCTCCGTCGTCATAAGAATGAAATTGAGGAAATTATTAAACCTCTAAATTTGGTAAGTGTTTGATTATTAGACACACCTGGCTATTTCTAAACTTGGTAAATTGGTTAATACAGTATCCAATGGAACCTGTTTGTATAAGACTTGCTACTATGTAGAAGACATTGCCGTAGATCTCCAGATCCAAATAAACGAATGAAAGATTTCGTTTGCCATTTTACTGGCAATGCTACATCTTCGTACATCTTATAAATTCCATCTAGGCATTAGAAAGTAAAGATCTCACTCGCTTTTCTGTTTTAGACATTAGAGACGATAATCCAGTACTAAGATATATCAAAACATTGATTTGTTTTGTGCCAATTGCTCCGTTTCAACAATACAGTATGGTAGAATCGCACATGGAAACACACAGAAGGATAACCTCTTACCACATTTCCTAGTCGACGCTTTTGCCATTTCCAAATCGTCCTCGGCCTTCCATCCACTTGTACTTCTGAAACCATCACACTGCACGTCGAAACACCAATTTATCACTAACTGCATGGCTCATTAATTCTCTGAAATGTGAACATATCACGAAATCACATCTCAGTGCAACAGATTAACATAGTAGTTAGTTTCAATCTCAATTTGACACATCCCAAGAGCTACACCAGACAAATGTATACTACACAAGAATGCAGAGTACATAGTTCTGGGAATCAATTAGGCCCGTGCTAGGAGAATGAGAGTACCTGTGTAACTGCCCAAGCAACAAAGATGCAGACGGGCTCTCGAAGCTCTCGATCAGGACGCGGTTACGGCGGCTCTCGATCCGGACGCGGCTACGACGGTTGGCCTCGGCGGCGGCCTCCATTGGCCAACAACGATGGCGCGAGGCAAAGGGTTTCATCCAGATCGCGAGTAGCCATCCAAGCGCCTCCTCCTGCAGAAGGGCAGCAGCCGGATTCCTGTAATCTTGCCGTAATATTTTCCTATTGTTTCTCCTGCAGAAGGGAAGCTCGAAATTGAACGGAAACCAAATCCACGGACTTGCGACAAGCGAGAGATCGAGGTGGTGGCGGCGGCGACTTCTGTCCTGTTTGGGAGGAGGGGATTTTTCCGGCCCTGCTAGTCCCCGACCACCACGCCGCCGCCTCGTCCCGTACCTCTTCTCCCGTCGTCTTGCGCGCGCGGGACCGGCCGGCGAGCCAAGGGCCGTCCTCGACGACCTCCACGGCCAGGGCGCCTCCAAGCTTCGCCCCCGGCGCAACCCTTCTCCACCTCTTTCGGCCATGGCTGTCCCCGCTTCGCCGTCGATTCGATCTTCCTCCTGCCTCGCCGGCCCTGCTGCTACTCTCGCCGGCGCTGGCCCCGCGTCCGCTCGTCCCCGGAGGCCGGAGGGCCCGTAAATTTAGTTCCCTTCCTTTTTCCCGTAAATTTAGTTCCCTTCCTAGCTGCTCGTGCGCGAGGGGGAACTTTTCGTTCGCTCGTCCGTAGTCCGCCTGCTGAAATTGCTAGATGTACCCCGCATATGGGTTGGGCAATTCTGGACGGTTGATTTTTTTTTTGTGGTTCCGATGGTTAGGTGGAAAGGTTATGTGTAGTTTTTGCTGGGTGACTTTAGCCGAACTTCAGTTCGCTTGTTTATTACTAGTAGTGGAGATGAACTAACGAATAGAATCTGTACGTCCGTATTTGCACATCTAGTGAATCAAGGTCCTTTATCCGACAACTTGAACTTGTTCCTCTAAATGAAGAGCTCGAAGGGCCCTGGCCAGTTCGTTTTTTCCTGAAGCTAAGCACGACTGAATATGGCCAGGAAACCGTTTCCATGTTCCCAAAGCAATAAACTCACTAAATTTTCATCATTAGCCATTATCCATATTAGGCCAGTAAGTACGGGTTGCTATCCATCCATTTTACTATTTTTCTTTCATCGACATGCCGGCAAAGGAATGGACCAGCTGCGCCATGCTAGGCAAATAGGCCGTGGGCCAGGTCTAGCTTGGCATGGGCCAAGGGAACCCTAATGATACACCGAAGTTGTTGGTTAGGCCATTTGTATCTTAGAGCATCTCCAATCGAATTGCCAAACCGCCCCCAAACGTCCAGGCGGACAACCCGTACAAGATTTGAGGTAAAAATATGCACCCAACCATGATCTCCAAACACTCCTCATAGGTCCGGGCTGTCCGGCAACCCCCAAACCCACCCCATATGTGAGGAGTGTTTGGGGGCGACCGGACGCGACCGGACGCGTCCGGGCAGACAACTTTTGCTTTGTTTTCTTTTCTTTTGTCCTTCATTGATCTTTCTCTCTCTTTTTCCACCAATCACATGCAAGTGACCCTACAATTTGGGGGGATTTTGGGGTACATGGTTGAAGGAGGTCACTTTTAGGGGATGTCCGCGGACGCATCCGGACGCGTCCGCGGACAGTTTGAAGGCTGATTTTGACAATCATGACTGGAGATACTCTTAAAGCTGTTAATGAAAAGCCCAGGCTGGCCATGCGCCAACCAACGGCCGCGCGCGTTCGATCGCAGCATTGTCGCGCTCATCGGCTGTCTGGGTTGACAAAACGTCGACATACCTCAAGATTTGGAAAATGACAGCATACTGTGGTGGCCGACCACTCTAGCCTCTTTAATTCGTAGATAAGAAAATCATAGAAATAGGAAAATGGTAAAATTTCAATGTCCCGTACACCTCAATCTTATAGGATTTTGCATGCATCAAAGATTGTTTAATTTCAATCAAAGGAATTGTAAAATGAGGTTAGAGTAATGTGGATCTTCTACACATCATTTTAAGAATTTGAATCATTCATAACTTCTTCATTTGAGAATCATAGCGTCGTCTGTGGATCAAACGATTACCCTAGGACAGGGCAATAAGAGGGTTGCCCTTATAGCATTCAGATCATTTATCGTATGAAAGTATTTTAATTCGTCGTATTAAATTCAACAATTATGTAAGAGTAATGTGCCTATGATCTCTGAAAGATTCATGGTTTTCTAAATGCAAAAAAGCTTGTTGTAGGTCGAGCGATAGGTCCCTCTCTTGTCCGTGGGTTGTGGCCTCCAGTGTCTACACGTGTTGGATTTGGTGGTGATTATTGTTGAATATATCTTTGTACTTTGTTGCTAAGTGATTCCCCGCTGGTAAACTCCAATGTATGAATTGTTATTTTTTGTTGGATTCGTTGGTGATTGTTGTTAAAAACTTTTTGCAATTTGTTTCATAATGATTTTGCTTTGACCATCTCAACCATGCAATTTGTTTGTGCTATTTTGCTGCAATGCTACAAGATTTTCCTCAGCTGATCGGGCTGTTTGTGTGGTCTAAGTCGCTAGATTTGCCATGTTATACAGACTTTAGGTCAAAACAAGAAAAGAAACTAGCCACACAAATTCACTTGCACCTCTCATAGAATCGATGCAGTACCGATTGAGTATACAAATATGTAATATGTACCGTTTGTATTGCTACAATATAAAAGACACCCATTTTACCACCAACAAACCTATAAACATCGATTAATGCCAATGATCCGTGGACAACCTTTGTACTATCTCTCATGAACTCTAGAATTTTCTACTTTATTACACCTAGGATAGACAATCTACTTATTCTAGATACCTCTATCAAGATATTTGGCAGACCTACATTTTAGAGATCTTTGCCAAGATATTTAAGTACACAACTTGAAATTCACACTATAAAATCATCAAAGCGGCATAAACTAAGATTTTGAGAAATGCAAAATTGTTCCTTCAATATTTTCCACAAATCAAGCGCTAGCTTAGTGGTATAATGATATGGGTGTGTTGTCTAGTGCTCCGGGCCAGCAGGTTCGACCCCTCCTAGGAGCCAATATTTCAACTAATTTTCTCATATCTCCTATAACAACATGCCAAGGGGTCCCTCCCCCAGTGGTCTCGTTCTAAATATACTATTATCAAATCCAGCAAGATTCAGCTCAAAGGAGGCTTTCATACGGGCAATGTTTTGGAAAGAAACGTCTCTCTGATTTTATTCCAAGATGCAAATAAAAGTTAGTGAGAGTATTTTTTGCAAGGATGGAGGCTAAAATTGTATTAAAAATAACATGTCGCTTAATTTTTTTGTGGTTCTATTTTGTAATATATGAATGTTCGACTTAAAGTAGTATATTGATAGAATAAGTTATAAAGAAGTAAAAAATGTTGTTAATTTTGTTAAGTGTAATAGAAAGTTATAGTTCTTAAATTCTTACATAAATAGGATATAAACTTGGTTAGTGTAACCATTATTTTTACAATTTAATATTGTTAGTGATTTATAAAAAGGTCAACAGTTTTATTAAATATTTTTATTATCTCTGCATGTTGCAACACACTGAACTGTACAACCACCACGCCCCTTCTCTTTCACTATCCTCCGCCTTATCTTACAAATCCAACATCTTGTGAAAGTAGGTGGCGGTGCCTCACCACCACCACGCCGCGCTAACTGGGGCATGATTTTAGTAAGGATATCTTGTTTACATGTTAGTTGAATTGGTTATGTGGGTGCCCTGGTATCCTTACTAAAATCAGGAGATGTGGGTGCCCCCAAACGGCCGGACAAGCGTTTGCTTTGCCTCTTTTCACCATCTACATATTTTCATTTGTATTGTATTACAGTATTTTGTTGACACATGTAAATCACTAAATCTACACAATAACAATTTAAATTTCCAAAAGATACAACTTTAAGTTTGAATTTGAATAAAAATCCTACAATTCATAATTGTAAAGTAAACTACAACATTTTTAGCTCTTTCCATTGGAGGTGTTGCTTTGAACCACATGATAAGATGCTCCCATTATAGAAAATGTATTTTAAAATTCTAAAAAAGGAAATGCTTGTGTTTGTTAAAAAAAAAGCCTTGAGAAAACCAATTTTTGCGTCATGTGTAAAAAGAAAAATATGTTGTCCCAAAATAATTTTTTCACGAGACATAAAATGTCTCTTTTCCCAAATTCCTTGTGTGCGAAAATAGAATGTTCGGATATACATCCGAAATTGTGTTACAGTATGCTTACTATCTCTTTACGCAAGAGGGAAAAATATATTTTTAACTCTTTACGCAAGAAATATATTTTTTAATCTCTTTACGTAAGACATAGGAATTTTTTTTTTTCACAAAACTTTGTGTGTGTGAACATAAAATATCTGGACCATACACCCCAGACGTTATTTCATAATTTTTTGACATTTTAAAATGCATTTTTGACGATTAGATTATATGCTATATGAGCCAAAAGTGAATTTCCACGGCCTAGTCACACTAGCTGGTCCGATGACCCAAAACGCCGTCAACATTCACGCAAGGCTAGGGTCTAGGGTGTGGTACATCTGCGGGTAGTAAGAGCTCTCCTCCTTTACGAAGACAATCATGACTGCTGGTTGCCGTGGGTCTTGGCGTTGATCCTTGCCCCTCATTGCAGGGGCTAAGAAAAGAGACAGGTCTGAAGTAACCTTTTTCCTAGTGCGACCAGTGGCCAGTGGTGGCATCTGGCATGCTCCATTTACAGGACATTGCTAGTGGTGGCATAATTTGAATTGTCTGTGTGACATGTTTACAGGTAGACTTTTGACATACAATTCCCGTATGGGAGAAGTGACAAGCCAAGATACTATTCTCAGTTTAAATTTATCTTGAAATTCCATTAAGAGGAACGCACAAATGGGGATCAGCCCATCGAGTCTCCCAGTTGATCAGCACTAAAGATTTAGGTGATAGAAATAGGCAATGCAGCAATGAAAAGAACATTTCCAATAAGCAAAAGCAGTTTAGTCCCAGCTACATGTTCGTAGGAGTCAAGGTACATATATACAACGATAGCATTTCATATTACTTTCAAAGCTTCTGTAAGGTGACATTACGCTAGTGCCTCACAGGACATCGTCTTCTTGCATGTACATACCCCCGTCAGTCTCGATGGGCACAGAAGGCGGTGTTCCAGGTGGAATGCAAGCGGCCCCCTCCTCGCCTGCAATAGTACACAATGCCTCAGCGTCCTGAATAGCTCGGTCAATATTGATCTGACCACTGAGCTCATTGATGAACTTCAGAAGGGTGTCGAAGTCCATCTCCTCTCCAATTATCCGCAGACGGTACCTCTTCAGGATACCGACGCACAAGTACAGGTGGAAGTGTTCTGACAAATACTGAGTCCACAAAACTTCCCACAGGAGCATGATCTGATCAAAACTGAACTCCCTGCAATCCCATAAGAAATTGGGTGACTTGAAACTTAGAATAGAGAGCGAATGACTGCTAATTGCATTTTCCTCAATTTAATAAATGCATTGCTATAGAGCTCACTGAATTTTAACTCTTGTGCAAAACCAAAAAAAATTAAAGAATAGGAAACTGATAATAAAAAGAACAGTTCATGTTTCCGATTCTAGGCCAATAACAACTTGTAGACTATGAAATAACTGCAGTAGAGAAAAGTAAAAATTCATAGGCATGTTTGGATTGTTAGGTCAGCATTGACTTGTGTGCAAGGCAATCCTCCCTGAAGAACTGATTTTGTTCTCCATGTGCATCTCTTCCCTTAACTCTGCTAAGCAATGTTACACAAAAGAACCAAATGAAACCCAATTGTTAAGTTGATAAACCACGTCTGGACTCTGGGAGGTTCAACTCACCAGCAAAAACCTAGGATTTAAACAAACTTAGTTTTGAAACTCTCAAATTAACTATCATCGTGATAACATGATTGATGGGATTCGTTTTCCATGGCACAGCTGATTACTCTTTTTTGTTCCTTTATTAAATGACTGGTGGCATTGACCAGTTGCTGGAATGAGAGCCGGCAGACGAACTAGAGGATGCTAGTCTACTTACTGTACAAACCAATAAAGCTCTACTTTTTTTTAATTGAAAACTATAGGCGAGGCCCCGACAGGAAGTTTCATAGACAAGGAAAAATATTACAACAGAGAAGGGGGGATGTACAAAGGGAGTAGTAGCCCAGAAACAACTAAAGAGTGTCTAGCCAAGTGATCAAGAATCGAACTCTACTAGATGTCATCTGCTGTTAGGTTTTAGGTTCCTAGGTTCAGCCCTGGTTAAATGTTGCTGCTTGGCTGCTTGATGTCTTGCTTCCCTAGAATGGAAAATAAACTAATTGTCTGCTGCTTGAATAGTTGCAAGCAGATCAAGGAAACATCAGTGCGAAGCTAAAAGCTATCTCATCCAAATCCCATAGCATAGAGCTACAAGCTGCTTGTTGAAATTCAAAACACATGGTAACTATGCAATAAATATAGCTAAAAGCCTAGCACCTCAATTTTCAGCATCACAGAACCTTGCGTTTGCACAAACACAGACTCGCAGACGCCAGCACAGAGTTGTGCCAATGGTTGTGCAGAGCGATGGCTTCATCTTTAGGAGAACGTTTGACATAACTTAAATGCCCTTAATTTTGCTGCTGAAAAACCGTTGTTTTCTTCATTATCCCCGATTTCAGTAAATTGACGAGTTATATTCAAAAGCAGCTCTCAAAACCTAGAATGTGGACTTGACCTCCAGTTTACGCAAGAGGAACAGGCCTTCTTCTCCGCGTCCACGATCACAATTCTGGGCAATGGTCAGCGGGCACGCTTCTGGGAAGATCGATGGCTTCATGGGTGCGCCATCTCCGAAATCGCGCCCCAGCTCTACGTCATGATCCCCAAGCGGCGACGCAAGTCCAGGACGGTGGCAGACGGCCTACTCGACCACCGTTGGGCAACGGACATACAAGGCACCCTGGGCATTCACAAAATCGGGCAATATTTGATGTTGTGGCACGCGATCGAGCGCGTCGTCCTCACGACTGAGCCTGATCGCCTGCATTGGCGGCTGACTGCGACAGGCACATACACCGCCAAGTCGGCCTACCTCGCCACCTTCCCTGGCTCGACCTCCTGCCTGGCGTGGAAGCTAACCTGGAAGGCCTGGGCACCGCCGCGCGTGAAGTTCTTCCACTGGCTCACCAATCTTGGACGCTGCTGGACGGCTGATCGTCTTGCTCGCCGTGGACTGCCACACCCACCCTGCTGCCCGCTTTGCGACCAGGCACCGGAATCAATCCAGCACCTGCTCTTGGGATGCTCCTTCTCCAAGCAGGTGTGGCTTGAGATCCTATCATGGCTGCGTCTCACCTGCCGTGTGCCTGATGGCGAGGAAAACTTGACGGAATGGTGGAGCAAGGCACGTCAGAGCACGGCAAAACCGACGCACAAAGGGCTTGCTTCCGCGGCGCTGGTGATCCCTTGGATGACATGGAAACATCGCAATGACTGCGTGTTCAACGCTGCAACCCCATCAACCAACGCCTTGGTGATCAAGATCAAGGATGAAGCTGCACTTTGGACTAGAGCCACTGCATTGGGTCTGCGCGCCATTCTCCCAAACACTTGGGATGTACACTGATGTTTTTAGTTACTCGTGGAACTGAACCTCCTACGAGGAAGTAGCAACTCTATCTTTCCAATGTAAAGAAACGCAAAAGTCTTTTGCGTTTCCTCTAAAAAAACCTAGAATGTGGTGCGAGAAGTTGAAGATGGAAGCTAAACTGATATGTAACATTTGTATAACAAATAGCTCTCTTCAATAAACCCCAGTGTATAAGATGCAAACACTACAGTTTCAAAAATAAACAAAAATATTACCTTTTGAATTGTATAAGAACCCAGCGGAAACAGAAGAAGTAGTTTAGACAATCGTTCTGCCTGAAATAATTGTGCAGTGAAGGGTCGAGAAGCTCCACTAGCTATGAGGTAGGAAAAAAAAACACAAACTCAGTATGTTGTAATATTCATATTAGATTAAAAAAACCGATATAGTTAGTTACTGCAAGCACTAAGCTGAGCAGCATTCGTCAAAGTCAACAAAATATGATGAATAACCACGACATGGTAGGATTAGAAGATAGTACCATGGGGTTGATACATAGCTATGAAAATCAATACATTAAAACGCAGCATCTTACAAAGTTGAAGATCTTTAAAGCCTTGCCATTTGACAAAGAAACTGAGAGAATCATATAAAATTAATGAACACAAACCACAGGTATGCCCAAAGTGAAATTGTTTTCCTTGATTCGCAGTTTCGCACTAGATATGACAACAAAACTATTCCCATAGATACTCAACTGCTCTACAGATTGCATGGTGAATGGATAATCAAGATTCCATGCATACCTTGGATAATCCAAGTAGTTGAGCATGCATGCCATTTTGATCACGATTAAAATTGCCTCCTAGTCGTTCCATCAAAGATGCAAAGCACCAAAATGCTTCCGACTCATCTTCCATGACATAAAGTATAGGTGCCAGAAAATCACTCATTCCCTGGAAGACAGATCATATATGATGTTATAGTTCCCGCAAGACAATAGACAAAACTATAAGGGCACCATAAAAATGATAAGTTCAGGTAAGGTTTGACGTTCAACTTTGTATCCCAAATAATTCGCTAACGAAGTATAGATTTACAGGTTTATAACATAAAGATTTACTGGGTTATAGCATAAACTATCAGGTACCAATTACGAAACAGAAAATATACCAACATGAAGCCCCTGTACGTGTCAACACAGCATAAATATTGATCAATGTCCAAGAAATTTCCACACCTATAGACGTATGACGGCATGTCTAACTCTCTGAAAACTTCTATTTAAACTATTAGATCTAAAACTGGAAGTATATAACAAATGAATATATGGCATTAGTAAATTCACAATTTATCTCTGATGCCGTTCTCTTAAACAAGCATGAAAATTAAGTTTTTAAAGCATTAATACCAAGAGATGGTAACTAACAATTAGCTGTCAAAGACAGCTAGTGGACACTTCAGTCAAATGACAGACAGTTCAAATACATGGAGTGCAATGCAGGGCTATATGTAAGAGAACACTTACTTGACAATAACCAAGGTCAAAATTATAGAAGGAATATGTCAACAAGATATCCCGTAGAATTACAACATTCCGATTGTCATCCCCTTCATAGTAGGGAACAGATCTATCTGTTCTCACCTTCATACGAAAAAAGCATTAAAATGTGAGTGAAATTAGAAATTATAGTACAGGACTATAAATAAGAAGCGCCCCATGGAAATAACAAGAGAAAACTTATCCTTACCACGTCTTTGTCAATAAGGCCTTTTCTTTCTCTAAACTTGGTGAACCTTTTAGCTTGTGTGGCTGAGATACTCTGCAAATCACAGCTATTTATTTAAAATGGAGATTGGTCTTCGTCCTAATCTGTAAGTGTTATATATGATCAAATCAAACAGCTGAAAGTGACCTAACAATACTTTCAGGCCTTGTTTACTAGGAGGGTATTTTATCCCCAAGGGGATTGGGGATGGGAGGGGATTTGGTGAAAATGTTGTTTTCACCCAATCTCCACAAATAATCTTCCCCTAGAGTTTTTTATTTAGGCAAAAATGAGGTGGCTGGTGGGGATATCTAGGGATTATCCCCTACAAAACTGGAGTAGTAAACGGACCATTGGGGATTTTTCAGGATCCACGATAATCCCCTCCAATCCCCTAAAATACACTCCAAATACACTAGAGGTAAACAAGGCCTCAACAGGTGATATCTATGCAACAGGCAGTATGCTTTAAAACGTAACTAGCCAATGAAGAAAACCACGCCCAGAAATTTTGTCGAAGGGTTAAAATCCATGTCCACTCTGTAACTGCAATTAATATTTGGCAGATCTATACCACAAAGAATCTGCCAAAATATGCCAACAGTCTAAAGTTCTGGGTATTCATCTTCTACAATACAATATAGGTAGCATATCTGATATGTCCATAAAACCCTAGTTGTTGACCATAAGTTCAAACGACCCCTCCCCACCCCACCCACCCAAACAAATGCCACATAAGCAATAAAGCATCCGTCCTATTCGTAGTTCAAACAAAACCATAAAATAGAAGTAAATCATAACATATCTGTGTTTAAAGCACCAGCAAGTCTATCCAGATTTCAAACAAACCATACTATAAATCGAAATCATAAAATACCTGCAACATAGTGCAAGGGAATATGTCCCGGCCAACATTCATGATTTATGTGGGTAAAGAACAGCCTTGGGCACAATTAATTGCAGAAAACTAAACTTATGAACCTTGACTAACCTTCCATTGGGATTTTATGGCTTCATATTCTTCTGTTTCATGGCAGCAAGGTATTCCCTCTCAGCTTGTGTTGAATCATATTCATGATACCCCAACAAGAATTTCCAGATCTGCATGTTCAATATTAGTATATATGCAAGATAATGCCTTGCTAACTAATTATCGCAAATCAGGGGTTAAGTATAGAACCTCTTTTCTCAGAGCATGATCAACTCCCCCATAGAAAACCTTTTTCCGCAGTGCCTTAGAATCCATAATTCTACCTTCAGGGTCTAAGAAAGCTCTCCACTGTCCGAAGATAATTAAACCAAACAATGTAAGGATTCAGAGAAATAGGAAGGTACCGACAATGTGATCAACCAAGAAAAAGTAATAGATGGTTGGGGATGAAGATGCATGGAACTAAGAACATGATGTTCAGTATAAACTCACGCGGTACTTAGTGACTGAAAACAAAATCATACTAGATTTTGGTAAAGCAATCATTTTAACTCATGGTGAAGTGTCCACCATAGTGCAGCTTAGTTTGTGACATTAGGGGTTTGCACTGGAGAAGAGGGTACTGGCCAGCCAGGAACGGTGTTGTTCATATCGAAGGTTTCGATATCTGATACAAAGGTTAGTAGGCCAGACAGAAGAGTAAGGTTTGAAACCTATGGGACAACACCCCATTACCATTAGAACTTCTAGATTCCTTGACATCCAGGCCATAAACCAAAACTGAACATGATGCTTCCTAGAGTCTCCTGAGACTAGGCGAATCTGGGGAATGTATATGTCCAACTTAGTCTATAGATCCCATGATTTAACTGTACTTGGTTGTCATGATGACCATAATACTTTATGATGATGCACACTACAAATCTAATGCTGGACTCATCCCATTGTTTACTTACATATTATACAGAAGAGATGTATTATGCAAACTCGGTTATGGAACTAGTGACAATTACTGCTGCTTTGTCAGCAGAATATGTGTAACGTGAAACTGAAGGAAACATGTATAGATGGTTAAATAAAGTGCTCAATAAAATATATCAAACATCCAAGAATTGTTACCTCTTCAACACTTAATGGGCTGCCTCTCTTTTTTCCCCACACTAGCAGCAACTCATCAGACTATCAAAAGAGTAAGGAAACTGATGTTACACAAAATAAAGTATGCACAGTTCAATAGGTCATAACCATGCAAGGCTAAGAAGGTTCAAAATTACGTCATCAAATATCAGATCATGAAACTAAGTAGATCATTTTTCTAGTTTTTGTTTAAATCATGTTATCAATTTTAATTCCAACTAGCTGTTAGCGAATTTGGGTTCAAATAGTTTACAGAACTACAGTTAATACAGCCTCTGATGACAGATGGCAGTTGACAGATTATGTTATTAAACTGGGGCAAATGTCAGAAAAAATATTGCTCAGCTTCAGTTTTCCGCTCCGTACAAGTGGCCCTGATTCTAATTGACGTTTTAAAGTAAATGCCAATTCTATTTAAACATCACTGAAAGGTGTGTCCACAGCTTGTAAGCAACTGCTTCAAGAAGATCAATATCAGTGCTTCAATTTGCGGTGCCTGAATGAATACAAAAACAAATATTATGCAACACATGTTACCTCTACTGAGTCTGAGGGCAAAGAAGCATTATCCAGCGTTATTTGCTGATCTTTGGCTTAGCACTTGCTCTGTTGTCCAAAACATCATGTTGTTTTTGCCGTCCATAAGCAGGAGAACCACTACTGTTATTTTCTCGGAAGAGGCTTGTTGTCTCACGGGCAAATTTTGTAACCAGTGAGAATTTCTCCAGAACTTGAAACGAAAGTTCACGGCCTGGATCGTTTGATTTGTGCTTTTGCTTTGAGCCATATTCAGACATGCTTGTAGGCCCCCCATATTTAGGACATCTCCATGTCTAACTTCAACTGAACCAGTGAAGCTGAGGAATTCTGTCGTGACATGGCATTTGCCACAGAGGCAACCCCTGGAAGCTCCAGAGATGACAGGCTTTTCTACAAAGGCATCAAAAGAGTTGGATTAAGGATTAAGGTTTTTCTACAAGGCAGCAGTGTAAATCGCGGTAATCACTGTAAATTCAATTGGGTAACACCTTGTTCAGATAAAAAAAAACAACAAGTCTAGGTTACTTTACATATGTCTGACACTGGAGAACTTAAGTTCAAACTTAACAGATTCACAAGGTCAACACATGTTGTAGGAAAGAAATAAGCCAAAGAATACATAAAATGCTATTGAGGTACCAGATCTTTTAAGTAAGATAAAGTAAACTACCAACAGAACAACAAAATTCCAAATTTCAGAGAATTGTTTGCTCGATTCAAGAAACTACAGTGGGATAACACACCTGAAGAGGATCTTCAAAGTCGTTGACAAGAAATACATTAGGATCATCATCCGACCTTACAACATAAGAGAAGACGTTTGAATCACAAGCAGGAAAAATAATATATATTTTTCACAGATATCGCAAAGAGAAGTCAAATAACATTTGTAACTGGAATTTTAATCATCATGGAGACATGGACTTTGACACCTTGCGGTCGGTCTTTGATTCTTCATTCAATTACATTTCAATAGGATGGGTTGATATTAAGATTCAAAATCAAGCTCTAGTTGAGTAGATTGCAAGGACATCAAGCTTTAGTTAAGTAGATTGCAAGGTCAACAGTTATCTCCCCAGTGTATATTCATGTGGCATTAAGATGCTATCATATTCAGCAGGAGGAAAGCAAATGCATTGAGAATTGTAGTTAAGCATATGTTGGTAACCTTAATGTATTATGATTTTTCCATAACAGCATAGATCAGTATTTTAAGAAATTCGGACCAGATAACTACATGTGCCTGATTCTTGGAACGAGCAATTTAGGCATTAATAGGCAAAAAATGTACAAACATGATCAAATATTTAAACCATTGAGCCCAAGAAAGAAACCTCATAATGATGACATGCTGCTTCAGTGTTGCGAACAATTCACGAATTCCGCCATTGTAGAAATAGAAAGGAGGAAAAGCCAAGCCTGTAAAAGTGAGAGACAAGATTAATTAAGACTAATACCACATTCTGTCAGTGCCTATTTCAGGATTGTATTCAGATTGTAGAAGCTGAAATGGTAGACACAAACAATACAGTATTTGGAAGTACTAATCTGACCGACAAGGTGCCAAGATAAAGAGAATCAAACAAACACCAAGAAAAACGTTTCACCTGATGAGAGAACAATGATTATGTACTCCAATCCGAAAGTAGGGGTGTGCCTACGGATGAAGCGCACATCACTCAGAGGCAAGGCCTGGATGCTGTACAAGTTTCTATCTGCACAGAACCAATTATGCAATGAGTCAGGCACCATCACCGATATACTCCATTTGCCAAATTTAGTGCTACGGAAGACACAAGCTACAGTTTCCTACATTTCTCTATTTCTGCAGTGCCTGAGCTGGTTGAGAAACTGTTAACTCCCTCGTTTGGCTCCCAGCTCTGCCAAACATATCAGACAAAGCATTAGCAGAAGTAGAAACAATTATCTGATTTAGGAATAGCACGCATCACCGCTGTATTCAGGGTAGCAACTAGCAACAATCTATCCAAGTCTAATATCCAGTACACAAAGGATATTGCAAAGTGGAAACAGCAAGCAAAAATAGTAGGATATCCTCGAACACTATCGTATAAATGATAACAGAAGAAACAATTATAAGCCACACTGCGCATTGGAAATCCTAGAAGAGACACACGGGTTCATGGTTCCTCGCAGCGGTGACAAACTGGCTGTTGTATGAGTTCTGACAGTAATTTCTAGCCCTATCATGTATGTAAGTATGAAACAACCAACCAGACCATTCATAACTCATTACTAATTACTATGATGCGGGTAGGCAGGCAGGCAGTCTCACCAGGAAGAGGGAGCCGAGCTGCACGTAGAGGCGCAGCTTCCCGCTGATCCGTCCGGAGCCGTACTGCGTGGGGTGGATGGTGACGCGCTCCTTCTCGTAGACCACGTCCATCCTCGCCGACTCCTCCAGCCCCAGGTCCGCCATGTCGGTGCGCATCGCCTTGGACCAACCAAAACGAAGATCAGTTTGGGTCAGAAGCATCCGGTGCTAAAACAACGGGAGATGGCAGCAACGCCGAACCCAGCGACCTAATCGAGGGATTCGTTGGCCGCCATGCCCTCACCCAAATCGCGGTAGGATTATTGATCGGAAGAGGCGGAGGATTACCGCGTGGACGGAGGAGTCTACGGATGCGGCGGCGGCGTAGTCGGAGTCGTCGGAGAGGTCGTGGGGCTCCGGCGAGCGCGGGTGGGCCGCCTCGGCGGCGGCGTCTGCTGCTGCGGTTCCCCCACGCATCGGCCGACGGTGGAGTTTGTTGCTCGGGGATTGGGTTGATTTTTTTTTTTTTTTTGGCAATTGGGATTGGGTTGATTGATCTCGGGTTTCCGCTGGGCGCTGGGCAGTCCAAGTTATGATGGGGATGGAATCGATCGATATATGCTTGGCCCCGTCTCTCACTTGCCCTCTTCTCTTCTTTGCTCTGCCACCCGGCTAAATATTTTTAGGCTCGAGAAATAGCAAGAAGAACGGCAGGTGAGGTGCTTGACTATTTACTTGTTTAGTAGAGTACTATACTCTACAATTGTTGTGTTTCATGATTATATATGCGAAAATGTTCTTTATCTTTTGCTACAACGTATGGTACAAGGCCAACTCGCCATTGCTCAGCAATTTCAACGAGTAGAAGTAGCCTACAGATACATGCACAACCACTGGAAACAAATCGAAACAAAAATAGGAGTAGACTAGCAAGGTCTCGATCCTGGAGAAAAGAGAAACAGATCGGTCGGTCGTGCCTTCGAGACAAAGGCAGAGAAAGAGAGATCAACATCACCTTAGACGCGTCGACAAGGAGGACCCCCAAAGCATGCACCGTAGGCAATACCCTGAACTGCTAGTGCTACTCAAACCGTGTTCTTTACATTTCACAAAAACATCAGCCTTATTGGGTTAGCTTCAGAACTAACATGGCAAGCTTGGCACATCTCCAAACAACACACCATCACAGCACCCCGGGAGGAATGACTATAAGCAAGGTCAACCAAGTAATCTGGATAAGGAACAACAGTTACAAACCTCAACTCTTGACTGCTGTTACAGGCATCGCTGCCTTTAGACTAGTACACATGGCTTCAGCTAAATTCTGTGAGCGCCATTCAAACTATGTCCCTCTCTCTGTCTCTCTGTCTGCCTACTACAGATATATTTCAATTACATGACACGACATGATAATGCTGAGTGGAAAACCTACTAATACATCATATCACCAGAAGCACGCACAACCTAGAGTGAGTTCCAAGAATGGCACATTACGAATCCAAAACACAAAACACTAGCAGCAACCTAATCAGAGAAAACCCTCCTCTGTAACTCTTGCTATGACGTGAAGAAAGTCCATAACGTTTTCCCGATTGATCTGTTTCGCCTCGCTGAATCATCATCGTCCTCCTCTCATCATCTTCGACACTTCCTGATGGTGTCCTAGGCATCGCATCATCTGCCAACACATCTTGGCCATCAACAACATCACCATACTCCTCACCAGCAGGAGCATGGGCCTCAACAGTTTCAGCCTAACATCAGGAAAACGTTTAAGGTCGTTGAGATTTTTGCACCACACAACCAAAAAACCAGGCGCCCTCCATGAATGTAGGGTAGCATATATACGAAGCAGAAGAGCAGTACCTGGGAGAACTCCTGCAATTCCGATGCACCAGCTGATTCAGAAGGCCCCTTACTAACACCAGCAAGTTCCTCAGCTTTTGAGGTTCCTTCTGTGTCATCAGCGCTAGCTTCTACCGCCTGCTTTTTTCCTGTCTTTGCAGCCTTCTTTTTGTCGGTTGGAGCTGCTGTTGCCGCCGCATTTGCACTTCTCCACCATGCAAAGAACCAATATTTATTTACTCCACAATTCAATAAACACAAGGAAACCCACAGAGAGAAGGAAATAAGGGGGTCAATGTAACTTACACTGGGGGCTTGCGCCTCAAGTTGTATCGTTTTCCACCTGGGGGTTGCGTCGATGGGCCAGCTGTTTGCCGCCTCTTGCGACGCTGCCCACCAACTGAAACACTTTCAGACTGTGCTTCGCTGCCTTCTTCATCTTGCTCACTAATTGCAACTCCAGCAAGGCGCGCTTCCTTGTGCCACCAACAGTAACTGAATCTTCCTGATCATCATCCTTCTTTTCATCAAAATTTTCACCAAGTATTGCTTTAGCATCTTCAACCACCGAACGAACAGAATTTTCCTTTTCACACCTCCTGCTCTACCCTTCCGATTTGGTTGGCGCCGTCCTTGCTTAGATGTTTCAGGTTGCAAATCTACTTCAGGGGGAGCTGTTGCGTCCTTCCATTTTGGTCTACAGAGCCAATTGTTGTGTCAACTGCCATGTCATTAGCACCACCAAATGACTGAGTTCCATGAATATCTATATAATTATCTGCGACTCCAACAGAAGACTCCATCTGGACATCATCTGCTATATCAAGCCTTTCAGATTCTTCATTCCCCCTTGCTCCAGTGTCAACAGGGAGATCCTCAGCATCAAAAGAATTATTTGCTACCTGATAGACAGGAGTTGGCTCATAATCTTCACTAGGTGATGCTTCCTCCAGTCTTGCACCAAAAGGAATGTTTCTTTCCGCTTCCTGTTCTGATGATTGCTCGGCCTTTTTACTAGGAGAAACTTGAAAAGCTTCTTCAATACTGAGAAACGACCAGCTGAAGAATTCACAAGCATTCCTTTGTCTGCAGCCAAGGTATCAGTTTTGGGGGAACAGTCATCTCCCACAACAGCCAAACTTGGGTAATCGATATCAACGTTGTCCTTGAGAGATAGATCACCAAAGCCCTCAAAGTTAGAAACCCCACAGCTTTTGCACACCTTGTACTTTTCAAACATCTCGATGAGATGCTTACTGTCCCTGTTGTATGCTTCTCGGCGATCTTTCAGACTCTTGCTGAGTGCATTTAGACTATCAATGTCTCTTCTAATATCTGCCTTGTCGGTTTCCAATTTTTGCTTCTCCTCCACTAGGACTTCTCTTTCCCTCTGGAACTGTTCTTTCTCCAACATTATCTTCTGAATCTTGGACTCATTCAAATCGATAGCATGCTTTACTTGATCTTCTAGATAATCCCTTTTCCTATTAAACTCATTCTGCTTCTCTTCCAGTTCCCTCTCTTTCTTTGCTAGTCTGTTCTCCATCTCCATCTCCAGTTCATGCCGATGGAGCTGCAAATTACGCTCAACATCACCACGTTCTTTCTTTAGAAATTCATCAATCTCCTCACGTTGGTGTTTTATATCATCCAACAAAGCTTTTTCCTTGAGTGTAAGATTCTCCTGCCGCTCCTTGAATTTTGCATCCATTTCATCCTGTGCATCCTTGAATTTCTTCTCTTCATTGTCTCGCCACCTTTCTAGATTTGTTTTTTCATTCTTGAGCATCTTTGCCTCCTCTTCTAGCCGAGCTCTTTTCTCATCAAGCTGCTCCCACTCTTCTTCAAATTTCTGTCGCTGCTTCCTCAAATCTTCCGTTTCCTCAGAGAGGGAGTTGCTTCGCATTCTGTACTCATCAATCTCCTTCTTCAGTTGTGCTGTCAGCATGCTATGCTCTTGCCTCTCTTCCTCTGTAACTCTCAAATTGTTTTGCTCTTCTAATATTTTCTTCTTCTCAGCTTCTATTGCGGCCTTCAAACTTTCAATATCCGATTTATACATCTCAGCCTGTTTACGTTCACGATCCAAGTGCATTTTTTCTTCTGATAACTTCTTCTCTTCAGTTTTCAGTGACTCGTCCCACTTCTTCAGAGCCTTAGACTTGGTATCAAGGTCATTCTGTAGTTCTTCCAGTTTTTTCTTCCGCTCGTTTAACGCTTGCTCACTTTTAGAAATTTTGTCCTCCCTGGAACTGAGTTTTTTTTCCTTCTGTACCAAATCAGCTTCTCTGTGTTTCATCTTCTCATCAAAAGATTTCCTCTCATTCTCCAGCTGTAATTCAAAATCTCGCCTTTCTGATTCAAGCTTCACCTTATGATCCTCGACAAGCTTCTGAAGCCCCATCTGAAACAGAATTCGTTGACAAGGTCAGATCAATGAAAAAAGCGAGTGTAAGAAGTACATCACATGCTGCACCGAAAATGTTCTGACAAAGATGTTTGAAACATGAATGTTTGTAGCTGGCAAGCATAAAGAGGACAGAATAGGATATCTGTATGATAAGCTCGATGGCTATAAAGTAACAAGAAAACACGTTACATATAGAGGGAAAACTACACCACATAAAATTAAAGAAAAAACTTGAGAACATAAAATATCAAAGGTACATCTGTACATATTAATATGTCGTCAATTTTGCCCAAGGTAACTTTCACCAACCAAATGTAACAGTTACATTACTTTGGACATATTTACTGATAATAACAAACAGAGAGAACACAACGTCACTGTATTACACTTACTTTTTCTCTTGCACTAGCTTTTTCTTCCCTCTCAGATAACATCCTCTCTCTTTCTTCCAAGCCTTGCGCTTTGAGTCAGCATCCTGCAAATGAATAGGAAATTAACAACATATATCTTTTGATTTTACCATTCTAATCCCTCCGTTCATAAAAGGATGTATGGAGGGAGTAGTTAAAGTAAAGCCAGAATCAGGCAAGTGCAGTCACTGGGTTACCTTTTCTTGTGAATGTAATTCATTTAGCCTTTTGGTAATATACTCCTCCTTTGTTTTCAAAGTGATTTCAGTGGTCTCCACTCTCTTTTTGGCGTCTTCCAGTTCAACCTGTTTTATCTTACAAAGTTTGTCATTATCATTTGCTCTCTCCTCTCGGTCATTTACCGATCTCTGCAAATCAACAAGTCTATTCTGACTTTCTTTAAGCTTTTTCTCCCAGTCCTGCAGAGCTTCCTCCTGCTCCTTGAGTTGCTTCTCCCGGGCCTTCTTCCTAGACATGCCAAAGTAATAAACACAATATAATCGTCTGTATATCACCATAGAGTAGACAAATGAGAAAGGAAATTGACGCACTCAGTCTCAAAATATAGCTTCTCCTTCTCCATCCTACGTTGACGAGTTTCTACCTCCTCTAAATCCCGGTCTGCTTGTGACTTCTTACGGTTGGCCTCTGCAAGCTTCGCATCTGCAGCATGGAGCTTTCCCTCGATTTCCAAGGATTTTTCCTCCAAATTAGCCTCAAGAGACTGAGCATCAGCTATCTTCTTCTGAGACGTAAACTTGACCAGAGCAATCTCTTCACGAATTTCACGTACTGCCTTTTCAAGCTGCATATTCAAACAAACAGAAAACAATAAGGAAAACCAGAAGATAAACACTGGAGCATATAATCAGAAAATTGGTTTCAGGGAAGAGTATTGATATGCCAATAAGAACAGAATGTAAAATGGGGTATAATGCCAGGTATGAACATATTTATACTTTCGGTAAAAGCAAAACTGATGACTATGATGGATGCAGTCTCTAAAACTCATACCAACTAATTATGTCCATAAGAGGTTATTCTCACAACTAAGATAACATGAAACAAGATTGGATGTTTTGAAAACCCTTCACAAATCAAATACCAATTTAAAAAGTTGTACAAAACATATATTTACTCAGTCGTTGTCTACAATTGGCAGTGTTAGCAGATACAGGGAAAACAAGAACTAGAAATATGAGATATAGACCAACATACATCAGCTACACATTGTTTCTCAACACCCAGTGCTTTCCGCATGTTCTCATCTCGCCTTTCATATTCTGATATAGCATTCAAGTGTGCAGCTTGCTCCCGCTTTAAAATCTCTTCTTTTTGTGCGAGTACTTGGCTGACTTCATCAAGCTTGGCTACCCACTCTTTTTTCTCAATCAAAAGCAGCCCCATATTGTACTGGTATTCATGTAACTGCAAGACATACACACAAAAACAAACATGTAAATAACTAAAACTATGATGGCAATGATCGAAGTATAAAAAAGAATAGGTTAAATATCCAGACAGAAACACTGTGTGAGAGAGGGGAGGGTGCGAGGAAAAATCCAAAAATACAGAAAGTGCAGGAAACATAAAACTTAAGTTTCACATAAGACCTTTCACCTTTGCAGAAATAATTACCTCTATATTACTTCTAAATGGCAGAAAACACTAACTATTGCTTACAGTTATTTTTGTACTGGAGAATCCAAAATTCTTGACAAATAACATGGCTGGGAAATGTGTCAAGTAGAACAAGAAAAACCCATCTAATAATTTGCAGTGCTTAACTTCAGAGTCTGGACAAAGCAGCAAGAAAAGGTGAGTTCTTCCATGGGACGCACGACATTTGATTATATAAGAACCAGCAAAGAGTAAACGAATGATGGAGCCTTCAAAATCTTTGGTCATGGTAACAACAATGCTAACCCTAAGTTTCGAAAAGCTTGCTGGTTCAAATTGAAGACATGGAGGCAGTACAGATTTACATGCTGTTACTTTTACTATTCAGAGTTTCAGACACTAACGGCATGTGAACTCCATAGATACTAGTTCGTCTTACTTAGAATCCTAGTTTGAAATAATGGTTTGAACCAAAAGTAGAAGCGGGTAAAGAAAAATATAGCCCGAACTAGATTCAGAAGCAGCGCCAACTGAGCAAAGAAGGAAAGATTGGGCAAGAACCTCCTGCTCGAGCTCGGCAGCTCTCTGCGAAGTCCCCTTGGCCTTGCCAAGGGGCGCGGACGCGGGCGGAGCGCCACCGCCGCCCCCCCGCTGGTTGTTGGCCGGGGACGGCGTCGACCACCCGTTCCACCCTTTCCCCTGCGGCGTAAACATCACGGCTTCTTCTTCTTGCTCCCGGTTCCTCCACGGCGCATCAAAAGGGGACGAGGCGCCTCTCCCTGTCTGCAATCCCGAAGGCCAAGAAAAGGACACAGATATTAGCAACCGGACCACAAAACCCTAATTCGCCGGGGAAACGCAGCAAAGAAACCCTAATTCTCAAGAAATTCGGAAGAAACGCGAGAGGAGACGCAAGAAAGCCGCGCATTAACAGGGACCAAGAAACGTCCCCGCCGGAATTTGAAACCCTCGGAACCCCAAGAAACGAGCTTGCGAGAAAAAAGGTAACGGATCTGCGAAGGGGGCGCTCACCGGGAGGTGGCCGGGCGTCTCCCGGCGGCCCCGGCGCGGCGGTGGAGGACGGGTCTCCGGGCTCGCGAGGCGCTGGGGTTGGGTAGGTGCGTCGTGCGGCTGCGGTCAGAATTGGGAAAGGCAGCCGGGAGGGAAGCGGGACGACGGTGGAGGCGGGCGGGGCGGGGGGCTAGCTGTAAAATTCGCAGGGGCCGTCTGGCTAAAAAGCGGTGACGGGGAGCGTGCGGTGCGGCAAATGACCGCGGTGCCCTCCGGATCTGTTTTGTGGGTTTCGATTCGATCATGCAAAGTCCGACTGACTGCAGTGGCGTGCTCCTATTGGACAATTACTTGACCCAACTGGACTGGCACGCGGGCCTAAACTTTGACAGTTTAAGAGATTGCTAGCCATGATGGATTGATGGTCCAACAATGCCATCAATCCTTTGGTACTGCCATGGAGCACCTCTAACTAAGAAAAAAGGCATATGCCAATATCTATGATTTTGAGTATGTCACAAACTGAACATAGTTTAGAACACCTTTACATTATTTGATCATAGAAACACATGGTGCTTGTGGCTCTATTGTACGGGGCTGCACCTATGTGATATGGCATTCTCGTTGCAGTCCGTTACCACTTTGTTGAACAGAGTGAAATATTTTTATTTGTCGACTCTGACTTTTATCCTTTTGCCAATACCTTTTCACGAGTTTATTGTGCGCCAAAATAGGGCCAAGGCTTATTGCCATCAAATAATCATATAACACTACCTACTCATATTTATTTCACGACGGGCCTCTTGTGGCTTTTCATTTGCATTTCTTCCCGATATAAACATTGATGAACTCATGTTTCTCATCTTCCCCTTCCTTATTTTGGGTGGTGGCGAAGGCTTTAGAACGAACACCACCATGGATAATGGACATCACGGACGCCGCATCACCATATGCAAATGTCCCTTTTTTTTCTTACTAAAGCCTATGATTGTTTTTTAAAAAGTGTGGATATGCACATTGACATTTTCAGCGCCGGCGTGAGGCAATTTGTCAAACATGTTGCAGTCATCCTCAATGGCGGCACCGTCTATCGAGCCATCACCGGGTTGAGTAGTGCCCGTCGGAGTATCGGCTTGTCATTGTAGGTGTCCTTGTTGAGGTCGAGGCCCTGGATACCAAGTCGTGATGGACAACGTCGATCGGGGAGTCGAGGACGAGCTCGTTCCCGCTGTTCTGGGGGAAAGAGAAGCTTTTTCACGAAATGGCGGCAGCGTCTTCGCGAAAATAGGCCACAAAAGACGGTGGAGGTATTCCCTTGGTTTAGTGTGGTTTAGTGTGGTTTGACGCGTATAAAAGACAAATAGCGCCTATCGGTAACTTTAGGCTAAATATAGCGTAGCCTCTCCAAATATGCTATATCGTGCTATTAACGGGGAAATATCGTGCTATTTTTTCCCATGATAGAAACACATGGTGCTTGTGGCTCTATTGTACGCGGCTGCACCTATGTGAAATGGCATTCTCGTTGCAGTCCGTTATCATTTGTTGAACAGAGTGAAATATTTTTGTTTGTCGACTCCAACTTTTATCCTTTTGCCAATACGTTTCACGAGTTTATTGTGCACCATAATAGGCCCAAGGCTTGTTGCCATCAAATACTCATATAACACTACGTGCGGAAATTGTGTTTGGCTCCCGAGCTCTAGTGCTCCCGCCGTTTAAAAAAAATCGAAAATCATATTTATAAGTTTCAAAAATTCTATAAAAAAAACCAGGTGTACCTAATAGTATTTCCCACAAGCGTGTAAAATGTAAACTTCAAATTGGTTGTATTACGAGTTATACAAAAACAACAAAATCTGCTAAAACTTGGAGATTTGAAAATATGCATACTTAGATACACACTTTTGTTAATTTTGTTTAGCTCGTAATACAACATATGGGCTAGGTCAAGGGCCAATTCCTGGCTATGAGGTACGGAGTATGGAAGATGCCAAAACAAACATTATTAAGTCTATGTTTAATTTGTTACTCCCTCCGTTCTAAAATAGATGACTTCCATTTGTCTAGATACAGATGTATCTAGACTTGTTACACATCTAGATATATCCGTATGTGGACAAATGAAAGTCATCTAATTTGGAACGGAGGGAGTAGATGTGTATATTTATCATGAGACCGGGGCTATAAAACTTTGCTCGATAGAGACATCAACATGTATACAAAATCCGTTACGATTGTTCCGTGGTGGTGTTGTTTATGCCGGATATAAGACAAAACCGCTAAATAACGTTGTGTCACCACAATCTTAATTAGGTAACCAACTAACCGCCATTAAAAAAAACAGCCATTATAATTTTGATTGAAAGGAAGCTCGCAAAAGAATGAAACACCTGTTCAATCCTGGTACAAACAAACACGCTAAACTATCTGGACTTTTGGAGTACTATACGTTTTTCCGGACTGGACTCACCTAACCAGATCATCAACGGAAAAATAGTACAGTATGACCGTTTTGGGCTTTTAGTGTACGGTACGACTGCCACGGTCACCAGCCTAGTCCAGCGAGCGATGACGCATACTCCCTTCGTTCCAAATTAGATGACTTCCATTTATCCACATACGGATGTATCTAGACAATGTTACAAGTATAGATACATCCGCATGTGGATAAATAGAAGTCATCTAATTTACTCCCTCCGTTCCAAAATAGATGACTTTCATTTGTCTACATACGAATGTATATAGACATCTTTTAGTGTGTACATACATCCATATGTGGATATATGAAAGTCAATTAATTTGGAACGGAGGGAATAGAACGGAGGGAGTACATCATATCTTTTTTTTTTAAGGGAAGGGATATCCTGATATCCAGCTGACGTGGGTGGGGGGCGCGAGGGAGGGCAGGACCGTAAAAGCACACGGCCGCTACTGCGTCCTGGGTGGGGCTCGACTAATTTCGTATTTTGGGGGGGCGGTTTGGAATATGCTCTATTGGCCCCGATATTAAACGCACCCGTCTCGCCGATGACGCCGGTCCCTGACCTGTAGGACCACCGTGTCGCCGGTTCGTTCTCTCCGCCCATGCCTTTACAGCGTGGTGCGCCGCGGCGCCAGGGTGTGTCTCGGCGGCGGCTGTGGCTTTGGAGGCTGTACTACGACGGTGGACGCACGTCACGCACGCTGGCGTATCTCCTTCTCGGTCCGAAGCCAAATCCCAAATAAGCTAACTGGGATCAGGTGGATAGTTGGTGGGCTTCCGCTAGCGTGCCCACTTACAGGGTGACTGTCGGCGTCTCGGATATGTCTCCTCAGTTCAGTATTCTTTCTTCGGCGCAACGAGCAGTTCCAATTCGGGCATAGTAGTACTCCAGACTAGCAGTTGCAAAAAATATGTTAATTGTCGCAACGAGTTGAAGCTAGCAACATTTTTTTTTCAAACGAGTAAAATACTTTTAAGAAGAACCATTTTGGCAAATCAATTAGTTAAAAAACGACACACAACACCAATCGACCGTCAGGAGCGTATGCATTGCCAGCCCGCCGAACATCACAAACTGCGCGCACGTCCGAAAACAAGAGCCGCAACAAAGGAGGTTGACTTGTGTTGTTGGCATCACCATTCAGCAACTCCACCCCCTTAGGGAGACCTTGCCGATGTGGCCTCGATCGTGAGGGACACAAGTCACACAACTCTATATGACAAACATGTGACTCTTCGCGCTGAAAACTGGCTTCGGTTCTGATGAGAGGAGATTAGCAGGGGAAGACCAGTCAGAAACGTCTGAACATGACTTCGACTAGAAAGAACTTGCCATGACCAAGCCGTCAGACGCTATCATAGTCATTGCCTCGCAAGCCGACACATAGAACCCACACATCACCGACTGGGCACCTACCAATCGTGATGCCCCAACCCAAGAAGAGCGTGACGAGGTCTGAGAATTTTTAAGACGCTGCCCTAAAGAGGGGAATGATGTGGAGATGCCACCATGACCCGACCCCACGAGGGGCCCTAGGCTTTCACCTAAAGAGCATGACGCATTGGACTCCACAACGACGCCTCCACAGAAGACCGTGACATCCATGGACATCGTCACCGCCGGTTGGCAAGCCGGGAAGAGCTTCAATTGGAGCCTCGACAGAAACACCGCCTCGTGCAACCGGCGAAAACCACTGGCTCACGATAACCGTTGACCCGTGCACCTAGGGAGTGGTAGCAACGCCACTGTCACGCCGGAGCCACCATCGCTCGCCTCCAGCAGCCGCATCTAAGCGAGCCCAGGCAGGACAGATCTAACACCGAATTCTGACGAGCCGGCGATGGAGCCACCAAAGATCGGCTTTGGGTACATTGTAGTACTCCCTCTGTATCAAAAAATAAGATGTTTTAGGTATTATAATACAAATTATAAGCGGATGTATATAGACAGCTTTTGTGTGTAGATCACTCATTTTGCTCGCTTCCTATGTAGTCTATATTTACAAAACATATATTATGATACAGAGGAGTACTCTCTTTCTCTTTTGTTAGACGATGTGTGCTACCCGCGCATTAACTCGTGTCAATTTTGAAAAGTGGATTAGTACGTTTGTTCACTGTCCATAGTACCGCTTGAGTAACTTCACACTTAAGGTCACGGAGCAATCTTTTTGTACAATCCTTGGCCATCATAATTCGCTGATTAGAGCTTAGAACCATGTTTCAGAAGCGAAACAAGCATGCACTTTGCAACAAGAACCGCTAGCTTTTAAATTTAGTGGGAGCCCAACACATGGTCAAGCATCATAACGGCCAAGCAGCCCTGTCGCCCTTATCTGGCCAGCTAGGTAGCGATCACAAGCTAGCGCGGCAGAAAGTATCCTCTGAACCTGATCCTCTCTCTCACGGAGATCTCGTGATAAGAATGATAATTCCATCCATGATCCATCGCTGCATCATCGAAGGGGAATAAAAACATTGTACTCCCTCCGTTCGGAAAATGATGTCACAAAAATGATCTATGTGACATTCTTTTCCGAACGGAGTGAGTATATCCCTGTGAAGCAAAAATACGAGTGCCTTTTGGACAGCACAGACTCCAAGTGAAACGAGCTGTCTGCAAAAGCAGGGTTAGGGCATGTACAATGGTAGAGAAAGCCAGCCTTCTCTTAGCTCTCCACGTCACTTGGAGAAAGCAACAAGTAGTAGTCATACAATGCGTTAACTCTTGTTGTCATCTCTATCAATTAATGAGAACTAATTAAATTAGTAAGTAATTATGTTAATAAGGGAGGGTATATGGTACAATGCATAAAATAGACTTCTCTTAATTTTAAGAGATCATCCCTTAGCTAGGTGAAGACAACCCTCTCTCGCTTCATTCTCTTTCCTCCAACTAAGCAAAAATGTGACGTGGCATCTCTAAGTAAAAGCTGACATCATCACATTGTATATGCCCTTATGCTTTGTTAATTCATCGAATTAGTTTACAAGATCGAAGGTTGATGAGAAATATAAAGGTAAAGCTGAGTAGGACGAGTACCTGTCTCCCACTGCTTTACGTCATCGTATAGTGGCTAGAGCCGTACACGGGATTGCAGATTCTCCTCTCCTTTTGCTCCGCTTCACTCAGTCTTGAGGTTGACGACGACGGCTCCAGACGATGAGACGAAACACTGTTGATCGATCCAGTGAAACCGTCGCGTAACCATGTTGCAGGTGATGGCGTCTACCCTTTGGAAGTGAGTGACGACTCGACGCGGCATGCATGGGAAACCGTATTGCAAACCTCCCCCGAGGTACGTACCGCAGAGTGAGTGCAGACTGTATTCCTGAACTTCTGACGCTTTTGTGCAGGTATGGGTTCGGTCTATTCCAAGCAGTCCTGTGCTTCTGGGCCTTTTGTTCTTGGTGCGTGCGTGACCCGGGCCTAGTGTCCACAATCAGGCCCACATGGAGAGGAGGAGGCCGCGGTGGCACCAAGGCCTACGGACGGGAAGGAAGGCCGTTTTTTCAGATTTGGTCCGTTGGTCGGCTCGTTCGCAACTACGCCCTCTCCATCACCTCTCAATTCTCTCAAAAAAAAATCTCAAAAATAATATCCATCACCTCTAAGGCCTTGTTCGGCAGGCCGGTTTTGGGGTGTATTGGCGTGTATATTCCCGGCCCAAAATAAAACTCCAGAAAACACCCCTGGGCCGTTCGGCAGGCCGGGTTTGGTCGGGCTGGCCCGGGAGAAACACGTCCAGACACGTCGGGTTGGAGGGGATTGGAGACGCTAGGTCCCACTCGCGTCTTGGCCGTGTCTCGCTCGCTGGCGGCGCAGTGCAGCACGTCGCTCGTCGCTCGTCGCCGTCGCTTGTCTTCTCCGTCGCTCCTCCGTCGTCTCCGTCGCCGAAGCCTCTCCCCCGACGCCGAAGCCTCTCCGTCGCCGAAGCCTCTCCCTCAGCTCCTGGCACCTCCATCCCTCGCGACGCCGACGATTCCTTCGCCCCTGCCGTCGCCGACGCCGACGATTCCTTCGCCCCCAGAGTTCTTCTTCTCCGCCGCCGAAGCCGAGTTCTATCAGGTACGTCTTACTCTTCTTCTCCTCTCTCGATCTGCTATGGGCGTTTCTAGGGTTCTTGGTATGTTTTGGTTCTTGATGACTTCGTGAGATCCAGTTTTTGGTCGTGGAGAGCGATAGTTCTTGATTCGTGCTTGGTTTGTCCAATAAGGTCATGGTTAGTTCTTCTCAGGCAAATGTTCCACATCGTAGTAGCAAACCAGCGAGGAGATGCAGTCATTGTTGATACGGCATTGTTGCTAGTATGGATAGTAAATGAAATTGAAGATGTGTACTAATTAAATTGAGTTGCTCACTGAGTTCATCCCCTTATATATTTGAGATTCTGAGTGCAACATTGTCTTTCATTGTTGGTTAAAAATCTTACCATGCTTGCTTGATACAATGAATTCCGACTTGTTTCTTCTGTATGTATTTGCAAAACTGCAAGCTTAGGTTGTTGCGCTGGATTCAGTTCCAGTTTGCAATGCTTTTGTTCAAATTGTTTATCAAACAAAATGCTTCTTATCGTCGCCCGTGCCAAGGGACAAACAACCTAACAGATTGGTCAGTTTAGGAGCTGATTTTAGAAGAGACCTCTGCTCTGTACTATGTCAGCTTGCTTGTACCGTTGTACTGTCACACAATTATACAACCTCTGTATAATGGATAATTAGTGTCCATAAAAATCTTACCATGAACCAATGTACTCAGTAAAATTGGCCGATCATCACATGAATTAATTTCTAGTTGGTTCTTGTGTCCGCATTGCATATCTTGTTTGCAAACTGCAGACTTGATAGTTGCCAATTGTATGCACTGGGTTCAGTTCAAGATAACAATTAGCTTGTTTTCTTCTGAACTCAGAACAGAACAGAGTTGTCCGATCGTTACAATCTATTGTAGTTTCATCTGACAATTACTTTTAAAATCTGTGTGTCCATACTGTTATAGATGAGCTCTGCTTCCATTTTGTCCATACTGTTATACATATGCTCTTGAGTACCTTTTAGTACCTTTTGAGTTAAGTAGTTAACTAGTGCCTTTCCTCTAGGTTCGAGACCAAGAGCCTCATGGAATTATGCTCTTGAGAAGTCACTAGTCGATATCCTTCATGAACACAACACCACCTACTATAGAAGCCAAAATGGTTGGAGTAGTGAGACTTGGAACACAATGGTGAAGATGTTTCTTGCTAAGCACCCATACATGCAATTCACGAAGTCTCAAATCCAAGACAAAGAGAAAGATTTAAAGAGAGATTATAGGATGTTAAAAGATGCCAGAAACCAAAGTGGTGCAGGCTGGAACGAAGCAGAATTCAAAATTGAAGCTGAACCACCTCTTTGGGACAATTTAGAAGTTGTAAGTGCTGTAGGATGTTTTATATTCTATTGTTGTTTTTGTATGATTGCCACTTGTTTGCTAACCATGGTTTTCTCATCCTTTTGTAGTCATTTGGGACAAGGATCAAGAGATTTAAGACCAAGGCATTCCCTCTCTATGATTCACTCGCACAACTCTATGAAGGTAAGCTTTAAAGTTTCACATCTGTTAAATGAGAGATCATGTCTTGCTTGGTCCTTGTCGTGTGATCCTTTTCAGTTTTCATATTAATATGTTCTTGTGTTTGTCTTTGTAGGGAGCATTGCCACCGGAGCTCTGAACTTCACCTCTACTTCGGCGGTACCTAGTGATGTGACAGAAATTGAAAGTGATCATGGAGAAGATATGGAGAGACCTCAAGGTAGCAATGCTAGGGAAGAGATTGATGAGGACTTGCAAATATTGGATGAAGCTAGTACTGCTCAAGTGAGGCGCCAAGTGGAGCATGCTCAAGCAAAGAATGCTGTTGGTGGCCCAAGAAGGAAGATCAAGAGAAGTCCGAAGAAAAGGAGTGGAACTGGAATAGTGCAAGTCATGGAGAGGTTCGTTGACATCAAAGAGAAGGAAGCTGAAAAGGAATCTGCACAGGAGTTCACAATCAGCAGATGTATGGATGAACTTAAGAAGGTTGGTGGTGTGTCGGTTGATGACAAGATCCCTGCCTTGGAGGTCTTCAAAAATACACAAAACCGTGAGATATTTGTGAACCTTGTCGCTGATAATGATGGAACAGCTCTCAAATGGCTTCGCATCCAGATTTCCAAGCTACCCTAAGGTAAGCTACTTGCATTTATCATTGTAGTTAGTCAACACACTATCCATGTTTTACTTGTTCTTAGTTGTTTAGCTGAGACCATTGTTCAAGAAGAATGAAGATGCTTGGTATTTCTTTTGGGTGCATGAGGTTCATCTGCTCATGATTGCTCATAATAGTGCCGGAAGCATGTTCATAATAGAGTTCTTTTGCTTGGAAAGTAGTTTGAAATGGTAATTTCGTTGAAAATGGTCTGAGCTATCGAGGGAACAATGTCTTGTTGATTGAAGTTTTGTCGAATGAAGTAATCGTTTCAATTTAGGTTCATGCCAATTTCTGTCTTTCATGTATGTAGTTTCAGAACGTGGATGATCATAAGAAGTTAATAACTGAATCTTTTGTTGTGCTCCAGTTTTGATTAGAAAAAGGTCACCAGTCAGATGGTTTTGTGCGTTCGTGTCTGCAGTATATACACTTTGAAAGTTATCTGAACTATATGTTACCTTAGCTTTTATGTAGCATTGTGATCTAACCAGAAGTTTTGGTCCACCTAAGGTTGAACTGTGGGTAGAAAGAAGTTATGGTACAGCCTTGTGATACAAATTGAGGCGTAATTTAGCAGTTGATGTTCAGTTGATGTTCGATTGTGCTTACTATTATCAATCATCACTTCATACATCTCTCACTATCATACATCTATTTTTAATACTTCAGGAGATGCTTGAAGTTCATGTTATTATGGGAAGTTCATGTGTGGCCCTCGACAATGCCCTCAAGTCGCCAGATGATAATCTTGATTTCAAGGCTAAAGAGATGTTCTTGTTTCTTGTTCTCAGGCTGCAACAAACCATTTTTATCCTGCGATGAAGCAAACTTGTCATGAAATATTTTTATCCATTATGTTCCTGTGATAAAATAGAGATTTGTGTGACAATTGAAACTGCCTGAGACATTGCATTGTTCTGATGTATTTCGAGTTTAAAACTGCATGTATTATTTCTGATGTTGTTATGATGTTGTTCTGATGAATTTCAAGTTGAAACCTGCCTGGTATAGCTCGATCAGTTTTCTGAGTTCATATCCTGTGAAAAAATCACATTTTTATTGCTGCTGAAACACTGCTGCAAAACACTAGTACCAAACAACACGATTTGATGGAGTGTTTTGGCTGAGGAGGGGATTGGCAGGTTTTAGAGTGTTTTGGGTGTGAGAAGAGTTTTCACCCAAAACACTCCGTAATATACACTACAAAACCCACAGAAACACTACTGCCGAACAGGGCCTAAGGGTGGGCGTTCTGTCCTGACCGAAAATTCGGTCTTAACTTTTCGGTGTTTTTGGAATTCGGTCAGCCAAATCTGGGGACCGAATATTACTGGGTTCTAAGACCGAAATCTGGGGAGTATATGTTTAAGCATTTGTTAAAATGTTTTAAATTATATGTCAAAATTGACTTTTGATGAAACATAAATATTCAAATGTCCAAGTGCCATCTTATGGTTTGATGAAAATTTACTTAAGACGAGTTCAAAATTTGTCGAGTATCAAAAATTTCAAAAAAAAAAACTCACATAAGAAAATAACAGATACTTGTATCAATCGATGCTTAGACCAAGGGTGTTCCTCTCTCAGAGAAAAAAGGGTCATAAGAACAACAACATGTAGTCCTATACTGCCATACCGTTAGTGTTCTCCAAATCTTCACAAATCGTCTCCTAATGCAGCATGCCAGCATTACTCCTCACGTTCCCACGACGCACGCCACTTGCTATAGCATCACCCTATCCATTTCACTTTTCTTAGAGAAATGCCCTTTTTACTTATGAGCATATTAACTGCACTTCTCTGAGTTATTACCGCATCTTGTGCAGACAGTAGAGTCAGTTTGTCTCCTAGTATCAAGCTTAGGACAGTGCTTACACACATCAATCATCAATGCTCATTCTTAGTTGCATGTACGTGGAACTAGTAATATAAGTATTTGCTAGCCGACAGTCCAGGTTATCACTATCTCAAGCATTGCACACTGATTAGTGATTACTCTAAATTCTTCCGGCAGTTCAAGTCTCAGAGAAATTCTTATTTGCATGGGGATTGGAGCAAACACAGCCGCGATAGTCTAACACTTGTTTTGTCTTTTCAATAAGAATTTGGTCCCGGCAGGGCTGGAAAAGGCACCGGCTCATGCTAGCTATAAGTCGTCGTAGATGATTTACAATCGTTTGTGATAATTTAGTTTTCTGCAACTGGCGTTCACCCACAGTATTGGGCCGAGAAAAGGGAGTAGCTGTAGTCACAAATGATCCCGATTGGGCTGATGAGTTTTTATTTGTTGCCACGCTTTGGCACGATTAGAGGAAGGCATTGCTTGATTTATTTGATGTTCTCCGGACAAATTGATTGTTCTCCGGACACATACTGCAATACATAACTTCACCACATTTTTATAAGTTTTTCTTCCTGATAGGACTAAAATGGCAATTAGCTGCATCATCCAGATTGCCTATAAAGGCTATGTAGAGTGTGTGATGCTTTTTTTTGTGTGCCATCTTTCAGGCACTCTCCTTTATTAATTAATAGCTCTGATGATTACTCCACTCATCTTTAACCTCTAACACTGCAAGATGAAGGTGTACACGTAACCTCACCCTAACAGACCAGTACATTACTACAGTTACCACTGAGGTTAACGTTGACCTCAGATATAACTATCATGTAGTGTTTTCACAAAGGAAAAAAAAACTTTCACGTAGTAAGAGTAATTCAGATTCTCTTCTTTTTTTACTTCCAGTTCCATCTACGGATTCGTTACAATATTCTTACAAGTTCAAAATGTAGTTAGTGGACCCAATAAGATTTATGGTGAATGATAAGAGCCTCACACTTTGATAATGTAGGTTGTTAAAAACACAAATGTTGCAAGCTAATGGAAAATGGTTGTTGATCAGCAATAAAGCGGCAGTATCAACTCTCTTCATTCCAAAGACCCCGAATTTAGTCTGATACATACTCAAAAGCTATGATACTCTAGAAAACACCTCCAATGTCCTCATCGGTATCGAGGCTTCGTGCACATTGCAAGGAACGTCAATGCCATCATCACCATCTTCTCCACCATTCGAATTTAGGTCGAAAGGGAAGTGGAAGTCTCTAGGTTATTCAGTCAAGGCAGAAACCCTTGATTGTGCCTTCATCGATTGGATTAGGTGGCAACGTTATACCAAGTGACATTACCTTGAACTAGCATACGATCCGTGAGCTGCTACTATACACTTACTTGGGGCGAAATCCTTAGTCTACCCTTCCGAGTGTCTGACGTACGTGAGTTGTATTCTTGTTTGGTAAAGTTATGATGATGACCATCCCGTCTTAACCAATCAAAAAATGCTTATGATTGTGATTTTGCATCACACAAATCATATATTAACTGAGTACTCGTTGATCAAAATCTTGTCTTAACCAATCAAACTATGTACCATGTATAGACGACGAGTAACATCGACCCATATGTCTGAGCTTGATGTATGTAGGGCCACCTATCTGTCCAAAAGCTTGCCCAAACAGATCGCGCCCCTCTGTTTCCCGCTGGCTGCTAGGAAGAATCTCTCGGTGAAGGCGGCTCTGACCAATGACAGATGGCTGCGAGGTCTTCAGAGATTCACAACCGAGGCGCAGCTTGACCAATTCATAAATCTTTGGGTGTTGCTGCAGCAAGTAAATCTGAGCGAGGAGGAAGACACCATCACTTGGCACATCACTCCGGACGGTGGTTACTCGGCAAGCTCAGCATATGCAGTGCAATTCCTGGGACGGATTCGGCAGCCCCACCTTGAGAAAGTGTGGCAGATTAAAGCTGAAGGCAAAGTGAAATTCTTTTTCTGGCTTGCACTTCAAAATCGCAACTGGACTGCGGAGAGACGACGAGCTAGAGGCTTAACTTACTCTGACCATTGCAGCCTGTGTGATCAGAGTTTTGAAACTTCGTCGCACCTAGCCCTGAATTGTCCCTACTCTAAGGAGGTGTGGAATTGCTTCCAGGCTGCCTTTCCTACAGCTGTGCAGATCGCAGCAAGCTCGACCTCCCTCAGCGTATGGTGGGCAAAGGCTTCCCGAGGCAAGGCAGATCAGCAGCAGAAACGAAATAGCTCTCTGTCGGTGTACATCTTTTGGCACATTTGGAAGGAGAGGGGAAGACGCATTTTCCAGGCTGTATCTATGCCGGCCATCTCTTTGGCTGCCCTGATCAAAGCTGATCTCGAGTTGTTGTACATAGCAAGAGGAGAGCAGGTGGTGAGAACCACCAAGTGAGTGCCTTCGGGCTGCTTTTTCTGTTTTTCTGTTTGCTGCGCTTGCAGCTGAGTGCCTTCGGGTCTTTTGTATGTGTACTGTTTTCCCCCTTCTACAATGAAATAAGCAGAGCTCCTGCTGTTCCCGGTCAAATTTATGTAGGGCGGAGAGCTTTAATATCTCTGTTTGACATTCAGTTTTTTCTTTCTCGATGAGCTTGTGTTAACTGCACAACTGCAAGAACGGTGTTCATTTTGTCGCGCTCTCTAACATTACTACGATTCAATTCGTACATATTTCAGTGCAAGTCGTATCAGCCATTCACTGTAGGTGCAAAACTACGAGGGGAGGACTTGATCGGCCTGTCGGCCTTGTAAGAACTTCAAACTTAGATGCGCCCATACTGTTGGCTATGTCATATCAGCCATTCATGCCGTTCTCGTTTTTCGTTTTTTTCGAAGATCCTTGAACCAATGTTATATTTCCCTTTTATTGTAGCTTCAGCAGTTTGTTCCGCTATGCCCATTTTAATTCACAAATACTCCAAATTAATTAAGCAATCGCATCAAAAGATAAGTAGAAATCACAATATAATATTTGGCTGACCAACTATATGCAATGTTCACCTACTATCGTCTTAAATGAGCCAAATATGCTATCCCCACTAGCTAATGAAACTAGCTGACTTTGTCAAGCTTAATTCGATCGATCACGAGCATTACCGCGGGCGCTCCATGCATGACTAAGTGGGCAGCATGTCGTTCCATGTCTTGTGATCTCATCCACCGCGTGCAAGCCGAGAGAATCTTATCAGTTTGCGCAAGTTTTAATTAGATTCCAGCAGCTTTTCGTAACTCCGTTTGATTTAGATTTGAAAAAGACTAATAGAGAGTGGTGGAAGATACATGCAAGGGCTCACGTTTTTTAAGATTAACACATGGATACTCTCCCTGCTCCATTTCACTCGAAAACGAAACCAGTGTTAGGCCCGTAGGATCTCTAGGGTAGATCATTACCGGTAGAATAGATCGAAAGAGAGGAGAACCAATACCTTCTCCTTGTGCAGAGGTGCTCGAGGCTCCGGCCATGGTGGAAATGGGCGGCGATGGTGGCAGTGGTACTTCCCGTCGCACTGCGCAGACCTAGATCGGGTCGGGTGTGTCGGTGGGGTGTGTGGCAGCGATCAACCTCCTTTTGTCGTGCCCCAGCCCCCACCTCTGTTTATATAGCGCAGGCGACAGGGGCCCACCAACCAGAGTTCGGTTGGGCGTCCCCGATCAGGACGCGGTCAAGGGTCCGGTGTGACCGTTGGGTCACACGGGAGGAGATCAACCTAACATTCTCCCCCTTGATCTCAACTTTTACTTTTAACTTTATACTTTGTACTTTACTCGTTTCATCACGGATCAGTACATAGAGCATGTTTCATCGTCACAGCTCAATTGCCGATAGAATCAGACAGCTACAATATACGTCTCTGTTTTGAAATAAATCTTTACTTTTGGGCCTCTTTATTGTCCGGAAATCATATAGACTATACCATAAACCCATGTCGACTATGTGTTCTCCAAACACACTGGGCGGTAAGCCTTTAATTAGCAGATCTGCAAACACTTGTGTGTTTCTTTTATCTATTCCTCTTATGCTCCAAGCATTTCAACATAATTCCGGACTTTCTCCTTTACAACGTATAACTCTGTGTCAATGTGTTTGGCACCACACTTGACTCGTTGTCTTAGGAGTGAATTACTTAATGGTTATTGCTGTTGTCAACCATTATCAATTCCGGGTACAGGTTTCCTTAACCATTTTGCCTATCCCTCAGCCTCATAATGCTATAACATGTCTTTACATCACACTGATGTCAACTTTATTCTTTGGAGCTTTTCCACACAAAAACTCCAAATGTGAAATTTAGCGACAATTGTGGATTTCGCTATACATTTCACAAATTCTTTCAGTACTCACAACCTTTTGAGAGCACTTTATAGATCTATCTTTGTACTCACAACCTTTTGAGAGCACTTGTTTCTTTTAGCATGAGGCCGATATCTTTGATTCCATTCCAGTGATCTATATCTGGATTGGACATTGCCAAAACAACCCGGATACGTGAATTGTCAGGGTAATATTGAGCCAACAGCTGAAGCATATGGTACCATATCCATTTGATCCGTTCTATGTTATCTCTTGGAACACTAAAGTTCCCAATTCCATTACCCTTGACAATAAGAACAGGCGTAGATTTTCTCGACATGCATGCTTTAGAGACTTCTTCTCAGCATGTCCATGCGATATTTCTAATACCCCTTTTCTTCTTTTCTTAGTAAATCTCGATACTTTTAACGACAGACACTCTACCGAGAATACTCTTTTGAGGACAAGAACTTCTTTTCTCTGCCGGTAGTAGATTGACATCACCACTAGCAAGTAGGATATCATCCACATACACAGGATTAGGAATGAATTTCCCATTCTATAAGTTTGAAAATGCGATTGTCCTCTCATTTCTTTAACCCAAAATAACTTTGATTCTAGAGACTTGCTCTAGTCCGTAAGATCCCTTGTGTTCTTTACTTTCATCTGATGTAACTCAGATCATTATGTGCCATTAGCACTCATTATAATCTGTTTATTCTCTTAGCGCAAATCTTTCGATTTAAAATCGCTTTTTACATATTTCCTTTGGAGTCACATTGGCGTTGTAGACCCTTTATAGCCTACTGTTTTGGCTCCATTGGAAATTACTTATGAGTCCCAAACATCGTCGGGATTCACATAGTCTCTAATCATTAAGACAAGTAGACACTTGTCAAAATCGATTGAGCGCTTTATAATTTCTGTAAATGAGGTGGGATCAACCTTCATTTAAATTTCTCTGATATAGACTTTATAGTCATCTGTTTTTCTCATATGGGGATGTTGTTGTTCTGTCATTGCCTAGAGGCAATTAATTCTGTAGTCTTCTATTGCTATAGCTCTTACAAGGACCTAAATCACAAGATCCATGTTTGCTTGTTCATCTCTATTATAAAGCAACAAGCTCCCCCAGATAAAATCTATTCGAGCCTTAGGTATGTTCATACCATGCTCCCCCAGATTACTCCATTTTCTCCAAAATGGTGTATCCTTAATCCTTTTTATTTGGGTTTATTCTGTTAACCTGTCAATCTGTCTTCTTTATGGCACTTTGAGTACCGTCCTTAGTCTCCTTTCGGAGCTGTAAAATATCCAAGAATAAATCTATCTCTTTACTTTAGGGGTATCATTATTATGACCGTCGTACTCCCCAGACGATCACAATTCATCATAGATCACTTAGATGCATAATATGCATCACATTATCTGAAGTATAGGGGAGTTTATTCTGTAACATTCTCTATCTCCCCCTCGAAATGTGGCAAGAACCTTTTTGCCACAATTTCGAAACTTTGATTATCTGCTTTATTCAAAATGAAGTTATCTTTTATCTGCTTCATTCAAAATGAAGTTGTCTTTTAATGTATGGGAGTACTTTTTCCTCATTCCTTTTCAAAACTCACAAGAGTTCTTTCTCAATGGTACTTTTGCAAGTCACACTTGCATACCATTCTTATCTTTAGGTTCATTTGTAACTTTATTCTCTTTTGACTCATTAAGTGCTTTATAACTATGACACATAAAGTGTGCGGTCGATATAAAAACACATGAGTCATCACATCTTTCTCCTGTCATACAGGATAAGTCCTTTGTCAAAATTTTCTCCCGCCATGCGGGTATTTTCCCAGACTTTTCCCACCACGTGGGTATTATTATCGTCTTTTCCCGTCATGCGGGTAATTAAGAGACATAGATGCCACAATTGGCTCTTTAGACTGCATATTCAATCATCAAATTCAGAAATAAATCTGAATACTCTTTTATACACATGCTTAATCCAACGTTAGTCAAATTAAGCATTCATGTTGCTCGTTTAAAAAATTTCTTCACATAGAGTACATGAAAGAAATTCGTTAAACAAAACTCTGAATGATTTATTTGTTTTCTGCATGGAGAGTACATGAAAGACATTTGTCAAACAAGACTCTCGATGATCTATTTGTATTCTTGGATTAACATCCAAGAATTCTTTTTCTTTTGCAGTCATTCTTTAGAGAGAACATACTCTCTCACTTTATGACCTTTCTTGGTCATCTTTCGGGTCACAAGTACCCATTCTTTTGCTTTCACGAATGAAAACATGAGAATCTTTGTCTGAGAAAATATTCAATAATAATAAACAATAATGAGCATAAAAATAACCCTACGTTGGTCTGGTTAAAGATATGCACATTAAATCTTTAAAACTTTCTTCTATATTCTAAATCACCGTTGGGCAGAATTAGAATGAAACATCATCTTTCTACACTAATTCTACATCACCGTTGGGCAGAAATAGAATCAATGCATAAAACTCATAAACAATATGATGATAATATTTCTATTGCAATAAAGAACTCTGTTTGGAAAATGACATTATCATCAACTCTATTTCAGCGGAAACATGAAATATACATATTTCTATAGTTCAAGAGCATTTCTTGATCTTTTATCTTTTCTCTGAAAATTGATCACTTTCATGCAAAATTATCAGAGATCTAGCCCTTTGACTATAGAACTCAATAATTATAGTACTGCTATCATCAACGTTGGTCAGAAAATAACAATACCATAATTAATCTGTTCACCAAGTATTTCTATTTTCCTCATATAATTATAGTACTGCTATCATCAACGTTGGTCAGAAAATAACAATACCATAATTAATCTGTTAAACAAGTATTTCTCTTTTTCCTCCTCTCTAATTAAATTTTCCCGTTGGTTCCAATTTAATTAGAAGAGAGTCCTTTTACTTTACAGCAGAAACTGTAATGTATTCTCTGTATTTCACAAACTTTGCACTGTTCAACAATTAACAAATCATGATTATGTTATTAACAACGTTGGTCGTAAAATAACAGGATCATAATTGTTTCAATAATTTCTGTAACATTTTCTTTAAAAATTAATTCTCACTTCAATTCTATTTTATCCTTCACTTTTCTTTATTTGCAGCGGAAAACAAGAAATAAAAATTCCATGAACTTTGTACTTTTCAGAAGCATTACTTTTACTTTTCTGTTTTCTAAACACAACCGTTTGTGCAATTAAAGCTATATCACCGTTGGGCAATAGAAGAATTAAATGCACCTTTTAACACATAATAAACAAATCATGATCATGCTATTAACAACGTTGGTCATTTAATAACAGAATCATAATCATCTTTAATATCACTTCAATCATGCTTTTAATTCTCACTTTATTGCTTTTAAGCAATTTCTTTTAACTATTTGCAGCGGAAATATGAATGAAATTCATAAACTTTAAACTTTGCAGAAACATTTCTGTTACTTTTGAATTCTCTAAACAAAATTTTCGTTGGAATATTTTGAATAGAAAAAACTGGATGAAATTTGCTCAAAATATGGACACAAATCATCAAACTGTGTTCTGTAAAATTAAAACAGAGAAAAAAACAGTCTTAATTCTGCGCGGCCCAGCCCACGTTCTGTCACTTTCGGCCCACGGCCCGTCAGCGCGGCATCGCGCCGTGCGCTCCTTTTCTGGCCGAAACCAGGCCATCGACCTGTTTGCGCTCGGCCCACGGCCCGTTACTGCGCGCCGCGCAGCGCGTCGCACAGCAGCATCGGCAAAACGCCCTACGGCCCATTGTGCGCCCAGCAGCAGCCCAAATCCCTGGAACCCTAGATCGGTGAGATCCTAGCCGTCGGTGGGATCGGACGGTCGAGCATGGTTGTCGGTCGATGAAAACAAACTGCAACCGCTCGATGCCTCACTTTCTTCCTCTGTCCTCTCGCTCCGGCGGCGGAAAAATCGCACCGGCCGCCGGCCGCTGCGCCCGCCGGAGACAGCCGCGCCGTGCGCGACCCCTTTCCCTTTCCCCTCCTTTCTTTCTTTCCATCCTCTCCCCACGACCCGCAGCAACCGCGAGGTGCAGCGGCGAGAAGACGGTGGCGGCGGCGCCCCCGCTGGCCCTCTTGCCGGTGCGTGCGTGCACCTGAGGGTGGGCGCACCGCCGTCAAGCGGCTCAGCTGGCGGCTCCCTTTGCCGGCGGCGGCCGGTGGTGGAGTGCCTTCTCCCCTTTTTTTTTGTTGTTGTTGTTGTGAACTTTCTCTTTGCCCCTCACGGGGTGAGATCTTCTTCCCGATGCCCCAGTCGGTGCGCATCGGGATCGAGAGGATTGACGCGGCCGTGACGGCGGCGTCCTTTGCCGGCAAGCCCGAGGCCGACCGGTAAGTTCTTTGCCCTTTTCTTTTGATTAGGGTTAGCGGTGTACGAGAGGGGAAAACTTTCTGTGATTTCAATTTCTACCAAAAGGATCTAGAGCCTAGTAAGGCTCTGATACCATTGTTAGGCCCGTAGGATCTCTAGGGTAGATCATTACCGGTAGAATAGATCGAAGGAGAGGAGAACCAATACCTTCTCCTTGTGCAGAGGTGCTCGAGGCTCCGGCCATGGTGGAAATGGGCGGCGATGGTGGCAGTGGTAATTCCCGTCGCACTGCGCAGACCTAGATCGGGTCGGGTGTGTCGGTGGGGTGTGTGGCAGCGATCAACCTCCTTTTGTCGTGCCCCAGCCCCCACCTCTGTTTATATAGCGCAGGCGACAGGGGCCCACCAACCAGAGTTCGGTTGGGCGTCCCCGATCAGGACGCGGTCAAGGGTCCGGTGTGACCGTTGGGTCACACGGGAGGAGATCAACCTAACAACCAGCAGTCGTTTACATGCCAGCAAGGGCTTACGGTTGTATAATTAACTAGTTGAATGCCGACACGTTGCAACATTCACTTAAATATTTATATCTTGTGAAAACCACAATTCGGCACAAAACTGAAAACAGCCAAATTGAGTCATCAGATGGTCAATAGATGGAGCAGATTGGAGGTGAATTCCCAATCTAACCATGTTTTGCACAAAACCCTTAGCAAACGAACATGCCTGCCGAGCGCCCATTCGGTCTTGGATTCGGTGCACATTGACCCCGCGCTTGGACACCACCGCATAGAGGTTTGGAACGAGATACCTGATCTGCTAGCTAGGTCCAGAATCGGGGAGTTGCACCATCCCTGACTATGAAAGTCGTGGCCTCAAAGATTTGTCTAACCAAACGAATTGTAGCTTAAAGTTGACATCTCGGCCAATGAGCAATCGAAATGTATAGAACCTTCCTCTCAGTGGCGGACATTCATGGAGGCCAAAAGGGCCATGGCTCCCCCAACACAATTACAATTTGCACTATACTACTTAGTACTTACAATTTTTTACCATACAAAACACACAAAAATTCAATTTGGCCCCCTCAGCTGCCATATGATATCTTTTGGCCCCTCCTACAATTCTGGTCAAGGTCCGCCACTGCTTCCTCTTGATCTAAATCACATCTTAAGTACACATCGTACATGATAAACTTTGAAAATACAATGAGGAAACAGGAAAGTATATATCCAACCTAGTCGTGTTACGTAACACGATTTTGTCTCATCTCAAGTACATATTCGGCATGTTAAGGTGTTACGACTTCCGTTTGGCAAATAACTTAAACATGTGGTTGATTCATTCTTGAGAGCAGAGACATCGATGTATTTGCACTCATGCATCTTCTATTATTGGCCGCATGCATGCCCTGGACTTCTCTAACATTCATCTTCTATGAAATTATGTAACTAGCCCATGCCCTGCTGAAGATCCTTCCCTGCTTCTTTCGCGCCAATTTTCAAGGATGGGCGGAACCATGCAATGCAATCTCCTAGGCAGATGTAACTAGCCATGCACGTGTGCGGACCAAACGACCGGCTATTCCGCACGCACGCACGCACGCACCCTGAGCTAGGTTAACACGTACTAGCTTGTGCAGCGCTTGTGAGCAGACAGAACGACTGGCTGCACGCACATCCCGCACGCGCGCTCCGTTACTTAATTCTCAGGCGGTCGGTTTTGAGTTTTCCATCGTGGCTTCATCTTCGGGATGGCATCCTTGTTGTCTCTTCTAAAGATTTGCAACATGAGACATGATCAGAGGATCCTAGAAGAAAGCTCAGTACATTGCTGCTAAATCGCATCCATCTGGTTGTTGCACCCGGATTAGAGAAGAAGATTATGTGCTGATGAAGAGCTTGTGATCGATCTGGCGGCCGGTTAATTATATAGTTGGCTGGTCCCCCTGGCTGGCTCATTAATGAACTCCACGTGCGCTGATTAGTTCAGAAACGTACCCTGGTTGGGCACGCGCGGCGCCATCAATCCCACATCAAGCCGAGTTGACCAGGGGCATATAGTAATAGTACGTACTCCAATGTGATTGTGTATTGGTCGGACGGAGGTAGAAGAAGCCATTATCTTCCTAGCTCTGATGATTTTCACTACCATCCATGCGTTTGTACCTCTTAGTAACGGAGTTAGCAGCAGCAGATAACTTAAGCTGATAAGTTGGCCTACGTGCTTTCACGTCTTGTTCGTGTTAGACTTCCAGGTTCTGATCTCTCCAAAGCGGCAAGTGTATATACTGTAGTACGTGGGATTGCCGTAAATGGCAGATCAGCTAGGGATGGCAGGTGGTTTCGCCGCGATCCTCCGAATTAAACCAGCACAGAATCGGAGGGGCGCCGACTTAATCTCACATGTCATCTCTCAATCAATGGATAGACAGATCAAAGCCATTCCCAATCAAAAACCCGCCGCAATCGTATCAGCTCCACTCTCGACACGTACACGCACGCTCGCTATCCTCCCTGACTCGCAATTAAGGAAGCCCCAGACCAACTTGATAGTACTCATAATGGTAAGACACTAGACGCATTAATCACAGGGCGTGCACAGGAGCTTAAACAAAGTTAGACGGGGGACAGCGAGTTAATTTGTTCGTCAGTAAGTAGAAGAACAGCAGGGAGAATTGCAGATTAGCCAGGGATTACCGGTATCCCAAGCATCCTGTCCCGCAATCTCTCTTCTCTATGGCCCGGCCATCTTGGATCCGCCAATATGTCAGAGTACGCGCGGTAACATTCTGTTGAGTCAGTTACCATGACATCCAGGCAATGAGAAAGCTGCTAGATGATTTGTGACTTGAAGCAGCGGCAACGGAAAGTGGGGGCGACAGTATGGGAGAAGTTTAGAGTCCAAACTTTTAGGGTGAAAACCCAAGATCTGTCCTTAATTGGTTGTGCCTGACAATGATCTTGTTGAAAGCATTGCTTCTTGCGAGTCTGGATTTCTTCAGGGTGAAAACCTATGATCTACGATTAGGGCGGCGACGGTGCTATAGCACTGTTTTCTTCTTGGAGACGTCGCTTTTGGAGAATCTGTACTTCTGGTGATGTTTTGGTGGTGTTAGGCCTGTTGCTACAAGGAGTAGATCCTTATAGCGGGACTTTTCTTTTTGTAGTTTTTCTTCTTTTTCTGGGCTGTGTGCATCCGTGTTGTCGCTAGGGCAATATGTTGTTGCAGAGGCTGGGTGTAATTGTTATCTTCGCGATATTAATATATGCTCTTTATCTAAAAAAAGTTACCATGACATAAGCACGTATTACTAGGCACCAGCAAGGTAAATCCACAGCCGGTCAATCGTTGATTGAAATAAGCTCTGAATTTGCCAGTAAGTAAACTTTGAATCCGAAGTACGATGGGTTATATGTGGCCATCTGCCAAATTGTAACAGCCCAAAGTGGGAACCTAAAAACCTGTATCAAATTTTCACTTTTGTGTTCTTTGCATCATTGCATCCATAATAAATTGCTAAACAACTCACTAATTGGTTTAGCAATAAATCTCCAAAGTGCGACGGGTTTCAAAATTTATAGGAAAAGGTCTAGTCCGTGTTGGAAACAAAATAGCGGGGGCTCTGTGTAAGAAGGGGAAAACTAAAGAAAAGGAGAGAAAACCCCCAACCAGCCCACTCCCTCCATCCTCACTCTCCTCTCCATTTTTCTCTCCCCAAAGAGCTCCAAAAGCTAGCTCCCATGGCCGAGCTCGCCGCCGTTGATTGAGGAGCCCCCGAGCAAAACCAAGACCACCAATAGCTCCGCCTCGTCGTCCTCTACCACTCCACCGAAGGAATCGAGTTGGGAATCCCGCAATCGAGCTCACCGTCAAGTTCTTCGCCCGACCACCTCCGGAGCTCTCTCGGACGATTCCGGCCGTTTCCGTTCATCTCCGACCTCCCCAAGCATCCCTACGAGTTCAGGGTGAGCTAACCATCCTAATGCACCGCTACATTTCCTCCCTTTCCCTCTATTTCGTCGAATCACCGTAGCTCTAGTTCGTTCTCGTCGCGTTGACAAATCCGGTGTCAGACCCGGAATTATCCGGAACTGAACCCGGATTCACCCGGTACCAGACCCGGAATTGTCCGGAATCTATACCGGATTAAGAAAAATGATACTGGACTCGACCATTTTCGCCCGGTTCATACCCGGAAATGACCCGGAATTAAACCCGGTGCCAGACCCGGTATAAAACCCGGAATGACCCGGTACAAAACCCAGAAATTTCCGGAATTTAATCCGGATGCTCCCTGAAACATGTTTTAACACTAGTAAAATTATTTCCAGTTCCTTCTAACTTGATTACAATATTGTTTAACCCTCTACACCCTGCATTCTTCACATGATCATGTCATACCATCTACAAGTTAAATCCTAGGGTCTCAACTACGTTAATCAACAAGTAAAGATGATTCCTTACTTAACTCCACGGTGTATTCGAGGTGTGTCCCCACTAAGCACCCAAACTCCGTTTAAATTGAATAGTTGAATCATCCTCCTCTCGGGGATTTAAATTGACATGTCATCATGTGTTTGTGCATTGCTTTTGCTAAAGTTTGTGTGGTGATTGATTGTTCTTCCGTTGCTATGCCTCGATAGATCAAGCAGCCGGGGTTACACCGCAATACCCCTACAATCTGTACTACCAGCACGTTGAGCAAGGCAAGCGTAATCCCCCCTCTGAGCATATCTTATCCTATTTTCCGCAAATATTTTCTCCACTATAATATTGCATGCGGTTCCAAATGTCATTTTGCTTGGATTAGAGTATCCTATAGTTGCATTAAGATTCCGATGCCAATTACCTGTTTCCCCTCCTCTTACCCATAGGATTGTACTCTTGGCCTGAAATAATTAACTATGCAGTGTTGTTGCTTAGCCATGCGTAGTTAAAATGCTTAGCAGTCCGGTGGATGTTTCATGGTTGGAAACAGGTGATGAGATGTACAGATGATGGTGGAGAATTTGTGGTGACAGGTAATAAGATGCTAAAAGATGGGGATGAGAGGCCACTTCGGTATGGTGGTGTTTTGTCTCACTCTCGCCGCCTAGGTGCGAGTTCTTTACCTCTTGAACCAAGAATGAGCGCGCTTCCATTCGGTGGGGGTATATGGAGCCCTCGTCGACCGACTAACTTGTGGCGGACTACCCGAGGGTCCTCTAGTTTGGCTTTCCATTTGCGCGTGCGTTGAAGATGGTGGCCAAGACTGAGATGAGGATGGGTGTGTTAGGAAAATAAGTGGCCGCGGGACAGGGTGCGAGAAGGTACCTCTTGTCCTACCGCCACTGATGATCCTGGGTTAGTCTCAAGCGAGGTAAAGGTTGTAACCGTTCCCACTCAGCCAGCTTTCCCCGGAAGAGAGCTACGTGTAGGCAATGAGCCGGGCGGTACCGAAGGTAAACACAGTGCACCCCTGCAGGGTTAAATCTTTTCGAAAAGCCGTGTCCACGGTTACGGACAACTTGGGAAAGGACGATAAGATCATAGAATAACTTTAATGGAATGATTAAAAACTGGGTACTAGAGGTACCACTCACGAATGCAAGGTGAGCTTCCTCGAGGGTGATTCGGGGAGGTGCCTTTGATGAACAGGTACAGTGGTTGATGTTAAGAAAGGTGATCAAGAAAAGAGTCACTTCTTACCTCTTTTTAAAATACTCTGAATAGTCGATGCCATTGAGTTATGTTTTCCATAAATAAACTCAGCTTTATGCAAAACAGCCATATAACTTTGAAAGCCTCATCGAGCTAAAGCTCTATATATAATCTTGCGAGTTCGTCGAACTCAACGTCGTTTGTTTTGTTTCAGAGGAGGACTTCACCGACCTCGAAGGTGGGTTCTTTGTGGACGTCGACGAGTAGTCTGGGGTTCCCAGGTGGCAGCTTGGGACATCCTGGAACAGCTGTCGTTGTGATGTTTATCTGTAGGCCTCTTAGGCCATATTTTGGATCTTGTTGTTTAGAACAACTTAATTTGCTTCCGCTTGTTGTAATGTTGGGTCAGTGACCTCTGGTTGTCATTTGCTATCTTTCTCTATTATAAGAGTTGAACTATTATGATTTGTGTCGTAGAGTCTGTGATGTGCCAGTTGTTCCACAAGTCTTGATCTCTCTATTATGCTTTGATAGTGTGTCTGGTGGTATCGGATAACCGGAGACACAGTATCACTGTATAGCAGTCGGGTCAGGGCGCCACACAAATAAAAGTAACATATAAACAGGGCGCCCCGATTGTAGGATGGGCCTCACTCACTAATAATCACCATATTATTATCCATTACGTCGAATATATTGATAAATATTAAAAATTAATTTGTGCTATCAAGTTCACATGGATTTGTAGCGTGTACCATACATGTAGAGATGAATCGATCTAAGCGATGATGGCAGGTTCATAGGTTGCTAATTGATCCAAAGTTTGTTAATATACACTATTTTTATTCCAGCAATATTTAAGAGCACTTGTTTGCGGCAGATTATATCAAGCGACGCGACATATAAAACAATCAACTCTGACGTATGCATAATTTGTACAAAAACAGACTAACTGACATTTCTGATTTCAGTACCAAGTATAGAATATACCATATAGAAAGTTCAACTTGTATGGAAACCACTGTATACCACTCCCTCTATTTCTAGTTATTAAGCCTTATTTAAAGTTTTTTCTTGATTTATACATATCTTATTTGATGCGTATATATTACAGATTAGAGAGAGTAGTAGAAAGAACCAATTAAAAATCTTACAATAACTCCACTTGTACTTGTGAAGTTCTAATCAGTACTCTGGATTGCTATAAATATGTTTGCGTGCTCATATACTAAAACAACTATCAAGATATTTTTCGGACAATTTGATTCAGATGCATCTACCATAAATATTTATGTTATATAGCTCATGCAATGGCATAAAAGTCTGTAAACATACATATTTGAAAATTTATTTAAATACAATTGTATAACATATAGAGATTTCAAGTGTATTTCTCATTTACATACACTACATCTGTATAACATACATTTTCTTACAAATATTAGGAAAAACATTGCTACGTGATTAGCTATGTAAGATATCTAACATGAAATTAGAGTCTCTAAGGTCGTAGTATGCTAAAAAAAGTGTTAGAAGTATAAAATTTTAGTGTAAAACTTTGTTTATTTAAGATTGGTCCAAATGTAAGTGGATTCCAAATTATTGTACCCTTGGGCTCTAAGCTTTGAACCGTGAAAAAAATATACAATGAGTATTCAAAAATGAGATGTAGCAGAAATATCTGTATCGTATTGTTTGAAACTCTTTCTTATTTTTGTAGAATTGTTAAAAAACTTTAGTTCTTCCTGAGAAACTTTTATATTTCCTTTGGTGAAACTAATGAGTGAGTCATGTTCTGAGATGTATATGGTTTCTTTTGTTTTTGCTAATTAAATCGGAGAAAACTTTTTCTCTAAGGAAAAAGTGTTAAAGAAGTTTTTTTTATGTCTCTATACCTTCTAAACTGAGTAAATCTGTTCAAAACATAGTATGTCTCTTTGGCTATGATGTTGGAATCGATCCCAGCTATTGTCTTCCTCAATGACCCAATTGAACCAAATTGGTTGGTTAGAACATTTTTGTTCCCACAACTGGGACGTCCATTAGCTTGCAGATTAATGACTAGTAAGTTGGTTGTGTTCGAACGAGATGCAAACGCCCTGTGTAAATTCTTGTGTGGCAGTATAGTAACCAGTAAGGGTTGATACGGTGAAAGAAATAAAAGATGAAATGCAAACTGGTAAATGCTCTCTTGACACCGATGTGCATTACCGTGGACATGGGCAACCAACTAATTTTTGTTTCTTTTCTCGCTCCAAGGAACGACGCGCAGTGCCTCTACGTGTTCTCGAAAGAAAGAATAAGTAGAGTATCGACGAGCGCTATTCCTAAGAATTATACTCCATTCGCCATTAAGAGACGGCATGGCAAACATGAATACCTATGCAGCTCGATCGCTGAACCAGTCGCTGCGTCGCATCGCGTGGCCTAGGTGAGAAGAGAGGGGTCGGGAATCTGTTGCGAGCGTGGGAGAACCCGCCGCCTCCGCCGCGCCTTCCGCTCCCTGCTTCCCCTCTGCTCATCACGGGCCGCCATGCCCATTCTTGCGTTGCACCCGCACCAGCACAGAGAAATAACCCCTTGCCTGCCCGTGTGGAGCTCCGCTGAGCGAGCGAACCCGATTGCCTGAGACCCGCGACGGAGCTCGATCACCTCAGGCTAGCTCCGGGAACAGAGGAGAGCGACAGAGCCGCGGCAAGGATCCCAGCTCGATCACCTAGCTACCTCGAGCATTTAATGCTGATGTGCATTGTATAATCCTCCTCCCACACGCCCAGAGCTTTGTAGTACCGCCCCCCATGTGGCCGCCGTGGCCCGGGCCTCCGCGCCGTATATATATGACCGGGCCATGGCGCGAACGCAGCACACACGGCATTCCCAACTACTCGCGCAGAGCTCGATCGAAGTAGGTAGACACTAGCTAGATTGGTTTAGCTAAGGTAGGTAGCTTAGATACGTGATCGATCGATCGTTGTCAACTTGTCATGGCGTTACTGCGGGAGCCGATGGTGATGTCTTACGACGGCGGCTTTGAGGCCGAGACATCCGCGTTTGACGAGCTGGGCTATGGCGGCGTCGACGCGGCGGCGCTGTTTGACTTCGGGGGCTACGGCGCCTACGCCCACGACGAGCCGGCCGGCGCCTACGGGCCGGAAGGCGCGATCTGGGCGGGCGCGGGGGCGTCCGTGCTCACCTTCGACCGCCCCGCGGGCGGCCACGGCGCGAAGGCGGCGCCGGTGGTGGTTTCAGAGGAGGAGGCAGACTGCGACGCGTGGAACGACGCCATGGACGAGGACCAGGCGTCCTCGTCGACCATAGGCTTCGACCCTGTGTCGGGCTGCTTCAGCCTGACGCAGAGATCCGGCGGCGCGCGCCGGCCGTTCGGGCTGATGTTCCCGATCACGTCCAACGGGACAGGCTCGCCAGAAGCCGCGGCGCCGGTGCGCGTCTCCACCCAGAAGCGGCCCCACGCTGCGCGCATGCAGCTGGACACGGAGCCGCCGGCCGCTAAGAGGCAGTGCGGGGCGAGCAGGAAGACGAGCAAGCCAAAGCCACCGCCGGCGCTGACCACCAGCCCGCCCAAGGACCCGCAAAGCGAGGTCGCAAAGGTAATACCAGCTGCCAATGCCACTGCTGGAAGCCTGGAACTCTGTTTGCCTTGTAATTTCAGTGGATCTGAACGTGCCGTTGCTCTGAATTCTGTTGCAGAACCGTCGGGAGAAGATCAGCGAGCGGCTCCGGACGCTGCAGGAGCTGGTGCCCAACGGCACCAAGGTGGACATGGTCACCATGCTCGAGAAGGCCATCAGCTACGTCAAGTTCCTGCAGCTGCAGGTCAAGGTGCGTACTTCTCTGAACGTGCGGTGCCACCGATCAGCTGTATTACTGACTGAATTATTGCTGACTGAATTCTGACATGATCGAATCCCAGGTGCTGGCGACGGACGAGTTCTGGCCGGCGCAAGGCGGAATGGCGCCGGAGGTCTCCCAGGTGAAGGAGGCGCTCGACGCCATCTTGTCGTCGTCGTCGTCACGGAGGGCCGAACTGAACTGAACTGAAACTAGCACGGAGTACTAGAAAAGGAACAAAAATGGGAATAGTTAGCTAGCTCTGCATCAACCAAACCGTGGATATGGTAGAAATTAATCAACAGCGAACCACCTCGTTCGAAGATAAATAAGGAGGCATATGCAACATCCTCTTGTTAATTGGCACCAGTATATGTAACCTTTTTTTTTTCCTTTGCGGGGAGAGCCTGATGTTGAAGAGAGGTTTAACGTTTTGTTAATCCTCCATCAGCATTTCTTTTCACGTGTTGAGTACTACTCCTTGTGGTACTGGTACCCTTTCGTTGCGTCATTCTCGATCATGTAAGTTACAGTAGTAGATAGGATATGCAAATGCAATGGTTATTTCAACGCAGTTTTTCTGGCGGCGCCGGTCTACCGGCCAGGTCTTAACCACTCGCTGGGTGCTCGCGATTCGCGCCGGGGAAAAGGGTATTTCGCTTTCCTTTTTGGTATTTCCTCCCGTGTGTATTAGGCTGCAGTGGATACGTACGATACTTACCACTCCTCTACCTACCTCCCCGTGTGTGACTCTCATTCCCCTCTCTCTGTCTCAATCTTGATCCAGAAAAAACAGCGGCGGAGGCGACGATCCAGAAAAGGCGGCCGCGCCGTGGCCGTGCTGGCCGCGCCAGTGAGCCGCGCCGCCGCGAGCGCTGCTGCCCGCGCGCCTCACGGCGCCGCGTTCCCGCGTCCGAGCTCTGGCTCTGGCCTGCTGGCCACGCCTCGCCGCCCGCCACCCGCGCGCCATGCGCCGCCGCGCCCGCCCTGCTGGCCGACGCCGCCCCGCCCCTTCTTCTTGTAATAGCACTGGTGCATAGGGTCCTGGTTGTGCTGTTTTCAGCCTAGGCACGGTTGTAGTCAATCCAGGACTTGAGCCACCGGAGGAAGACGAAGCTGCAGGGTACCACTCGTCTGAAGTTGCTGCCGTGCAGGTCATTTTAGTCTTCTATTCAGTGTTCAAATCTACTGCATCCGAATCCCTGGTCTAATTTAATGTTCCAGATGCTTTTTCGCAATGCCTAGATTGAGAAATCCTTGTCAAAATCCTACTAGCCATATTTTGTTGATATAATACCGGTATCTCCGATATGATTGTTGAAACGTAATTGGATTGTATTTAGTACCATCCAATTTCCAGAGAAGTATGAAATATATGTCACATCTCTTTGATACCAAAGTGTTATGGAACCCATACGTGAAACATATCTTGATCATTTTTTATTGGAATCATCTCACAAAACATAATCGGATTACATTGTTCTTGTATATCATATACAGCATACACTTATGAAAATCTAATGAAATATTCGTCATATTTTTTCTAAACCAATTTCGTACCATAAACAAAATATGGGTCGTAACAAGTATGTCTCAAATTTCAATACTATATGCCACAATTTGTTGACATAATATTGGTATCTCTGACAAAAATTGATTTCTGAAACATAATTGGAGCGTGTTTAGTGTGACCCAACTTTTAGTAATTTATGAAATATATCTCATATCTCTTTGAAACCAAAATGTTTCTAAACTCATACTTGAAACATGCCTTGATCATTTTATTATAATTAGCTACTTAAAAAACATTTCGAGATTTCCTAATATAAAGTTATAAACTGAATCATTTTTTAGAAAAGGTAATTAACATATATGTTGAAACAAATGAACTGAGGCATTTGCTGCCGCACCATAGTGAAGGATGGACGAGGAGCCAATTGCCTTCAATGCTTCAAGCCTTCAACAGTGCAACGCGTCTGAGGGATGGGGATAAGAGCAGTTATTGTCTGCCACAGACACTCACGTGGGTGGGGCCTAGCTGAGAAATACAGGATGCTGTAAATGAGGGGAAAGAATCTAATACAGACCAAGGTATAACCATACAAGCAACCGTGGCTTCTAGTGATTGGCTAGGGGGCACACCGGTAGACACCGGTGCCGCTAGAAGTGCATTTTCGATGGTTATTTTGCAATCGAGTTGCACACTTGCACAGAGAAACGCGAGCTTTGTTTCATGATGTCACTGTGTTTTCTTCTCCTCTCCTTGTTTTCCTTCACGACATATTCGACCTCATTTCTTTTTTTCATCATTGTGTTAGAACTGTGATGCAGTAGACTGAGTACAATTTCTGTTAACTTGCCAGGTGATGTCACAATTCACGACCCAAACGCCAAATGCATGGTGTTTTTATAAGGACATGTATTTGTATGGCCATCGCTGGCTTCATCGGTTGGCCGTGTTGAATATAGAGCTGATGGAGCGTGGATCTTGTACGTGCTCAAGGTTTTGCAAAAATATACTGAGGAAACCGCACTTGCAAACCTTTAAGACATGTGTTGGTCTACAATTATTTCTAAAACCATTAAGCCAAAATATGCTCACTTGCATTCTAAACACACACTAAAAGTCAAGCCAGGACACATGCCTACCTTCTTGAGCTGGCTGCCGCAAGACCGATTGTATAGTTCTTTGGGAGCGACTGATACGGTACGAATGTCGATGCGATGAGCCAAAGCCCATGTGGGGGTTTTCTAATTTGTTTTCCTTTTTAATTTTGTTGTTTCCCTGAAAAACTAGCACAGTGGCCCCCGCAAATGCAAGGGATCATCTCATTGCGTCAAAAGCATTTAAAAAGTTCATGATTTTTGGTATAATGTGAATGTAGCACCTCATATTGAGGACTATAGACCATTGGCAATAAACTGGGTTAATGACCGTGTGGTAGCACCTCATATTACACCAGAGACCAAGTTAAAAGGCAATTTGTCGACTGCTGCTATTAGATTTAGCTATATACTATTGTGTGGTGTGGTCCATTAACCGATCCATCGGAGCTTTGATTAACATTATGAATTTCAAGTAATCTCAGAAAGAAAATATTCACTAGAAGCTATTAAGGTTAGAAATAGCTATTAGTTGCATCATGTTGGTAGTTTATAAAATGTTCTATACTTCTATGTATAATTAGTAACGTAAATAAACTGTAAAAATTTACTGCTAAAATCCATTAAATCATATATATCCACTATTATTGGGATAAGTTAATAATTATGGTCTACTCGAGATTATCGAGATGGATTTTAATTAACATTAAAATATTTATAAGTTGCATGAGATTTTTGGTTAAATCATGTTTATGAATCATTAGGAAGTTGTATTATTTATATGTAATTATTAGTAGGGTGCATAGGAGATGCAATTTTCTTCCTATGAAGACATCATTTCTTCAAAGCAAAAGGAACCAACATCATCAAGATATGACCATAGTCCCAACCAGGATAAGAGTCATCAACTTTATATTTAGTTTCGTCTACCAATTACCAAACAAGTTATCGTCACCTCAGGTGATAAACAACGCCCAAGAAGGACATATAAGATAGACGCCACTTGTAAAATCGTCACCTTGGGTGAGAAAACTGTTTTTAGAAAATGTTTAATACCACATTACCACTCTCATAAAGAAACCCGTTAAAGTGGATATTTGTTGGTTAAGATGACACCACAGAACTTTATTTTTTAAATATATTTTAATCTCCATTTTTTATTAGGAGCATCGAACAAGACTAACAGACTTACTTTTGATTCAGGACTACATTAAAAAAAATTCACTCTTATCGTTACAACTTTAATTCTTCCACTATAGTAAATCTTATTTTTGAAGGTATGTTGTGTATTTAGTCATTGTTCATGGCTTAGAGCACACGGGTTTGATAGTCTCCATCCAGCTATAATCGGACCCTAACTGAAAGCAAAGGCCACTTCATCAAATAAAAATTATTTTACACTAAAATTTTATACTTCTATTCTATTTTTAGCATCTTACTTCCTTAGAGATTTAATTTCATGTTAGATGTTTCCCATAGTTCATCACATATCAATGTTTTCCGTAACATTAGGAAAAAAATGTGTTATACAATTTTAAGGTACATAGATGAAATTCACTTAAATTTCCCTATATTTAAATAAGTTTTTAAATATTTATGTTCTCATAGATTATTTTTCCATTGCATAAACTATATATCATATATATTTATTGTAGACACATGTGAATCATATTGTCCAAAAAAATATCTTAATGTTTATTAGTATAAGGGCGGGCAAACATATTTAAGAATATCCTGAGTATATATTAGAACTTCATAAGTATAAGTAGAGTTATTGGTAAGATTTTTATTGTTTTCGTGTTGTTAAAGGTGTCATTCTACTAGTATGTAGAGAGTTCATTATAAAGTTGAACTTTGTATATGCTATATACTTGGTACTGAAATAATACAACTTCATGAGTAAAGATTAGCACTTCATGAGTATAAGTAGAGTTGCTGGTGAGATTTTATTGTTGGTTTTTGCGTGGTTTAATTTGAACTTTATATATGATATATACTTTGTATTGAAATATCAGTGCTAATATTAATCACCGACTAATAAATAATAGTGATTTATTCTACATATTCTGGCTACATAGTGTTTGATTATTTGACATGCTTCCATGCAACATGCTGGACATAATCTGCGGCAAAAACAAGTTCTCTTGATAATTCCTGAAAAAAAACTCATGTATGGAATTAACCATGAAAATCTAGTTAACACAAATTTTAGTTCAACATGTGGAACTTCTATCAAAGCAAAACTAGAAGCCTATAAACCCGTTGTCGTCGGTTAGCTTGATTTATTCCTACATATGTGCTACACGGTACTGTATGGAATTAACCATGAAAATCCAGTTAACACAAATTTTAGTTCAACATGTGGAACTTCTATCAAAGCAAAACTAGAAGCCTATAAACCCGCTGTCGTCGGTTAGCTTGATTTATTCCTACATATATGCTACATGGTATTTATCCATGTGAAATTGATCCTCTAAAAATAAGTTTTTATATTTAATTTTAACATAATGGATAATAATATGGTGGTTATTAGTCAGGTCCCTCTACCATCGGTCTGGGTTAGGGATGTAAATGGATCGGATCGGATCGGATCGGATCGGATAATGCAAATATCGACTACGGATCGGGAACGGAGCGGATTCAGACCGGATACAAATACTAAGTAGCGGATAAATATGTACGGAAAAAAAAAATTCCGTGCAAAAAATATGAACAAAAGAGTTATCCAAGCACATAATACTACAAAGTGACCAAAAATGTACGTGGTCATCATAAAAGTGCATGGTTGCACGACATAAAAAGAATACTCTATATGATTACTGATTATAAGTCGTAGTTATATACGGAGAGACAAAAAGGGGTGATTAGGTCAATTGCCAATGGACTTGACTATTTATAATTTCTAAAAAGGCTAATAAATTGGATTATCCTAATAGAGTATATCTGATAATCCGCAAAAAATGGCGAATAATCTGCATCCGTCAGATAAAAGAAATACCATATCCATCGGATATCCGCCCAACAAATATGCTTACCCGCTTCCATATCCGCCAGATTTTCATAATTACATAATGTATCCTTAAAAATGGATGCGGATGCGAACTCGGAACAGGAATTATCCATACCGTTTACGTCCCTAGTCCCGGTGCCCTCTTTACCTGCGCGCCGTGGACGCGCGCGGGGCGGTCGAACGTGAGCACGGACGCCCCGCGCCTGCCCAGCCGGCCGGCTCGTTGTGGGCGGCGTAGCCGTAGCCCGCGAAGTCGAACAGCGCGGCCGCGTCGACGCCGCCGTAGCCCAGCGCGTCGAACGCGGACGTCTCGGCCTCGAAGCCGCCGTCGTACGACATCACCATCGGCTCCCGCAGTAAAGCCATGACAACGATCGATCGATCACGTATCTAGCTACCTACCTTAGCTGAACCAATCTAGCTAGTGTCTAGGTATCGATCGAGCTCTGCGCAAGTAGTTGGCAATGGCGAGTTTGGTCCTTCGCGCCATGGCCCTGTCAACGACCTGGGCCCATCAGTCAGCCATCCAGTGTCGGTTGACCAAGACCAAGACAAAGGCCCAGGAGAGAAGAGGCCTGCGAGGACCAGAAGAAGTCCAGCGTGGTTAGCAGATGGCAAATGGGCTACGTGAGCGGAGACTGCAGTTTTTTTTGTACAAAGGAGAGGCCCCGAAGGACCTGGATGCCATTAAATTCCAACGGTGGGGGTACAAATTACAACAAGGACCCTAAAAGGAAGGAAAATTACAACATAGTCCTTGAACTTTACAAAGAAGACCCTACATATGAATTGGAAAAAGCCATTAGGTCCTCCGCCACCGACGACGAACGGCAAGCTCCAGCCATGGCCTTCCGCTGTAGATCCGGGGACGAGACCACTTGAACCTGCAGGGAAGATGATCGCCACCGCGAACTTGCAATAGGGCCTCCGAGTGGAGGTTGAAAAACTGGCTAAGATCGCCAGAAAGTATGACCACCAGATGGTCAACAGGGTCGGCTGCCAACAATGGCTCCGAGTATGATCTCCAGAAAACGGCATCACAACTCCGATACAACCGAGCTTCTGGCCACGCCGCGCTACCATCTTCTCCCCAGCACCACCATGGCGAGTTGAAGTAGATGAATCAGCACCACAGACACCAGAACTCAAATTGCCGACGGCATCCGGCCACCGCACCGTAAAAGCGCTTCCGCCGTCAAACTCCGGGCTCCCGCCACGAGTCGGAGGAGGCAGAAGAAGAGAGAAAAAGCAGCAGCAGAAGACCAAGAACCAGACCTTATTCAAGAAGCTGTCGTTGCTCACCATCTTCATTGCCTTCGGCTCCCTCCATGAGAGCACCGCCGCAAAGAGAAGATCCTCGACATCGAGCTGGACCTGGCAACCCAGCTCCGAGCTTCTGGCGCAAGCCTTATTAGGAGAGATGCGTGGATCTACCCGCCTCGCTTGCACTTCCACCTGCCACCGGCGAAGCACAGCTCGACGGAGAGAGGCCACGACGCCCTGGATCTGGCCGCAGAGATCCAGAGACCCACCCTCAGACGCCACATAGGGCAAGCAGCTATAGAAGCTAAACCTACATCTACTATATACACACCGCGCTGCGCGTCCTCCTCCACGCCGGGCAGCATCGCCGCCGGTGAAGAGCAAGGAGTGAGCCGGAGGAGAGGAAAGAAGAAAGGGGACGACTCTTAAAGCGGCAAGCGGTGTGTGTCTGTCCGAGTGTTTCAGCGGACACTGCAGTTAGCTGCTTGCTACTTATAGTCTAATTGTAATCCTGGTAGAACTTGGCTTGTAAGAAAAGTAAGAAACGGCGATGCCGCAGAACATGCTCGGGGGTGGTTGGGAGGAGAGCAAATAAACTGAACCAATTCGCTGAGATCTGGAGTGTTTCCTTGTTGTTCTTGATGATTCTTAGTTAGTTGTTTACAATTGGTAATCAGAGCTTTCCGATCCCCTTGATCTGGAGCTTCCTTTCCACTCATACCCCACTCGATTTGCTGCTCGCTCGCGCTCGCAAGCTATGGATGAACTATCGGCAGAGTCCAATGCGATCTATGATCTGCTCAAATCGGCGACGACGGAGGAGTACGAGACCCGCTTCCTCACCTACAAAAAGGAGACCTTGGATGCGATGCGCAAGTTCGTCACCGACTCTGACAAGCAGTTCAAGATGGTGAACACCGCGGTCGACTTGATTCGATCCACGGTGAGCTCCGATCTGGAAGCAGTCAAGATCTCCATCGAAGCGGACATCAACAACATCAAGTCTTCGCTCAGCTCCAACATCGCGGCTCTGACGGAAGAGATCCGTCGGCTTCCTCGGCCCGATCCCGGAGCGACATCACCACAAACACCTAACGTGCGTGACCATGACCGTGGCGGCGGCACCGTCGGCCCAAATGGGCGCCGTGAAGAGATGCAACACCGGGGGAACGCATGTGATTTATCCATGCCTCCCTCGGTCGGAGGTAACAACTCTGACCGTCGGCTATTTCCATCTTCGAGTTCACATCAATTTCAGTCTGCTGGTAATATTCACCAAGGACCTCGTGTTGATTTGCCACAATTCAATGGAGCAAATCCCAAATTATGGCAACGCCGATGCGAGGAATTTTTCAGGCGCTGGCAAACTCCAATGACACTGCAAGTGTCGTATGCTTCTTCAATGTTCATTGGACCTGCGGCTACCTGGCTGGAAGCATTTCTAGAGAAAACACCCAGTGCTAGATGGTCGGAGTTCATGGCAGCAGTCATGACAAGGTTTGGTCGCAATCAGCATCAAGGATTGGTAAGGAAACTGTTCAAAATAGTTCAAGAAACTTCAGTTGAGGACTATGTGGCTAGGTTCTCCAAACTAGTGGATCAGATAACTGCATATGAGCCGAATCCTGACTCTGTTCATTACACAACACGTATTTTCTTGTGGATGATTTTGCCCCTAACTGAAGAGACTAAAATCAGCTGCATCTCACTCGTCTCTCACTCGTTCTTCTTCTCTGCCCAGGCACGAACCCTAGCAGGGCGCCACCGCCGCCCTTCCTCGCAGGTGCGCCCCCGCAGCTCGGCCCTGCTCCTGCCCACTGCAGTCGCTCCTCCTCCCCCCGCTCCTGCCCCGCAGCTCGGCCCTGCTCCTGCCCACTGCAGTACCAGCCAGCCGCCTCGGCCCAGCCGTAGCCCTCCGAAGCTCGAGCTCCTGGGGGGAGACGAGAATGGCGGCGACAAACTCTTGAACAACGCATCCCCGAGCCACCTCTCGGAGCAATGTCATCTCCGCCCCCAGAATCGAGGTAAGCTTGCAAATCGTGCTCGAGTTCCACTTGATTTGTGTGTTTAAATCTTCTCCAATTGATTTGAGTACCCACTGGATCATGGTAGGTGAAGTGGGAACAATGCTATTAATTTACAAATTGTTGTGGAGGCATTTCTCTGTACCAGTGTTGATGGTAGGAAGAATTATGTGAAGGGAAGGACGCTGTTTTGGACGGTAGAGATAGAAAGCTTCAGCCTTGATGCACTAACATGTCAGTTAGCTTTAGAACTGAACATTGGTACTAATCAATTGGTGTCAGTTTGGTATTTTGACAAAGACTTGGGGCAAAATGTCAGGCTATTGCATGATAGTCAACCCAGCTTGATGTTTGAGATGTATGTAGCTGAAATGACAGTGCCGCTTAGTGTGGTAGTGGTGGATGGAATTGCTTCCAGTGGTGGTAATGAAAATGTGGAATTTGTTCCCATTACATTTGTGGCTGCTGATGATCCATTGGTTATGGGCACTCATAACGATCAGCCTGCACTGACTACACCAACTCAGCCTGCACCTCCTCGTACAGCTGACAGTGTGCAATCCGAAGTTGGAAGTACAAGCCAGTTGAATGCACCAACTACAAGTCAGCCCAACGCTGACCAACCAGAACAACCTGGAGATCCTTCCGCTGATCCGTTTGATAACGAGGAGGAGTATGTTGGAGTTGATGATGAACACCTAGTCGGTGTTACCATTCCTGAACATTTTGTGGAAGCATTGGCTGTTGTACCTGAGGAGGAAGCATCTCATGTATCTGAAGATGACATGGATGTGTCTGATGTTAAAAATCTCATGCAGCAGGAGGAAGAGGTCAATGACAGCCTTCTTCACCACAATGTGGCCAATGATCCTTATAATGCTGATATTAAAGTGGGGGCTATGTTTCCTGACATGGTAACATTTAGAGAAGCCATAAGGCATCATGCCATTGTAGCTGACTTTGAGATGGATAAAGTGAGAACTAATTCTGTAAGATTCAGAGCTAATTGCTCATATCCTGATTGCCCGTGGCGTATTCACGCATCCACGTTGCACGATCAACAAGTTGTCATGGTACATCTTCTCTTTTTGGTTTAAAATTATTTATGTTTCTCTTATGGCTGTTATTGTACATTGTCTCATTTTTGCTTACAAAAACTAACCATGTCATTTTGTTTGCAGATAAAACGGATTCCCTTTGAGCACGATTGCCCTACTACAAAACTCGAAGATAGCAAAATGGCAACACAAGGATGGGTTGCAGAGAAGCTTGCGGATTGGGTGAAGAAAAACCCAGGAGAGGGAGCAAAGGCAACGAGAACAAAGTTGGAGGCTGATTTCAATTTCCAGCTGAAGTATTCGAAGGCTTGGGCAGGTATGAGGCTAGCTCTAGACCAAATGCATGGTAAATATGAGGACAGCTTTCAGTTGTTGTTTAGTTGGAAAAGCAGAAATAGAGAAGAGGTGCCCTGGCAGTATAGTTGAAATTGACTTGGTGAAGAAAGATGACAAGTACTATTTTAAAAGAGTCTTTGTTGCATTCAAACCATGCATAGATGGTTTCTTAGGTGGTTGTCGCCCATACATAGGAGTTGATGCAACAACACTGAATGGCAAATATGTGGGTCAATTGGCATCAGCTACTACAGTAGATGGACACTGCTGGTTGTATTATGTAGCATATGCTGTATTTGATTCAGAAACTAAAGACAATTGGATATGGTTTATGCAGCAGCTACGTAGGGCTGTAGGATGTCCACAAGGGCTAGTAATTTCTAGTGATGCATGCAAAGGACTAGAAGTTGCAGTTGATGAAGTATTCCCCGAGTGCGAATATAGGGAGTGTATCAGGCATTTGTACCAAAATTTTATGAAAAGTTTCATGGTAAAGTGTACACAGATCATTTGTACCCAACTGCCAGGGGATTCACAGAGCACAAGTTCAGGTGGCACATGGAAAAGATATTTGAGGCTGATCCAAAGGCTATTGAGTTTCTTGAGATTTATCACAATAGGATTTGGTATAGGTGTGCATTTGGAGTGGACAGCAAGGTTGATTATCTCACTAACAACATTTCTGAAAGTTTTAACAATCAAATCAAAGACTTCAAAGGGCTAAACATTTGTGAGCTACTTGATAGAATTCGAGAGCTAATAATGTTGAAGTTCAATGTGAGAAGGCATGTTGGTAGGCACACTGCAGGTTTAATCTTGCCTGCTGTTCTCAAAAGGCTCAATGCACTTAGCAAGACAATTGGACTGCACAAAGTTGCATGGAATACGGAACATCAGGCAGAAATTACACTATATGATGTGAAAGCACATGACCAGAGGCACACTGTGGATCTGCAGCAGAGAACATGCTCATGTCGGGTGTACCAAGTTTCAGGGAAGCCTTGTATTCATGCATTGACTTTCATTTGTTCAATGAGAGGTGCGAAGATTGAGAACTTTGTTGATAATTATTACAGCGTGGCAAAGTTTCGGGCTGCTTATGCTGGGGCCATGCCAACCTTGACTGATAAGACACAATGGGAGCATGTTGATCTTGGCTACCCGGTTTACCCACCTGTGCAAGAGAAAAGGCCGGCTGGGAGGCCTAGATTTCAAAGATTTAGAGGATTTTTTGAAGACCCAAACAGAAAGGTGGTGATATGCAAGAAATGTGGTGCGAAGGGACATTTTCAGAAAACTTGCAAGCTACCGAAGGAAAAAACTCAAGAACCACCTCAAGAGGAGCAAGCGCATGAACATATTGAAGAACCAGCACCACAGGAGCACACTCCTGCTAAAAGGTGTCATTTTGCTCAACAGACTTTGCTTTTCTAATTTTCAGAAAATAACTTGACACACTGCTACTAACATGCAAAAAAAGAAATGCTGCTCCAACCGATGAAGATACCGTGGAAGATGACGAACCTATAGCAAATTATAAGAGGTTTCAAATTCATTTATTCATTTATGTTAATTCACTTACTTTCCATGAACACACAAAGCTAATTTCTCACACATGTATTTGCAGACAAAAGACGTCGGTGAAAAAGAAGACTCCGGTGAAAAAGAAGACTCCGATGAAAAGGAAGAGGAAGACACCGGTCAAGAAGAAGAAGACGCCAGTCAAGAAGAAGACGTCGGCGAAGAAACCTCCAGCAAAGAGCAAGCTCCAGTTTGTTACACCATCTACTGCTGATGTTGTTCTCAAGCCAACTCTAGGAACCAAGAGAAATTTGCTTTATTGGCCTGGTGGAGGTGAACCATCTAGTGCTGGTGGAGCTGAAACTTCTACTGCTGGTGCTGTTCTCACGCCAACTCTAGGCTGAGCTTCATTTGCTTGTAATCTGGACTTGTATGTCTGTGTTCTCAAGCCAACTTGGAGCTGAACTTGTGTGTGTGTAATGCTAAACCTGGACCCTTTATGTTGTTTGTGTATTGCTCAACCTGGAGCTGAACCTTGCGTGTGTGTATGTTGTAGTACTATTTGCTTAAGTAATCTGAAGTTTGAAGACTATTTTGGTTCATATACTTATGCAGAATATTATCAACATTTGCATGCGTTTGTGTGATGCATAAATTAGTTGTATTTCAGTCAAGGTCATGTCGATTTTTTTCAACAAATTTTCGACCATTTGCTTCTGTACATGCCCATTTTCATCTACAAAATCTGAAAATGAATGTATCTGTACAAGATATGTACCAGAAAATGCAATTTTATTGGCATAAGAGTTCACTGATACAACCATCAACACATGATTACACCAAAACCACTAGCAGGTTTTACAGCAACAACGTTTGCAAAGAGGAACGAAACATGGGAGGGAAGAGAAGGCGACGAGCTCGAGCGCTTCGGTCAGCTGGGGCAGGCAGAGTGGGGAAGAGCTGCTGGGGCACCGGCGGGCGTCGCCGACGAGGAAGACACTGGGCGACGGAGCTGGGAGCGGGGGAAAGCTTGCGGGGCACCGGCGAGCATCGCCGACGAGGAAGACACTGGGCGACGGAGCTGGGAGCGGGGGAAAGCTTCTGGGGCACCGGCGGGCGTCGCCGACGAGGAAGACACTGGGCGACGGAGCTGGGAGCGGGGGAAAGCTTCTGGGGCACCGGCGAGCGTTGCCGACGAGGAAGACACTGGCCCAGGAAGACACTGGGTGACCAGAGAGCAACGCCGGCGAAGAAGGCAGCGGCGGCGGCGCCCTGCTACCGGGGGAGAGCTGCTTGGGCGCCGGAGAGCGTCGCGGGCGGAAGGCAGCGCCGGCGACGCCCTGCTACGGTTCCTACCTGGAAAAGAGGAGAAGAACGAGGTGAGAACGGACCGAGCTGAGCTGATTTTAGTCAGGGGCAAAAATCGTCCAAAACAAAATACGTATCCAGTTTTCTTCCCAAAAAGAGCCAATATGAGTAGAGTGGCATTTGTAGACAGCAAGAATTGGAGTGGCATTTTTCAAAAGTTGCAAATTGGAGTGGCATTTTTCAATTTCGAATGAATTGCAGTGGCATATATCTAATTAACCCTATAATAAAAAATTATTCCAATGGTAAATAAAAAGGGTGTTGAGGTTGTTCATCTTGTTTGTTTGTCTTGTCATTTTCATATGGGCTTGTTCCATGTCCTGGGACAAGAGGTACCCCAGTTGACGCTCTTGATGATACTATTATTACTTACAATGATAGAACTTGAACTTGCTTTGTTTCCTAAGTTGAGTAATCATGGTGTAGGTACTTGTATTCAAGGGGCATGAGATACCTAACCTTTACTTTATCAAGCACACAACTCATATTTGCTTTCACATTAAACTTTAATCATTCAAGATGCTATGATAGGGGTAGTGAGAGCTTGACACCAAGAATTCCACATTGCAATTATTAACTTAAGTAGAAGAGTTTGGAAGTTAGATGAAACTTATGCATGCTTTACCTCTACTCACATATACATCTTTCTAAAGTGTCCATCTTTTATATTCAGATTTTCATCTACACTCTATGACCAATGTAGGATGTTCTTACTTATCATTATGCATACATGTGGACCATATTACAATCTTCTATGTTACACTTTGTGAACTATCATTGAACATCCTTGCATTGAATACTTGATATCACTTCATAAACTTCTTGCATATTGCTACTCCTTTGAAGAATGAATCATTTGACTCTATGTAGAGTTGCAATCATCTTTGATATTCATTGTTAGTGCTATATTGCAAAGCCCATGTTAGTTTTATCACTTTCATACTCGAGGACGAGTATTGGTTAAGCTTGGAGATGTTGATGCATGTAAGATGCATACATGAACTTTGCACTATATCACTAATATTCCAATCATATTTGCATCATATAAGGGTTATACCACTGTTATTTAATGATTTTAGGAAATAAAATAATTGTTTCCTATTTTTATGGAATTAACCCTGCGCAGGCAGAAAACCCTATTTCTTTCCTTTTATGTTTCAGGAATCTAAATGAGTCATAAAAATCTGGAAAAATACAAGCGTCATTATTTTGGAAGGAGGAAGACGTAGGAGCGAAGGAATCAAGCAAACGGAGGCCGGAGGGCCAAAAGGGGGTGGCCCACGCGGCCACTGTACCTGGCCGCGTGGGGCCCACCATATTGGGCCTCGGGGCTCCGCTGCCGTCGATCTTTGCTCCACCGACCTAGTCCTGACCTAAAAACGCCTATAAAAAAGGTCCATCGACGTTTTCTGGAAGGAGCGCCGCCACAGACAGAAACACGAAAATGGAGTAGTGGCAATGGTCACGCCCACATCCCCGGTAGCATGGTATTTTAGTTTATCCCTAGTGAGGTAACAAAGTAAGGTAAAGATACCAAAGTGGATCGCAGAACTTTCTCTCACGTTCACTGCACTAGCCACCCCCCGTTACTCCAACTAATGCACACGTTCCCCCACACACGCTCTCATAAACATGCTTGATCAAAACAAGTAGACAAGAACGGGGTACATAATATGCATCTATACTCATAACTGAAACAAACATTGCAATCTCAAACATATATTAACTCATAAAGATCCACCACAAAGGTATTACAACGGTGACCGTAATCATGTTCAGCAGCTCATACGGTGCTAATTAGTGAAGCTCAAGAGAGGAGAGATACATAAGTTACTTCCACAAACCCATAGTCCAGAGGTGGACTACTCCCTCTTCATCATGGAGACGGTGGAGAAGTCGATGGAGAAGATGGAGACCACGCCGGCAGCGCCCCGCCGGAGTTTTCCCCCTCCAATCTGCAGCTCCTGATCTCCGTTTCGGTGTTTCTGTGTTTGTGCGGCGCTCCTTCCAGAGAACGTCGGGGGACCTTTTTTATAGGCGTTTTTAGGTCAAGACGATGTCGGTGGAGAAGATCGAGGCAACGGAGCCACGAGGCCAAAGGGTGGGTCCCCCACGGCCACAGTACCTGGCCGCGTGGGCCCCCCGTTTGGCCCTCGGCCTCCGTTTGCTCGCTTCCTTCGCCCACAGGTCTTCTTCCTTCCAAATATTGACGCCCGTAAATTTCCAGGTGATTTCGTTGACGTTTGGGTCCCTGAAACATTAAAATAAGAAAACGGGGTTTTCTGCCTGTGCAGGGTTAATTCCATAAAAATAGGAAATAAATGAATATTCCCAAAATCATATAAAACATTGATATAACCCTTATATGATGCAAATATGATTGGAATATAAGCAATTAAAGTGCAAAGTTCATGTATGCATTTTACATGCATCAACATCCCCAAGCTTAATCCATGCTCGTCCTCGAGTATGAAGATGATAAAACTAACATGGACTTTGCAATTTAATACTTAACAATGATATCAAAGATGATTACTATTGCTACATATAGTCAAATGATTCATTCTTCAAAGGAGTAGCAATATGCAAATAGTTTATGAAGTGATATCAAGTATTCAAGACAAGGATGTTCATTGATAGTTCACAAAGTGTAACATAGTAGCAAGTAATATGGAACACATGTATGCATAATGATAAGTAGAACATCCTACAATGGTCATAGAGTGTAGATGAAAATCTGAATATGATAGGTGTACACTTTGGAAAGATGTATATGTGAGTAGAGGTAAAGCATGCATA